>MUZC01002143.1:553260-575940 GCA_002072015.1 Radix auricularia
AAAAAAAAAAATAAAATAAAAACATCAACTGAATACAATGTATATCTAAATATTGTCTGATTATTTTGTTACCTATAAATAAATATATAAAACATATTTTTTTCTTAATGATTACATTGACACCTTCAAAAAAAAAATTAACATAAATTCATGTGGTCATCTGTTGGAGTTGATTAGCCATGGGCATTCGGTATTGATATAAAATAATAAAATTCGAATAAAATTTTCAAATAAAACAGTTAGCTTATAGCTAAATTATCTAATTCAAAATTTAATTTTAAAAAAAAAAAACGTGAAAGTTAAAAATATTTTCCACTAAATTCATCTTAAACGATCATTATCTTCTGTCTTATATATTACAGACGCTCCTTCTATACCAGTGATGTTGAACATATGGCACGCGTGCAACAATCGGTACCCAGAGCCTCATATGCCGGCACACGAATTTCACATTACTTTTCAAATCATAAAAGGTATAAAGACAAACCGCAATTTTTAGGTTTCATTAGAGTGTTGGAACATTGCTATCAATAAAAGGGTCTTTGTTGAATTTTGGCCACAAAAAGGTTCGCAATAAGCGTTCTATATGAAAGATTTTTCGTCATACTTTCTGCTACATATTCACAAGTGACGCAGCGTTCACAGGCCAATGATATGAGGGACATAGCAATTCCCACCCACCTTTGTTTCGCTAACTAGTGTTTGGTACTTCTTTGGGATTGAGTGTACTATAGGAAACACTTTACCTCTGAAACAAATTCTTGCTTTCACGAAGATTCGAACCCGTGACCAACAGTCATTCATTCTGTGTTGGTATTAGCGACCCATTCCACAGATGATAAGTGAGTAGTCAGGAAACTACGATGGACGTTGCGGCGAAGGTGTGCTTGAAGTCTAAACCTTACAATAGGAAATGCGATTGGGCCATTTTTTATTTATCTGCAGGTGAATGTTTAGGAATCGTCCAAAAAATAACGGTTTGAGAAGATGCTTAAGGGAATACAAATGATAAAAGCTCAAATGAGAATTTAAACAAAATTACCATAAAAAAAAAACCCACCTTTTTCAATCAAGGTAAATCACTCTAGTTTACGTAAAAAGTAGTTTCAAATCAGTTATTTTGAAAGTAAACAAATTGTCGTCATATCCGCTAACACAACATCACGACAATAATGTGCCAATATAATGCGCATCACGCAACATTAGCAATCACGATTGGGAAAACCCCATTAAGTATCATTCTAGATTACATTAATAGTAATTTCAACTTAATTATTATTAAATTGAACAAAACAATTGCTATCCAAAAATTGCTGCTAAAATAGCATGAGACGAACAAAAATATTTTTTTCAAAAATTTCTTCTTCAACATTATTCTAAGTATTATTAGCTATCTTTTGGCACTTCTTTCACCATAAAAGCTGTGATGGTTGGTGAAAAACTGACAAAATGCAGTTATTTTTTTAAAATTATTGTTTGTTTATATTATTTTTTAATATAGATTTTGCAGGAAATCCTGTTAATTTTGTACTGTATTTTTTGGACCTTGCACATCGTGGTGACCTCTTTAACATGTTTGCTATAGGCCCGAACTCTCTATCTGAATATTGTTCGGGAAGTTGGTCGGTGCTTGTACAAGCTCAAACAGACAGCACAGACATTTTCAAATATATAAACGCAATTTTTCCCAAGGCCAGAGGAATAAAGTTATTAAAAGACCACACTTAAGTGTCGAGATAAGAAAGAAAGAAACTATTAAATTTAAAAAAAAAATAATAATGATCAAAATTGTGCGTTTTTTTTAGTCATTAAGAATACTGAATACGCGAACTTCATTTTTAAGGATTATTGAGCATTAAATTTTTAATATTTTTTTTTTACAAATTATAAAAATAGGTTTTCCTTAGCAGATCAAGAAATCGTCTGATTTTAAAATGCCAGACATGACCCAGTTCTCTGATTCTGACGCGATTGGCTGTTGACATTTGTCCATCCCTGAACTTGTAAAAGGCTATCATTAAGCAAGCAGCCATGATGACTGCGAGAGTAAATGAAGTCACAGGAACGTTGACCGTTAGTTTGACCGTTATGTTTCCGATCCCTACTGTGTTCATAGGGCAAACAGACGCGCCTACTGTGACGCTCAACACAGCTCTTAACCTTTGACCTATCTCAATGGGAAGCCACATCAATATGCGACTAGTGATCATCAAAACTAAGACACCAAAGATAAGGACACATTCTATCTCTTTGGTGGCGAGAGTTTTAACATTCAGTGGCCAGGGCACGCGCACAAAAATCTCCAGACTCATGAAAGTCGTTATGAGACAAGCTACTGGTCTGAAAATCACGTGCGATATGTCCAATAACATGAGCAGCTTGACTGCATCTACTGTATCCGAGTTGCGTGCGGCCCTTACGACTAGAGGGTTGTTCACAGTGCCTTCGCCCAGCATGGTCTGTGAAGATCATACATCGGCCATGGCGAGACCTAATTGAGAAATGTTTGTGGTTTCTGCGAGATCAAGATGTAGGAACACGATGAGGTTGATGACGTAAAGGGCCAGTGCCAGAAGGTCCCGAACTGTTTCTGTGTTCTTGTGATAGAATTGAAACACAAGGCGTCTCTAAATGAGACGGTCTACTCTGTAATAGATATAGCTTGAACACATCACATTACTTTCATAAACTGATTTTCTTTCTTTTAAGCTTGTATTTAGAGAGTTTAATTCTACAGGCGAGATTAAATAACTTCAAAATAAATTCAGGACATTACTTCATTAAAGCGTTATTTCTCCGTTGACGTCACGAGAACTTTACTACCAGTTGTACGGCAAAAGTTAAGTGCTTTTATTTATTACTTTTTTTTTAGAAATAAACTGGAAATCTTCCCGTCATTATAAACAATTGGAATAAATTATAGCCGGCGTGATACATAATATTTTTATGTTCCTTCTGGCGTTTTGGCGCTTCATCGGTAGAAATGTGTTAACATTTGTGTATGTGTGGTTTCCGGTCCGGTCGGTCTACCATAGACATGGTGTTCTCCATACGACAGCTCCAGGAAAAATGCAGAGAGCAGCAGATGCCACTATACATTGCATTTGTGGACCTTACAAAAGCCTTCGACTTAGTCAGTCGCAACGGGCTATTCCAAATACTGGCAAAAATTGGATGTCCCCCTCACCTACTTGCCATCATCAGACAGTTCCATGAAAATATGCTTGGCACAGTACAGTTCGATGGAGCTAAGTCAGAGGCCTTCCCTGTCAGCAGCGGAGTTAAACAGGGTTGTGTACTCGCACCAACACTCTTCGCAATATTCTTCTCTGTACTTCTTCGATACGCATTCAAGGATAGCAGTGAGGGAATCTGGTTACATACCAGAGCTGATGGAGGACTTTTCAACACTGCCCGCCTCCGAGCCAAGACCAAAACGACGGATGTCCTAATTCGATGAGCTACTATTTGCGGATGATGCGGCACTAACAGCACATACAGAATCTGGTTTGCAACAACTCGTGTCAAGCTTCTCCAATGCCTGCAAATCAGCTTGAAAAAGACAAACATCATGGCCCAAGACACTCGACCTCCTCCTACCATAAATATCGATAATGAAAACTTGGAGGTTGTGGACAGCTTCACCTACTTGGGATCCAAGGTCTCCAATACACTGTCCATTGAAGAAGAAATAAACAGCAGAATTGGCAAGGCAGCCGCAACAATGGCTAAACTAAATAAGCGGGTCTGGCAAAACACCAAGCTAACGGAGAAAACCAAACTGTGCGTCTATCGAGCCTGTGTCATCAGTACACTACTATATGGGAGCGAGACATGGACCACTTATACATCACAAGAGCGTAAGCTTAACAGCTTCCATTTGAGATGCTTGCGCTGCATCCTTGGTATTAAATGGCAAGAAAAAGTGCCTAATAGTGAGGTACTAACGCGTGCCAATACCCAAAGCATGTTCTCAATTCTTAGTGAAAGACGCCTGAGGTGGCTAGGACATGTCAAAAGAATGAGCCCCGGCCGCATCCCGAAGGACCTCCTATATGGTGAACTTGCTTCAGGAAAGAGGAAAACAGGTCGCCCACTCTTGCGATTTAAAGATGTCTGTCAAAGGGACATGAAATCAGCCAAAATACATACAAGTGACTGGGAGTGTAAGGCAGAAGACCGATCTACGTGGCGCACAGTTGTCAAAGAGGGCGTCATAGTAGCCGAGGAGCGAAGAATGGAGGAGGCTGCAGACAGAAGAGCTAGTAGAAAGGCCAAAACATTTGGAAGCATAGAACTCGTGTGTAAAAACTGTGGCAAAGACTGTCACTCAAGGATAGGACTGCACAGTCACTCGAGGAAATGCAACCCAACCCAACGGTGATGCACCATCGTCTCGCGAGACGGAAGGATGCCGGATGTGTGGATGGATGCCTGATTAGTATGCAGGCGTGCGTTCTTAAGGATGGCAGGGGTCAAATGTACCAGGGAAATTTTAACTTTAGACCTTCCACCTTGGGATAATTTTAATTACTGTTTTTGCAATTTATCAAGCAAATATTTTTTCCCTAAAACGTATCAAACAAGTATAATCCGTTTTAATATCAGTGCATTAATGTTATTAGTAAGTTCATGCTGGAGACATGTATATTTATCATCACGCTGTTTCACGCGTGTTTTTTTTTCCTAGCCGCCACATTTGTTTTAATCTTCTGCTTGTTTCAAACAGTACATCGTTATCGATTGAAACATTAACTCTTCAGCGGCAGCAACAACTCATTAACTAATGACTGGGACAAGTGTAAAATTGTGACAAAGACAAGGTCAGCGTGAGAACAAAATTAAAAAAAAAAAAATTATAATCTAAAAGCACTAAAAGGTGTGCAGATAAGAAGTAATTGGCCTTATAGGAAATTCGAGTCCATGATATCCTGCGGGTAACTGCGTTACTAAGTTGTTTGTTTGTGTGTGTTTTTAAGGCTTCTTTAAAGGAACTGAAAGAAAAGTGCAGTTCGAATAGCATATTTATTAGTAATTGGACAAGATTGGGTTATATAAATAAACTAAACAGATAGCGGTGTGGGTGGATACGTTTCGTGTTTGTAGCAAGTGTAAAATTGACCTCACAGTGATCAGCGATCTCAACATTGTATTGAAATCTCCTCGCATTGGGGCGTTTAATAACAGGTTAAGAGAGATGGAGAAGGAGAGGGGGGGCCTTGTTCTATTTAAAGCAAAGTGTATATTTACAGCTAAACCCCAAAAAATAATTTGAAACACAAACAACACACGTATCGACACGTTAACTAATACAACAACCAACACTAAAACCTACATACCACCCGACGCAATCAACACTACAACCAACATACCACCCGACACATACAACACTACAACCAACATACCACCCGACACATACAACACTACAACCAACATACCACCCGACACATACAACACTGTTCCATGAAAATATGCTTGGCACAGTACAGTTCGATGGAGCTAAGTCAGAGGCCTTCCCTGTCAGCAGCGGAGTTAAACAAGGTTGTGTACTCGCACCAACACTCTTCGCAATATTCTTCTCTGTACTTCTTCGATACGCATTCAAGGATAGCAGTGAGGGAATCTGGTTACATACCAGAGCTGATGGAGGACTTTTCAACACTGCCCGCCTCCGAGCCAAGACCAAAACGACGGATGTCCTAATTCGAGAGCTACTATTTGCGGATGATGCGGCACTAACAGCACATACAGAATCTGGTTTGCAACAACTCGTGTCAAGCTTCTCCAATGCCTGCAAAGAATTTGGTCTGCAAATCAGCTTGAAAAAGACAAACATCATGGCCCAAGACACTCGACCTCCTCCTACCATAAATATCGATAATGAAAACTTGGAGGTTGTGGACAGCTTCACCTACTTGGGATCCAAGGTCTCCAATACACTGTCCATTGAAGAAGAAATAAACAGCAGAATTGGCAAGGCAGCCGCAACAATGGCTAAACTAAATAAGCGGGTCTGGCAAAACACCAAGCTAACGGAGAAAACCAAACTGTGCGTCTATCGAGCCTGTGTCATCAGTACACTACTATATGGGAGCGAGACATGGACCACTTATACATCACAAGAGCGTAAGCTTAACAGCTTCCATTTGAGATGCTTGCGCCGCATCCTTGGTATTAAATGGCAAGAAAAAGTGCCTAATAGTGAGGTACTAACGCGTGCCAATACCCAAAGCATGTTCTCAATTCTTAGTGAAAGACGCCTGAGGTGGCTAGGACATGTCAAAAGAATGAGCCCCGGCCGCATCCCGAAGGACCTCCTATATGGTGAACTTGCTTCAGGAAAGAGGAAAACAGGTCGCCCACGCTTGCGATTTAAAGATGTCTGTCAAAGGGACATGAAAGCAGCCAAAATACATACAAGTGACTGGGAGTGTAAGGCAGAAGACCGATCTACGTGGCGCACAGTTGTCAAAGAGGGCGTCATAGTAGCCGAGGAGCGAAGAATGGAGGAGGCTGCAGACAGAAGAGCTNCAACACTACAACCAACATACCACCCGACACAACAATCAACACTACAACCAACATACCACCCGACACAACAATCAACACTACAACCAACATACCACCCGACACATACAACACTACAACCAAAATACCACCCAACACAACAATCAACACTACAACCAACATACCACCCGACACAACAATCAACACTACAACCAAAATACCACCCAACACAACAATCAACACTATAACCGACATACCACCCGACACAACAATCAACACTACAACCAACATACCACCCGACACAACAATCAACACTATAACCACATACCACCCGACACAACATATGAAATATGATTGTATTTTTTTCAGAAACCAAATGGGACCATATGTATTTTAAATTTTCAAGGTAAATATTCTATTTCAAACATGGCATGTCAAGAATTCTAATTAGCCTACTGAATTGAAATTTATAATTTTGTAATTTCATAGATAGATAAGATAAATTTAAATTTCAGAAATAAGATCTGTTTTAGAATTTCAGAAAAATTTTCAAGCTGTGAATTTGGGGTTCAAAATAAAAAAAAAAAAAAGTATCATATAATCTTAATTTGGTTATGGCAAATGGTGAAATTTTATACAGAAATTTCTGGAGAAAATTTTGTTTATGATTGTACAGTTAGTAGACTAAATGTTTATTACAATAATGACATGTGAATATTTTTATGTCTACTTCTTTTTTCCAGCTATAAAAAAACTAGACCTCTTATTTGAAAAATGATTAGCTTTGAGTACGTCATCACATTCCACGAGATCGTAAATGTTTACGTCACCGGTCTGATCGCTTTCCTCGGCACCGTGTTCAACGTCATCAACATCGTCGTCTTCGTCAAACTCGGTTTCTCGGACACCACCAACATCTCGCTGCTGGCCCTGGCCTTGTCCGACATCGGCGTTTCCTTGACCATGGTGTTGTACAGCCTCACCAACCTTCCCATTGTGTCCTCGCTCGTGGGGCAATCGCTGACAATCGCCAATAACACAATCGAGGGCTCGGTCCAAATTATGTTTTCTCGCATATCCGGTCTCATAACGGCCTACCTGGCTCTAGAGCGCTTCGTCTGCGTGGCGTGGCCCCTGCGTGTCAGAGCGGTCATCACTCCCAGGTTGACCATTTACGTCACAATCGCAATCTTTGTTTTCATGGTGTCATGTAATATTCCGTTGTCTTTGACCGAGCAGATCGTCGCGAGTTTCGACCCCTCGCTCAACGTCACTGTTTACCAAATTCTAATGGACCCCAACTTCGACTTCCTGAGCGACATCACCATTACTGTCCAAGTGGTCACCCAGATGATGTCATTCGTCGTGGTCACCCTGTCCACTCTAGGTTTGATCCGGGCTTTGCGTCAGTCTGTCCGGTGGAGGAAGTCAGTGTCGTCTGCTGGTTTTCCTTTTCGTAAGTCTGGGAAAGAAAAACAGCTGGTCAAGATGGTCATCCTGATCTCAACGGTCTTCATCGTCTGCACGCTGCCCGCGGTAGTCGGAAACCTGGCCATGGTTTTCTTTAAGGACTTTAACCACCGGGGCCGTCAGAGGAACATTTTCTTTTTTATGTGTATTGTTTTTGTTGTATTCAACTGCATCAACTCCATGATCAACATCTTTGTTTACGCCAATATGAGTTCAAGGTTCAGGGACAAGTTTTTCGTCATGTTAAAGAGATTTGACGAACAATGTTTAACTCCCCAGTATTAACTGACCGTCTTTTCTACTTTTCGTCATACTTTCTTCGGACGAAGAATCAACGTCCAAAATTACCTATTTTCTCGTGATGTTATTTAGTTGAAATTTTGCACATAGACTTTCGTCACCAAATAATACATTGTATCGAAATTTCAGATGGATTTAATGTTCCGTAATTAAATTAGTTAAGTTTTAGTTGATCACAATATTGCTCATGCATTTCACTTCAGCCACTGACGACCCCATCCCCGTGATTTACAACAAAAGGGGCTTTAGTTACGTTCAGACTTGAATTGTTTGTCACATGGTGCGTATTATATTGAACATGCTCTATATTTTAAGTTATGTCTCATATATAACTGATTTATAGTTTTAAAAAACTTTGTGCTATGGTTTTATTTGATGATATTACACTTGCTGATCCGTCACACGATGCAACAATCTCAGTTTAAAAGAAATGAATTCCAAGAAACCAATGAGTTGTGCCTTTTAAAAAACTATTATGCCTGAAATCTTCGTGGAATTGGGCTAAAAATACAAAGTTTAATGGTGATTTATTATGAAATTAATATTCAAAAGACTTACATTAAAAGGAAAAAAATATGTTAAGCTCCCTGGATCCAAAATGAGTGATTTTTTTTAAAGATATATTTCATATGTATCTACTAACTCTTAACTAAATTATTTGCGGGATCGTTTGAAAAAAAATTAATAAACTTCATATAGCTTTAGAAAAACATCATCAAAGGTCCGCTATGACTTAAATGATTAAAGATGTAAATTTCAAATTCTGTAACTATTGTTATCTCAATAATGATGGACGATTGAGTCAAAATTGTTCAAGATCATTTGAAATCAAATGTAGAAAATTGTTCACATTAATTAAAACAAAAGTAATATTGTTTCAGGTCAAACATGAATGGACATTTGGAGATCATTGTCCCAAAGTATTTTTACATTAGCCGTCAAATAATTATAAAGTTTTAATCAAGATTTATCAAAAGACCCAGATGGATCTAGTTATCAATGACCAGTATTTTCAAGCTCTTGAAAAATCGTAATGTTTGTAAAGTATAAAGATTTTTGGAACCCTGCCCTGAAAGAATTTACATTAGCAGATAAATGCAATATCTATTTTAATTATAGGCTATCATGTTTTAATGCTTAAGGTGCATTAAGATCCATCCACTTTCCCAGTAGCCAATTTTTTTTTTTAAATTCATTTAGCTCAAATCAGTAAAAGTTGGGTCAAGATCCATACATATTCCCAGTAACTAACACTTAGACTAATTTATATAGCTTATTTAAGCAAAGCGAAATATATCGGTGCAAGATGTAAATGTTTCAGAAAAAATCCAAAGTGGCCAAGGGCGTTAAAGGGTTGGTCATTAGGGGTGCATTAGCCTAGTATATTTCCATATGGGCTCGAAAGATTTCATATGCAAAGTTTGTTAAGATCCATTCACTTTCACGGGAGCTCACGATTATGTTTATTTTTATTTTCCTCAAAGAAATCCTTAAAAAATGTCTTTATTTGTGTTTCAATTTAAGTTTCTTTGTGTTCTTAGTTGTAAATAATTTTAAATTTAACTGTATTTCGATCATTTCAGTCAATCGATTTATTAAAATTATTTAACTGTCAAGTTTACATTTTACTACTTTTTAAAATGTCTTAATTTTTATTTCTATAATTTAATATTTAGGAATTTTTCATGGGTATTTCAAACAAGTTGATCAGAAATGCTCTTCCAGAATCGGTACAATTTCAAATTATTTCCTTTCACTGTCATTCGTATTGCAAATTAGGATTTGTTATATGGACAAACACCGCCATTGGCATAGATTAGCATTAGGGTCGATTAATATAAGAAAACATGACTTTTTTTCTTCCTTTCAATTTCATAATAGTTTCAAAAAAGAAATAATGCGCTAGAGATGAGATTTTTTCGAAAGGTACTAAACATCTTCTACATGGCGCACATCACGAACGAAGCGGTCCACGGTAAAATAAGTGCTGTCATTGGCCCTTACGAGGACCTTCTCACCTCAATTAGAAATAAGAATTTACGATGTTATGGAAATGTGACAAGATCTGGAGGTCTCTCAAAGACCATATTGCACAGCACAGTCCAAGGAAGAAGAGAAAGAGGCAGACAAGGAAAGAGATCAGAGAACGATATCAAAGAGTGGACCGGCCTGTCATTTAGCGGCTGCCAGAAGGCAGCTCAGGATCGTGACACTTGGAATGAGATAGTGCGCAGCTCAAAATGGTGCTTAAACGACCCAGCGTCGGGTTAAAGGGCAGTTTAGTTCAGTTAATTTTTTTATTTGAGACTTTTCCCAAAGTATACCTATAATTATTTCAGACGGACATAAGCAAACAAAAACTTTTTTTTCCCTTATTTCTTACATAGAAGAACGAATTACTTGTGTAACGTCTCAAAATTTGGGAGCCTTGGAACTAAGAATACTTATCTGATTTCACAACAAACAAACAAACAAACAAACAAACAAAATCACACAATTCACAAGGATCTGCATGTGCCTTATAATTATATAATTAACCGAAATTTTAAATTAAATGAGTAAACTCTTAATTGAAACAAATTATTTTAATCCGTACCAGTCTTGGTTAGCATATGTGGAGCTGAATTACAACACATGTGTATTTTACACATCCACATTTTGCGTCACTCCCTATCTTGGTGCGCCCATCGGCACAGTAACCTTTCTTTCACTCTAATCCCCATCCAGAAACCATTTAATGCACACATTCGCAATGTCGTGCTTGTTCTGTGTAACCCTGTGGCCCGTCTTTCAACTTCATTTGCTGCTACAGTACACACAAATAACCAGAGGTCTGTGAACAAGTATTATTGGATACTGGAATTTTATGTCACGAAAACTAAGGACTGCCCACTACATACCAAGGCCTCAACATCTCTAGCCTTCCTTGTAGATTTGTCAATTTATATCAAATACCTCAAGGAGTCTATGCAAGGCAAAGGAAAAGAAATTTGCCTTGAAGCACACAAGAGTACAGGATTTTTGAGCCCAATTCCTTCTGCTACAAAGTCATATCCAACAGCTCAATCACTATTATTTCCCACAACCCACCCCACTGATCGAGAGCAAAGAAAAAGAAAAGATGAAATGCCGGTAAGATTTTTTAAAAGGCACTAATCGAAGGGCTGTTGTTGGAAGTCACAGAACGTTTTCAGGATTTCTAAAAAATCCCATAAAATGTGAGACTCGTTGCTTCTCCAAATTTGATTGTTACTGAGAGTGTGCAAAATGGAACTGATCAAACAAATAAATAATAAAAATAACTTTAAAAAAATAATAATAATAAAAACAAGAAAAATAACACACAAAAAAACGCTGAGCTTGTGAAGAAACTCGAGGACTAAAACAATCTACTGAAGGCATGGAAAGTGGCGGTGGGGTATACAGAAACGCTCTAGATTTTTTTGGAAACGCTCGAAATCTCTATTCTGCAATCCTGAATGTTATGTTACATACAACAGCTGAGTCAGACAATTTACCAATTATGTTTTAACCTCTGTTGTTTGAGATAAAGTGACCAATTATAGATTGAAAGAAGTCCCCGCCATGAAAAGCTTTGTTTATTGTTTCAGCTAATTATTGCATCGCATTGCTCTGTTGATTATCAACATCCATTAACAACAGTGAGTATAATACTACCACTGCGAATGCGTTACAAAATAATAACATAGAAATACATATTCAGGAAACAAAAGAAAGTGGGGCTTGGTCTGTAGCACGGTGCCTAAATACGTGTCGTGAACATCGATATCCAGGCTTCAGATTATCAAGGAAAATTAAACTCCTTGTGTGACTACCTCCCAATTTTCTATAGACAAAAGTTTTCTATTCAACTAAGTCCAATTGATCGATTGACTGACGTGAACCAGTTACACAAGGACCTCCGATACGTTAGGAATGTGTCGAGGGGATGGCCGGCTTGTTGTAACATGAGAACCGACGGTCATAAGAAAGGCTTGATTTGTTATAAACATGTGAGAAAAACGTCAAGGTGGCGAAGGTGAGACCAAAATCAAGAGTAAAACGTAAGAACCGCGTGCAAACTCCTGCAAGGCTTGCAACTTTATCAGACTCTAAAGTTCTCGTATTATGTACGATTGCATCCGCAACCCAGATTTAATTTTAGGTAAAATTATTTTAGCGACTACTGGGGTGCAATTCAAGTTTCTAAATTAGCTATTGTGCCGATGGCTTGACCGCTGCTCTTTATTAACATCAAATCACAGAATTATGCATTTTTATTTTCTAATCACAAATCAGAATTTTAGGCCTTCCTAAATTAAGGAAGTTTTCTTCTAGTTACATGGAGTCTATATTTAATTAAAAACAACAACAACAAAATCCGTATCTTTAGGTATATCGCAATTTTATGCAAAACATGTTATAATATAAACAATGTAAATTCAAATCCACGATTTAAAATAAAATAACAATCTCTCTCTCCCTTTCTATATATATATATATATANTTTATATAAATATATATTTGTTAATTTATCACCTTTTGGAATACGCATCTGTAGCCAGCCAGAAAAAAGGGGTTAAGAACCTAACGACAATTGCTGACAATATAAAGTCAGGCAATCCTTAGACCAGGGATAATAAGCCAATGAGCCTCCGAGTGAAAGCCATGGTGCCAATTATTAGGCGTCTGGGTGCCAAAACGCAGGACAGAATATAAACTGAGCTGCCACGTGACATAACGTTGGCCAGCTGAGAAAGTGTACGCAAGTAAAGAGCCGATTTGTTTGACGGCGTGTTGTTATTGCTTTGAACGAGAAGACAGAGTGAACAAGTAAGCTAATGGCCAAAGCACAAACTAGCAGTAGCAGCAGTGGAAATAGACAAAGACCGAGACGATCAGATCTTAAACAGCATTTCTTGTTCTAAGTATGCAGATTTAAAGTGCTTTTCTTTTATTTGCCAAACAACCACAGCCAACGAAGCGGAACGGAAACGTGAGCTCATGGTCCAGTAAACAAAAGTGTTTAGCACGTAGTTGATCAGCTGACACGTGAAGCTGACCACAATTTTTCACCACGAAGATGTTCTTCTCGCGTCCCTGAACCCTGAACTCCTTAAACAAAGGGATTGCTGCGATATACAGGACGGGTGGGAGAGTTCACGAGTTGAAAACGACCGTTATCAAAATGACCATTTTTAACAGTGACCAGTTAATTGCCACTGCCTGCTTGTTGACCTATCTCCAGGAGGGTAAGCTGTCGTCACGACAACGAGAGGCAAATGACGTCATATGAACGCCGACAGTGTAAGCAACCGTTATGCTTCTGAGCTCTTCTGTGTTTTCAAGGAAACATTCCAACAAAAGTGACATTCGTCACTAGGTTCTACCTTTGACCTATCCGACCTGAAAGCCACATCGAAATGTGACTAGAAGCCATGGACATGTACAATCCAAAATTAACGAGAAATAGTATAATTTGCTTGTTAACAGCTGTTTTAACATAGAATCTTTCCAGGCTATACCTAGTCATAGGATCACGATGTACTGAAAGGCCCATGACTCCGTGATGCACAGGTAGCATTAAAACTCCTGGAACAAGGCGTCACTTAAGAGGGGCTGTAGCGTTATGTATTGATAGGTGAAACCAAAGCAAACTTCACTTGAATTCATTATAGAATGATCACCAAGTATTAGTATGGTTTTCTTATTGACGTGGGATCTTTTCTTCTGTTATTCATTGATAGTAAGTTTAATTTTTATAAGACAGGATATTTTAATATTCCTGTTCCCGATTTGATTGAAAGTTGTAATTAAGTTTTCAAGACTTTTTTAAACATTTATATTTCATGTTTATTTAAAGAAGTCTTATTTTCTGATTAAAACTTTCTGTATGATCATAAAAAGACGTGTAATATAGAATTAAATAGTGTGTGTGTTTCTTTTTTCTGTGTAGCACTATGAGCCCAGCAACTTGCAAATTATCAAGTTAATATTTTTTTTTGGTGGAATATAGGATTCACAATTAATTTTGGTAATTATTTAAATTAAAAAAAAAACGCTTTCACTTCCAAAGAAAAAAAATCTTATAGTTCGCATATTCCGTAATCCTCAAGTTAATCCTAAAAGTAGTAAGAGTTTGATCTTTTTCATTTCTAACTTTAAAATTCGAAATTACCACGTACTTAGGCTACGTATGCAATTTTCATAGATAATTGCGTCTTATATTTTGTAAATGCCGTAAGCATCACATTCATCCAAAAAGTAGTTAAGAGTTTAATCCTTTTTTCTAATAGAATGATTAAATCTTGAAATGTTTATCAAAATAACTTCTGTGTAACTCCGCCAGACGATAAGACTGCATTAGACAAGTTTAAGTGCAGCTATGCAAATAACTTTGACAAATAGCAAACTGTGGTGATGGGTTCTAACAAATCATTAGCCGCCTTGTAGGAATCTATCGTAACAAATGTTTACAGTGTACGAAGACGTGAAGCAAGCAGTCAGACAAGAGAGTAAACGCGATTGGTGTTTATAGTCTTCAAATTTTTTCTAATAACGTCTTCATTTGAGGATTCATAAAATTACACGTTATGATGGATAACTATGCAATAATTCCGTTAATTATCCTGAAATTGAACGCCAACCAATAATGATACCATTTTTTAAAAAGAAATTACTGCTACTGAAGCTTGGCTAAAAATTATAAGTGAACGTTTTGTCTGTGTTTGCGTGTGGGATGGTTTGGTTTGTGTGTTTAGGGGACGGGTGGGGGAAGTTCCGTCACGAATATATCGACAGTAGACAAAGTCAGGCACACGTCTTATTCGCAATCAAGTCAGTAAGTCGTAACAAAAAAATAATTATCATCCCATGAATTAAGAACGATTACATAACTTTTTAATACCAGCGTAGTGATTCCGATTAGCCATGTTTTAGTTAAGGCTTACATTTTGAAAACCATTAAAAAGTGTTAGCTGCTTGGCACATCTGTCCGCCTATTTTTTTAATTAGCCTTAATTCCCTATCTAAGCTATATAATCATCGCATGCCAAGTAGTAATCATGTGTGTATATTTTTTCAGCCAGCTTCGAAATGAATCACCCCTGGAAGGGTGACAAGTACAAATAAAAATTTAAACAAAGACTGACGTTAAAGAAGGTAAGACTTTACAAGCGCAAAAAAGCGGAATGGAACGAGATTTCCCCAGATTAAAACAGGCGGGCCTCGTCAGTTATTTCAGTGAAGAACTACATCATGGATGGAGGTGACGTTTCTTTTGTAACACCGGGTAGACACCGGGTTGTAACAAAACAAGGGGTAGTAAGCAAGACAATGGGTGGTAACCAATACTACAAAGGCTGACGAAGACAACTGGTGGTAAGCTAGACAACAGGTTGAAACCAAGACAAAGGTTGGTAACAAAGACAACAGGTTGTAGCCAAGACAACGGGTGGTAAACAAGACAAGAGGTTGTAACCAAGAGAACGGGTTGTAACCAAGACAACGGGTGGTAATCAAGACTATGGTTGGTAAAGAATGTTCCCCTGTAAGATTCAATTGTCCATGTTCAAAGGAAAAAAATGATTGTGCAAAGCTGCACATCATCAATTTGTTATGCAATATTTTAATAAATTTGCTGCGTTTTATTTCTAAACTACTGCGCGGAGTAGGTCAGAAGCCTGCGCTGTCACACAACTTAGATGAAACATTGGTGATGACTAGCGAGTGTTTTGAATTTTATGATCTTCAACGTGTTAAAACGCTTAATAAAAGTGAAGTTTTTTCTTTAAGGAGTTTAGAATATAGAGAGTGTGGGTCATCGGAAGCTCATGTTATATGTAGACAAAGACGGTTAAATAACATAACATATTGCAACGCGTGTTTTTGTTCTTCATTGATTAGTTTTACGAGTACTTCGGTGCTTAGGAAAAAAACCCCACAAATATCGATTTGTTAAAAAAAGAGATACATATTTTGTTAAATTACAAGGCTAAATCCTAAAGAAATTTCGCTAAGTTAAGATCTTTTTAATCTCTCAAATATCTGTTTGACATTCAGTTTGGTCTAACACTGAATCAGCACCTCATCAACCGTACCTCTTTGGGGATCTGTCACCCGACCCTTCTTTAATCGTCAACCATACCCAACCCCGAACGTCCAAATTACAACCATATTTCTATTTCATAAATAAGCAGCAATAGCAATTTTTGTTGTCTAAAATTTCAAAGTCTTGTTAATGTGTTTATTTATCCGACACGACCTTGATAATCTGATCGGGAGAAGAAAGTCGTTTATAATATAGTTGCCAGGGAATTTTAATTCAGAAACGAAAGATATTGAGCTCTTATCCCATATGAGGTACTTAATTTTTTTTTCAGAAATGATATTTGGAGAAGTCTTATTTCAGAACCTATGTTTGATAATTTCTAATTTAAATAGATATTTGCTGGGCTGAGATTTCCGAGATTTAAAAAAAATATTTACTTAATCAATTCTACTTTTAGAATTAAAATGCTTGTAATCTTATTGTAGAAATAAATTCGATAATATCTTCTCAACAAAATAAAAAGTAGAAAATAATTCATTTTAGAAATGAATTATATAAAAATAAATTATTGTTCGGAAATAATATTTGGTTTATTATAAATATAGGTATGATCTTTCCTGAACTAAAATTCAGACATAATATTCGGTGAACTAATATTTCAAACAGAATATTTAATTAAATCTTATTTCAGACACTATTTTTTGGTTTGCAAAAAAAAATATTAGCGAGACTAAAATCAGACATACATATAATCAGATATATGTCATGCAAAGAGGGTATGCATGAGCCTGACAAAACAACGAACGTTCCGGCAAAGAGCATTCTTCAGCGTGCAAATAGAAGAAAAAAACACCTTATAGGATAAAACTAAAACTCAGATGTAGTGAAATCAAGAGATATGAAGAGCATTATCGATATCCAAAAAGAGCACTATGTGGTTAACGATTAATCATACATGATATTTGATTGATTTAGACTTCATTCTATGATTTGTTCTTACAGACACGACATTTGGTGACCTACTATTAAAGACAAGACATTTCGTGAACTATTCTTTCAGATATTTTAAAACTGATATTTGAGACATGATATGAAGTGAACTGCTTATCAGAAATAATATTAGTTGAACTATTATTTTCAGAGAAGATATAGCGAAAACTTTTTAAAATAAATAAATTTTTTTCAGACATGATAAGCGCTGAGGCACTTGACACGTTCATCCAGGTCATAGGTGTTTACATCTCCGGTCTGATCGCTTTACTCGGAACCATGTTCAACGTCATCAACATCGTAGTCTTCGTTAAACTCGGTTTCTCTGACACCACCAACATCTCGCTGACGGCTCTGGCAGTGTCCAACATAGGCGTCTCCTTGCCCATATTACTGTATAGTGTCACCAACCTCCCTATTGTGTCCTCGCTCCTGGGGCCTTCACTGACAATTGCCAATAACACAATCGAAGGATCGGTCCAAATTATGTTCTGTCGCATATCTGGTCTCATAACGGCCTACCTGGCATTGGAGCGCTTTGTCTGCGTGGCGTGGCCCCTGCACGTCAGAGCGGTCATCTCTCCTAGGCTTACCATAGGTGTAACGACTGGCATCTTTGTGTTTATGACGTCATTTAATGTCCCGTTGTCATTGTGCGAACAGATCGTCGCGAGGTTTGACCCCCTGCTTAACGTCACCGTTTATGAAATTCTAACGCACCCTAACTACGATTTCCTAAGCGGCATTACGTTCACAGTGCAGGTGGTGGCCCAGATGACGTCGTTTGTCGTGGTCACGCTGTCCACTTTGGGTTTGATCCGGTCTTTGCGTCAGTCTATCCAGTGGAGAAAGTCGGCGTCATCGTCCGGCAAACCGTCTCGCGAGTCCGGAAAAGAAAAACAGCTGGTCAAGATGGTCATCCTGATCTCAGTGGTCTTCATCGTCTGTTCACTGCCAACAGTCGTTGGAAACCTGGCCATGGTTTTCGTCAAAGACTTCAACCTCCGGGGTAGCCAAAGGAACCTGTTCTTTTTTATGTGTATTATTTTTGTTGCGTTGAACTGCATGAACTCCATGATCAACATCTTTGTCTACGCCAATATGAGTTCAAGGTTCAGGGGAAAGCTTTTTCTCCTGTTAAAGAGATAAGGCGAATAGTCTTTATATTATACTTGCAGACCATTGCGGGTTGCAATGATCTCAGTTTAAAGAAATGCATTCAAAGAAATAAATGACAAGTACGTTTTAAAAAATTTGTGCTAGAAATGTTTGTAGAAATTAGCTAAAAACTTACAAAATTTAATATTGTTTTGATACATATAGTTACATTCAAAAAAGCTTACATTGTGAAAAAAATGTTAAAGCACCCGTTCCCAGAAGGATTAATACACACATATATATATATATTTAAATATATTTGTTTTTCTTTACAGTTTATCAAATTATCACGGTTATTGGTTTTAAAAACATTTTAGTAAATATAAAGATTTTATCAGTTTTAAAAAAGAACAAAATGTCCCGGCATATAAATGGTCAAAAGTTTAAATTTGAAATTCTGTATACATTTCATCTGAATACTTATGGATTTGCTTTTCTATATTTTTCAAGATTGCGTAAAGTTGAATGAGAAAAATTGTAGAAAACAAGAAAAACTCAATGGGTGCAAGGTGTAAAGTTTGAAACACAAGCTAATTACAATAGAGATCACAATGTATATAAATAAGGGTAACAAAATATTTTTTAAATCCACGTTTTTATAAGTGGAGTTCAAAGAGTTGAAAATAATTAACAAGTTGAAGTAATTTAATGTATTAAATTAAATACTTGTACTTATAAATTTTAAAATGTTTCCTTCTTTTTAGTCCACCTATAAAAACGTTTTTTTTTTTAAAAAACGTTTTTCTTAACTCTATTATTTTTTGTCTTAAAATATGACTTAAAACGTGGTGTGGTACTTATAAGGTCTTTCATGTGCAGTTCACTTATTCTCTTATGTCTTCTAAATTATAAATCTTAAATTTTATTTAAGCGCCCACCCAACGTTCTAATACAACAGAGATGTGTTCATGGGTTGAACTATTTTGGAAGGTTGATGTCAACAATATCAGACGGATACTGATGCTATGTATGCTATCAATGTCATAGTTACTTCATCATTTCTCGCTTCCAGTAGACTACAGCAATGTGCAAGAAAAAATTTTGTGTTACATCTGTATAATTTTAATAATTTTTTGCATTATAAATTTGTATGGCTTTGCTACCAGAATTTTAAAAATATATGTTGACGGGACTGATACAAACACTTATCCATTCTAACACAAGAATATGAAATTTCTATGAGAATTCGTTGAGGGGTTGGGGAGTGCGGAATCGTTCCATTACTTTTCTAGCATAGATGAAGTAGGGTAAGGGAGACATATTACTATAGCTTTACCCCTCTCTAGTATTTACATTTTGGGAAAAACAACGTTTTGGCTGATACAAGTCAAACCAGTTCCATCTACACAACATTGTCTGAGTTTAGGACACACTCGACGCTATAGATAACGCGTGGTCATCTCCACGACGTCAACCCGTGCACGACCACTTCTGTGGGCTTCAGCTACATTGCCGGTGTTAACAAATAAATTCTCCCACAAAATAAAGTCTCTTTCGGAGAGTTTTATTTTAAAACAAATTCTCTCCGGAGTTTTGTTTTAAAATAAATCCCCCAGGGTGTATGTATGGGAGAGGATTTATTTGCAAAATCGGTGTCACTGAATAAAGTGCCTCCCAAAATAAAGTCTGCCCCGAAGAATTTACTTAAAAACAAAGCTTATGAAAATGTATTCACGTAAACAAATGCATTGAAATGGCTAAAATAAAAAAAAAAAAACTATGAATGAATCATTGCAAGAAAATATTTATAAACAAGCTTCGGGTTGCCATGATTTTAGCGTTCATCAGTTATAAAGCATTGGTAACTTTTATATATCACTAACTTTTCCTTACCTTCATATTGAAGCTCATGTTTAGAAGCGTGTAGTTATTGCTGCATGGTTTAGTAAACAAAAACAAAACAAAACAAAAAATAAATAATAAAAATAAACAACAATATCAAAATTAATAAATATAAATAATCTTTAAAATCTGAGAATATGTAAAGGAGATAAAAATTTGCACAGATCGCTAATGATCTTTCGCTCTTATTCCAGTTATTAAGCGCAGGTTTCACACAGAAGAAATGAGACTTATGAAGATAGGAAGTACAGTGAAATGAATAATTAACCAGAATAATACAATAACAATAGTCATCGAAGACATCGTAAGACTATTGCGATATTAAAATATTTTGACACGGATTCTAAAAGTGTAGTTGATGAATACGATGAGGTATATTCAATAAGGATGACGACGATAGCTGTGTAGATTTTAAAGTTAATTATATACTAGTTTAGTTTTCAAATGAATGCAAGGAGTGCACCGCACTAATGTAAAAGATTTGAAAAGCTACCAGTGCACTGAACTAATGTAACAGATTTAAAAAGCTATAAGAGCATTGAACAAATGTAACACATTTTAAAAGCTATAAGTGCAATAAACTAATGTAACAGATTTGGAAAAAGTAAAAATTCTTTTTAAGGCAGGGGAAAAATATATAAATCACTGGACTAATTTAACAGATTTGAAAGGCTATAAGTGCACTGAACTAATGTAATAGATTCGAGTAAAAGTAAAAATTCTTTTTAAGGCAGGGGATATAAGAAAAAAGATGGTAAAAAACGCCTAACTGTTAGATAAATCGCTACCCTGTGATGTCAAGATTTCTTATTAACAGTAATACCAGAAATCGAAAATTGATTTGCTATCGGTAGGGGCTGTTAAAGGACCAGCAGCAAAGCACGTTGTCCAACCGATAGTTGAATGTGTTTTGTATGGCGGTTAAGAAATAAAAGTAACAAGATTTCATTCAAAGGAAGTTAGATAGTGAACAAAGTACACTAGGGTAACGCAATCAACAAGTCAACTATGGTTGACTTGTCGATGTCAAGTTTCTAGCTTGTGAGTTAGCTGTTGCAGCTTCTTAAAATCTCATATATATTTTTTTTTCAATAAATTTAACAACTTTAGTTTCCAAAGGAAAGCTTTTCTATGAGATGAAAGTTGGAGTAGAAATAATATTAGAAGTAATAAAAAGTTATGTGTGTAGGGCTTAATTCCTAATACATCAGCCAAAAGAATTAGTTCATCATTAAATGATAGCTATATGATAATGGGAATACGCACATAATGTTTTGACAGCGGTTATCAAAATGGTGTCACTATAGGTCCATGTATAATTTTAATAAGACCGAAAAAAACAGAAAATACATAATAATTTATATTATAGGTTCTACCAAACTTATATTGTAGCTTAATTAAACGTCTCCGCGAGCTATTAACAATTTATGTAAAGGGACCAATTCGTAGCAATTTTTTAGAATTTTTCTAAACAACTGATTAACAGCAATTATAGGGATGTTTCTAAACCTTATCCCGGGTTACGTTTGTCTAAATATTGGTTGGCCTAAAACAACCGAGTACAGAGAGATTCCACTATATAGTCCGATGTAAGACGTCTCTAAATAACACCCTTCTCTGTAATCACGAATGTAATGTTACATACCACAGTTGAGTCAGAAAGTTTACCAATTATGTTGTAATCTCTGTTGTTTGAGATAAATTGAAGAATTATTATAGATTGAAAGAAGTCCCGCCGTCAAAAGTATTGTTTTTTTTTTTTGTTTCAGTTTATCATTGCGCCATATTGATCGGTACATTATCAACCGCCACTACCATCATTGAGTATAATAATACACACGTGCGTTTTTTACAAAATATCATACCAGCACACAATCACGAGGGCACTCTCGGAAATTTGAATATGTGGCATGGTACCTAGATATGTGTCCTGAACAACGATATCTGAACAACCCTGAGTTTATCAATGATAATATAACTCCTTGAGTGACTTCATCCTGGGTTCTCTATAGATAAATAATCGTATCATCTGAAACCATCTGAAACCAACTAATCGATTGACTTTCGTGAATCTGATACGCGAGAACATCCGTTACGTTAGGAAGGTGTGGAGTAGACGGACCGTCTGCTTGTTGTAACATCAGGGCTGACGGTCGTAAGAGATACTTGACTTGTTACGCACACGTGTTTAGACTAACAACGGTCGAAGAGAACGCAAAGGGGAGTCAAAATAAAAGGAGTTAAAATCAGCTCTGCTTAGAGATAAGAAAGAGCCAATTATGAATTATAGTTCATTCACAGAATGAAAATTAACAAATTTAACAATATTTTTTTTTTCTAATTTATATATATATATATATATA
>MUZC01002143.1:576253-609017 GCA_002072015.1 Radix auricularia
TAAGAACAGATAAGGTGTCTGTGTGTGTGTGTGTGTGTGTGTGTGTGTGTTAGTGTTTGGGGTGGGGGTGGGTAATCCTGGTTTTCGTTAGAACAAAATCACCGAAATCAGGCTCACATACAACCTCCAGCTCTACGTGCCATGTTATCAGACACGAAAGGTCCTAGGTGCTTACTTGTTTACGATAACATCCGAAACACAAATTAAAATTTTAGGTAACATAGATTTTGAATATTAAAGAGCACATGGGCGTCACTATGGGGTAGAGGGTGGTGCGGACCACACCGGGTGATACCATAGTGTATGATTATCTATGTTCCGGTTATTTAGTAATGTCAAACTGAGTAGGTCTAAGGTGTAGAAACCATGAGTAGTTCTGTTAATATTGTTGAAAAAACCTGCTTGGGTACCCGTCCAAATTTTCACCGACAAGACCACTATACAAATACAATTACAATGTAACCTAGACACCATCCGTGCACATCATTTCACATAGTAGCCTATGACATGATTCCAGTAACATACTACAGTATACTCTCACCTGTTTGTGGTTCCTCTTAACTCTATCTTATACTACTTACTGTATTAGTGTTACCTGAACTATGCATACGGTATTTATCTGTCTAAATTTGGCTTTAAATTTGTTCCACTTTCTGTCCATTCTAATACATATCTTGTACGCATAGAAAATGACTTTATGGTACGATAGAATAGTATGGGAAACTATGGTATGGTTTCTTTTTTTATTAAAAATTGTTACAGTACAAATTAAAATTTGTAAACAATAGAAAAATCCACGGCTTCATGAGTTATTACAAAATTATTACTTTATTATTGAGTAAGCGTGTCTTTAGAAAGTATTTGGGAAACATTTAGTCCGTATATAATCTCATGCATATAGGTAATTTAAAACTGCATTCAATACTCGCGAGGTTTCACCATTCACATGGGGGTGTGTGGGGATGTTAAAGAACGTAACACACGCGAATAGCTAGGGAATATTGTATTGTGTAACTTTATGCACCAGAAAGTTCAAATTACTGGGTAGAGCTGCGATTGGTTCGATGACATGTACTTTATGCACTATCGGCCAGATGATGTTTGATCAAGCTAAAGATGCGGCCCTTCAGCGAAAACATTTCATCACAATGATAGCATTTTGCTATTTCGCAGTCAACTCTTGGTGTGATTCCACACGGCCGACGTCTTATTCATCTTAATTTGTTAGTAAATGTATATATAATTTTTAAACTTTGAACACTGAAAAATGTGTATGCAACATTAAAATCTTCAAGGTCTTCGCATGTTAACGTAAACCAGAAACACAGGGGAATGGGAAGGGCGCGGGTTGTATAAGTTGAGAGAGGAGTGAGGGGAGAGATAAACAAAATTTGCTTGTCTCAATTAATTAACTCAATTTTGTCGGAGTATGTCATAGCAAAGTAAGTGTCCTTAAAAGCAGGTGTGATTAATTACAAAACAAAACACCACGTCCTTCATTTGTATGCAGTACATCCATATTTTCAGCAGTGTTGTATTGTATTACTTTTCTGATTCATTCAAATAATCAAACCTTTTTACAATATTTCCTTCATTTTCAGAGAAACAAAATTGATCAAAATGAGTTGTAGTGCGTCTGAACCGCATTTTATTTTCCATTCACACATATTCTTTCTAAGTGTTTTCACTTTTAACGTATAACACAACATATATTTCAAGCAAAAACGTTTTCTCTCGATAAACTATTCGCGCAACGCATTTTGAACACAAACGAGCCTAATGTAGCCCTGGAGCCGAAGATTAGTCCCCGTTGTCATAGAAAGTGCGGGAAATTATGAAGCAGGCATGATATTTGTTTATTTATTTTATAATAATGATGTTTATTGAACAATTTTTTCGGACATGACATTTTAGAAACTTTTATTTTATATAACATATCTGATCATATATTAGCTCAGACTTAATATTTATTATACTATTATTTTAGACATACTTATGAAGTGAGACACTTTTAAGAAATGATATTTGTTGACCTATTATTTCAGACATGATATAAGATATCTTTTCGGAAATGATATTATTGACCTATTATTTCAGTCAGGATATTTATTTACCAATTATTTTAGACATGATGTTTATTAAGGTATTATTTCAGACCTATAAGATATCTTATCAGAAACGATATGTATTGATATATTTTATTTAAACCATGATCAGTGCAGAGATCCTGGACACGTTCATCCAGGTCACAGGTGTTTACATCTTCGGTCTGATCGCTTTTCTCGGCACCACGTTCAACGTCATCAACGTCGTCGTCTTCGTCAAACTCGGGTTCTCCGACACCACCAACATCTCCCTGCTGGCCCTGGCCGTGGCCGACATCGGCGTCTCCTTGCCCATGTTAGGGTACAGCCTCATCAACCAACCGGTTGTGTCCTCGCTTCTGGGGCAATCGCTGACTGTCACCATCAACTCCATAGAAGGCAATGTCCATGTCATGTTTAGCAGGATATCCGGTCTTTTGAAGGCCTACCTGGCACTGGAGCGCTTCGTCTGTGTGGCGTGGCCCTTTCGTGTCAGAACGGTCATCACTCCGACGCTGACCATCAGCGTCACAACCGTTATCTTTATTTTCATGACCACATTTAACATACCTTTCTCTTTGACCGAAAAGATAGGTCCGAAATTCGACCCCATGCTGAATTTGACAGTTTACGGTCTGCTAGACCTTAGCGACAATTATCTGAAGAACATAACGATCATCGTCCAGCTGGTGGCGCAAATCGCGTCATTCGTCGTTGTCACCCTGTCCACCTTGGGTTTGATCCGGTCATTGCGTCAGTCTGTCCAGTGGAGGAAGTCTGCGTCGTTGACCGGCTGCCTCTCTCGCGAATCCGGAAAAGAAAAACAGCTGGTCAAGATGGTCATCTTCATCTCCACGGTATTCATCGTCTGCTCGCTGCCAACGGTTGTTGGAAACCTGGCCATGGTTTTTGTTTACGACTTCAGCATTCGGGGACGTTACCGGAACCTGTTCCTGTTGATATGCTTAATTTTCATCGCCTTCAACTGTATCAACTCCATGATCAACATCTTTGTCTACGCCAACATGAGTTCAAGGTTCAGGGAAAAGCTGGTTTTTATGTTCAAGAACATTTTCAATTTTTTCAATGCCAGAACGTTTGCTTGTCTTTCAAATGGCGATAAAAATCATATTACATGATGAAGAAAATTGATTTTGTGTTTGTTAAAAAAACAACTATTTGTAAAAATTACAAGTTACACAATAAGTTTTGAGTAAAATCATGGTTTTATTGTTATTCTCACTCAGTAGCGTACCTCAGTGGACTAGCGGGGGTATGTGTTGGCCGAGACAAAACACATTTTTGCCGCACCCCCCCCCCTCCAGAAAAAATATGTTAATGCAATTGAAAATAAAAAAGAAAAGATTTTAAAGCTAGAAACTAATGATGACAATATACTAAAAATAAGAGCTTTCACTTCGTGATATAAATTGAAATATTCTGCTTTCCTCACAGTACAATCTCAATTGTAAAATTCGCAATACCCAAAATATAATTATTTTCGTAATTAAAATTTTAATTAACTTCATTTTAAAGAAGCATTATTATGACATGTGTAATGATTATTTATTATTAAAATATTAAAATACACCGGGATGCTTCGAGCCTAAGTATTATAATAAACTTTGATAGATTAAGTGGGCTTAATACAATCAATTCAATTTTAAACTGACGAGTTAAAATGTATGTTAGCATCATGGGAATCTAAATAATTCGGACATCAGTTACTACTTAAAATACATATTTCCAGAAAGTACTTATTATGGAATATTAAAAAAATTAAAAGATTTCATTGTGACTAGCAAAGTTCCTTCTTCGTGTGTTTAGCTTTTCGTATGCCTCTGTCAGATTTTCCATAGCACTCCAAATCATCTTAAAATATATACCTTGTATATTCATTAATTTTTACCGTGAAGTCATTTTAACACATTTCCTATGGTCGCATCTAGCTTTTTTCCATTGTGTGGACGTAGAAAAGTAAGTGTAAAAATATTCTAGTGTACCAAAAATAGTTTCCGTGTAATGTCCGTGTCTAGATTGGAAAAAAATAATGTTACTATTTTGGACACTCTCATTCTCTGCACCTATGGTATTGCAAATTTTCAAATGAAATGTTATTGGTTGTTGTTGCAATTTAATGAATTAGTGCAAGTTTTTCTTCTACAAGATGAGCGGCTGACAAACTTAAATTGGTTATAGGCACCAGCACGTCACTGACATGTTATTATACATTAGCCCCATGGTTTTTCAGTTAAATAGCATTGGTATGAAGGAGTTTGTAGTTTTGGCTGCAGAAACGATGACATATTTTAACATAGGCTAGTTCCTTCATTTCTTGTATTAATTTGTTATCTTGGCTTTTCTTTTCTTTTATTAAAGACTATTAAAATTACGTTTTTTAACAGTTTTCATTTTTAGAGGCTATTTTACAATGAGGAATTTCCGTCAGAAACAAATTTCCATCAGGAGCATTGATTTGGCTCACGTTTGAAATTAATAGGTTACAGTTTTTTGCTTATACAAATTGCATCAGCTTCCAAATTTAAAGAATCAATTGAAGTTACCAGCACATCAGTCTCACATTCTCATAATACATAAGCTTTTAGGTTTTCAGTTCTGCATCAGAAGAATTTCTATCTGATAAAGAGTTTGAAGTTTTAGGAATTATAATTATAACGTTTACATATTAAAGGACATTTCCTTTATTTCAAACTTAAAATGTTTAAATTGGATTTTTATTTTGATAATAAGCTACATTTTCTTTGAAAATGTTCCTTTCAAATTAATTAACTACGAGAAATTAAAAAGGCCCTAACAAAGTCCAACCCTTGGCCTCCCCCACCTCGCTACGCTACTGTTGCTGCTCCGGGCATTCGCCTATTTACCACCCTCTCTATGGCGAATAAAATTGTGTTAATAAATGAGTAGGGGCCGCTGTGGTCTAAGTAGTAGCGCTTTAGATTGCTGAACGGTGGGAAGAACTTTAGTCACGAGTCCAAGCCACGTTACTGGGCACACAATCCCCTGCTCGTTAGTGGTGGCTGAATATAACTTGTGAACGCTACTTCACTTGCCCTGGACTGAAAAAATGGGTTATTATTAAGGTAACGATACCTCGCTCGTCTGGTTTGTGTAAGAAATCATGTTTCTAAAATTGAAGAGCCATATTTCTTTGTAACTTTTTTTTATAACTTTAAAAAAGCCGCACAACGTATTATCTGCATAATCGTATAGATAGTACGTCAGATTTTTTTATCGGAGTTCCGGGATTCCAGCCACGATTGGGTCTTTCTTTTTTTTATGTTCTTAATAAAATGGTTTGTTTTGACATTTTAATATTTAAGATTAGGGATATATTTTAAGGTTAGGGGTAGTTTTAGTGATAGTTTTTAGGCTTTGGGCTAGGTTTAGTGATAGATTTTAGGGTTTGGGTTAGGTTTAGGGATATATTTTAGTGATAGTTTTTAAGGTTTGGTTTAAGCGTAGTGATAGATTTTAGAGTGTTAGAGAGTTTGAATGCACAAATAGAATTGGAGGTTCAATGATTCAATGAAAGGCGCAAGGAATACTTGTAACTCTTCAATTTTACAAGCATGATTTCTTACCGGAAGTGGACGAGTGAGTAAGCGCTACCTAGTATACCAATAGGTAGTGATTATTGCCTCGTCAAGACGACCCAATATGCGGCTGTATACGCGCTCGTCAACTTCCGGTTATTGCTATTCTTGGTAACATTTTTTTATAACGTTAAAAAATTCATTGGTGTTTGTTGCTGTATGGGCGTATTGATACTGACATAGTATTCTACATTGCAGGTCCGGGGTTCGATTCCTTATTGATGCAAAAAATTTTGTTAAACAGCACTACATGAATTAAAATAAATAAGATTATTTTTTTAATGGTTTGTTTTGATGTTAGGTTTAGGGATAGACTTAAGGGTTGCGTTAAGTGATAGTTTTTATGGTTTGGGTTAGGTTTAGTGATAGTTTTTAGGGTTTGGGTTAGGTTTAGTGATAGTTTTTAGGGTTTTGGGTTAGGTTTAGTGATAGAGATGATAGATTGTTTGAATGCACATATAGAATCGGAGGTTTAATGAAAGGCGCAGTGAATACTTGTAACTCTTCAATTTTATAAACATCATTTCTTACCGAAAGTAGACGAGGAGATAATAGCTACCATACCAATAAATAAATTTTTAAAAAATACATTAACAATAGAGACTTTAAGGGGTCACAGGCTCCCACATATTTAACAAAGTATTATACATATTTTTATTAAAAAAATCATTATCATACGTTTTATGTTATATGTACATATGAATAATTTCAATTTATTTGGCTAAAGGAACCAGTTTTTTATACTTAGATAGAAATTTAATATATTTACTTATTGCTCATCTAACGTTCACTGTACACATATCTATTATAAGGATCTCAAAATTAATATATTTTAAAAAAAAATATCTTTGGACATTCTTGCAAGATTATGTAGCCTTAAATTACTCGATTTTTTTAAAAAAAACTTCAATTCTAAGAAGCTCCTTTAGCATCTAGACACGTTGATATAATTTAGTTCCTTTTTTTTTAAATTTTAAAAATCGTAGAAGAATTACAAAGTCAGGTACAGCCTTTTCAATGTATGCTGTTGAATAAACTTTTTAATAGAACACGAGGGCCACCCTTCCCTTGTTCGTTTTCCAACGTTTATCTCTATAGTCGTATGAGTAGAGCAATATGAGTAATTTTTCTTAAATTTTTTAACTTTTCTATATCAATGTCAATAAATTCATTTATTTTGCCCTCAAATTATTATTTTTCTTTACTATGTTACAGGGTTTGTTTGATAAACGAATATTCTGTGGCAGAATCATGAAACTTATCTAAGTCCCATTTTATTTATTTTTAAATTATGTCCATACATATAAAAAATAATACTTCTTACTTCTTGCTCTAAGCATAGCCCCATTTCAAGCCGATTTCCCCATTCATATTTTTAAATTCCTTCTAATCCTCCATTATGTCGATATCTACAACTCTCTGCGATTTGTTTCGCTGCCATTACAGCCTTTAGTATAAACCAGTCTATTTTTTACCCCTGACATGGATTTGAAATCTTTTTTTCTTCTCTTAATGTCATTTATGAACACTTTCAACATTTTATTTATCCTAAGTACGCTTTAAACTGTCAATTGCCGCGGTGTCAAAAACGAACGCAGTCGAGCTTCGGCACAACGAGGTACTAAAGAAGATAGACGCTAAAGGTGTTTGCTTGGTTAGAGTATTCGTGGACGGTACATGTTTTAATGATGAAGGAATCGGGTACGGCGTGTTTAAGCTGGCTGCCTATAACCAGGTCAGATTACCTCGGGCTGTCTTCACCATGTAGAACAGCGCCTACTAGATTACTAGTCATGATACAGACAAAGAGACAATGAGCAGGGGAATGAAAGAATTGCGCCTACGCCTATGGAAGAGAAAGTTAGTTTTTTCTTATTACACTAGTTGTATTCTTTGATTTTAGGCTATCGCTAGAAGACCTGGTAGACCTCCTCTGGGGCAAAGATGGCATTGTAATTCTGTAGACAGTGTGCGTCATCCTGGCATGTATATTTAGACAAGTAATACAACATCACAGGGCACGTCAAGGGGCCGCAGCCTTGACATGCCCAAAATATTAGCAAGAGAAGACCCACCCAATCGCCCAATGAACATGCTGGAGATCAAATCATAGGTAAAAGAATTCTTCCAAGAAATAGGGCTCTAAGGTTGGTCAGCAAAGTTTGACAATACATGCAACGCTCGATCTTGTAAAGACCATAAACTCAACACCTTCGATTGAGCACTGCACCTCATGAGGTCGGTTGCATAGGTTTGACATTAGAAGGTATATCAGCTGTCGAATATATGGCAAGGCCAAGGAGTCGATTGAGCACTTTTAGACTAAGTGGCCGACGTTGTTGGGAGGTTCTAAGAGTCAGTTTAAACAATAGCGTGGAGTTCACTTTATAGCTATTCTAGCATTCATGTAGCGTTCCAGTAAACAATTAGCCGAGTTCTAAAAAGTCTCGACACTAAAAGAAAATTTGACATTTTTAAGGTGTCTTAAATTTTCAAAAGTATGGGTTCCAATAGATTGTAAAAACATAGAAAAAACATAAGGCATTAAATTAATTTTTATTCCGTATTCTGTCCTGATTTTACTTTTTGCGTCTTCAGATAATTTTTTTTTCCAAGGCAATTTAATTTTTAGAAAACAACAAACTGTAGATACTGTTTCTGCTGTAGCGCTCCAATGAAGTTTTGACGCTAGATTCAAAACCTTGACAAGTTAAACATCTCGTCGACATGTGAAAGAAGTAAACAATTTGAAGAAAAAAACAACACAAAAAACCAACTCAGTAGTTCCAAAATATGTAATGGAATCTGTAGCAGTAAAGTAGGCGTACAGCCCCTCCCTAAATGTCGTCTCCCACAGAGTGTTTTTTACAAACAACGCTGCTGAAACCGTGATACATCTAGTTTGCAAATGTATACCAGCAATTACTATCTGGTAGAAGAGTTGAAGATTATTTGTTATCTGTACAATTTATTTACTGGTATAAATTGTACAGATAACAAATAATCTTCAACTCTTCTACCAGATAGTAATTGCTGTTTTACAAAGAAGATATCAGACTTATTAAGACAGGATGAACAGTGGAACTCAAAGATGACAGAAAACTACAGTGCCATTAGGTACGACAGACAACAGGAGAAAAAAGGGGCGCTCTTGAAATAATGAGAATCAGCATGATTTCTTTGAAAGTAGTCCTTGAGGTTGAAAAAGACAGTTCTAAAATTTACAAAAGTAATTCATAATCTAATTGTGAAATTAAACAAAGTGCACGGAACAAATGCACTAGATTCGTAATCATATTATAAAACTTGACAAGTGATACGAGGCAAATAGAAAATAAAACGTATGACATTCGAATTGCAATCGAGAAAATACTGCTATATGAATTAAGGTTACCCATTGAAAAACTCGAAGAATATATTTGACGGACTCGCTGTCGGAGAGAGCTGTTAAATAAACATAGGAAGAAGACGATGGCGGACAGATGGTGCTATCTAGTTCTTTCTGTAGGCAGTGGTTAAGAAATAAACTTACGAGGTGTAACTCAAGAGCGAACAGGTATAGTGCACAAAGTCAGCTAATTAGGGTGAGACCAAGAACACGTAACATTTGCTTGAGTTCTCGCAGTCAAGTTTCTAGCATCTTTTGAATCCTTCTGTTGATATCATGGACCCCATCGCTGTTTCGGTAGAATTGTGAAAAACGAGCGCATATTCATTTAAATGTATTATAGATTTTTATATATTTATCATATTATACGTATATTAAGGGTCACCGAGCTTCAGAACATTTTGTAAATGGTTATCATGCAGGAAATTTCAGTTTTTGAGAACCGCTGGCTTTCAGTATTGAAAGCGCCACTTTAAAAAATTCGCGAAACTTACGATGTGGGTGTGGCGGGGGGGGGGGGGGTAGAGAACATAAATATCGATTTGCCAGAAACCATGGGGTATGGGGAGTTTTAATGCATAGTCCACTAGCTCTTTAACATATCACTAGACAAGACTACAATGTGCAATCATGAATGTGATGTTACAAACCATAGCAGTGTAATACATTTTACCAATTACTTCGTAATCGTCATTGATAAGACGAAGTGCCACATTATTATAGATTGTGAGAAGTCCCCGCCATGAAGAGCGTTGTTTAATTGCTTCAGCAAATCACTACACTGCAACACTCGCCGGTTCATTATCAAACACATATACCGTTAGTGAGTATAATAATACACCCGTGCGTTAGTAACAAAGAAACCAAAAAAACAACAAAAAACGTAAGAGCATATAATCACAAAACATTATGAGGCGAGGTGGCAATGTCCTAAGAAAATTTCAATCTATATTGAACGGTGCCTAAATAGAGTTCTGAACAACGATAGTCAAGCGACAGTTTATCAAAAACAATGAAACTCCTCGTATAATGAGAGTTTTCCAATCAACTGAGTCCAAGTAAGCGATTGACTGCATGACGTAACCCAGATAAGTGTGGGACTCCGTTACATTAGTAACGTGTCCAGTAGACAGATCGCTTGTTGTAACATAAGGGCTGAAGATCGTAAGAAAGACTTCAATTGTTACATACCTGTGGCAAGACCCACAACGGTTGACGAGGGATCAAAGGTGAGGCAAAAAGGTCAGGGGTTAATATGTTATTTGCTAAATGATACTGTAGAGCATACGGGAACGGAAATCCCTGTGCAGTTTCAAAGTACAAATTTCTTTACGGAAATAATTATCTTTAAAAATTTAAAAATATTCCAAAAAAAAATAATAAAATTGTGGTTTTACGTTTATCGCTTGAAATTCTGTTGAGCGACAATATTTTTATGTAGCCGTGTTCAGGCTTAAATTTGCTACAGGTTTAGAAAGGTTGGACTAAGTTGGTTGTTTTAAACAGTTTTTATTTATACACAAATGAAACAGCCTTCAATCTCCGCTTCGCACACCAGAAACCGCCACTCTCTATCTCTCCACTTCCTTTCCTCTCTCATACCTAGTGCATCTCAATGCGGTGCACAGTATGCGACACTCTGTAGGTTTGCACACTACTACATTAAAAAAAATCAAAATGTATTTTTATAATAATTAATGGCAGTAAAGATTAATCAAAAGTTTTGGTATGTTGGCATAATAATTGATTAGTCTAATATAAGCCAATGTGCCCCTGCATACAAAAAAATAAAAAAATAAATAATAAAAAAAGACTTTCCGTATACTAGCCCATAGCCTTATGCTCGTGTGATTCTATTCACAGTAATCTCCGGTACTGATTTACAAAAATATAAAAGTTGCCTAATTCACTGCAGCTATGAATGCTTGGCAAGGGTACTTTAGTGACACAAAATGAAAGGGAAAAAATGTTGCGTACAATTCTATAGATGTGAACACTTCTGTAAACTTTCAGTAATGGCTGCTACAGCTACGGTGTTATTGAAAACTTAAGTCAAAAAGTGTGGACACAGTGAGGCCCCGCACGATTGTTTCACCTCAATGGTTCATCTTCATTGGTTTCTTGCACCGCACATGTTTGTTTGAACACTCGTTTTCTTTACTCCCAAGAATATTAAAACATCATATTGGGTTTCTCCTCATGGAAAAAATACTTGCAGCTTCTCGTTGGTTACAGAATAGTTTACAAAAAATATTGTAGTTAAAAGATTACGCAAAGAATGTATTTGTGAAGTTAAAAACAATGTTATGGATTCTGTTTCATATTAATAAACTTTCATATTTTTTTAAACTCAGAATAAAGCTTTACAAGGGTTATTTTCCCGCTCATTTTATGTGTGTCCGATTCGACCCGCAACCTTGTGTGAGATAAAAATTTACGTCCCAGTGGGCGATTTAGCTCGAAGCCATTATTAACTAAGTTTGTTCCAAATACTAGATTAGTATTCCATGTTTAAAAGAAAATAATAATTATCATTTGTTTATACCCCTAACAAATACGTTAAGATAAGAACCCTACGTTGTATTTACAAGTAATAGTTAACTTAAATCTGCGTCCGGGTATCGCACTGCCTACTTTATCGAGACTAATTGGCTAAAAGAATTATTGGTCAACACAATAGAGTGTAATGTGACGGATTCGTTCCTGTGAGGATCTAGGTCCTGCCAGGCCACAGATATCGACCAACGTCGTCAACTCCGACAGAATATCGCGTGGTTAGTGTAAAAAACTAAGTATACAACGCTGGATGTAGAAAGTATTCACTAATAACTGATTCGTTTCAAACAAGTTTAACTACATCACCTTGACATACCCATGGCCATTATGTTTACAACATTCTATTAACTTTCTTATCGTTATAAAAAGTCTCTAATGTCCTAGTCCCTCATCTCACATTACATATTAGGATCAGCGCTCCCCATCAGCCCACAGCGCACTATTTGCAGCCCCTCCGAATTCATGAATTCACGACTGACAAAAAATCCCAGTATTATTTACATGTGAACACTTCTCTTAAGTCACTATCTGACTAGAGCTCACAACAAAATCTTCACACTTAAGATCAGCAATTCTCAAATCACAATCATAAGGACCTGGACAACAGTCATGAGCTATCTAGATTTAAATTAAGTGTTTAAAGACACAGTTGAAACATAGCAAAACCGCGTTTAAGCAGAATTTTTTAATTTAAAAAAAATTTGTTATACAAAATGAATTAAACATGATTTGATTTTGCACCTGCATGAAAATTTTTCTTTTTTGATTTAAAAAATGTGGAAATTAAACAACAGAATATGTAAGCATTACATATAATGCGCGGTTGTTATCACACATGAGGGATTTTTCAAAAGTTTTTTACCGCTCCGCTTGCATGCTTGTGTTGTCACATAGTTAAAGAAATTGTCACGTGAAAGATTCTCCACTCCCACCAATCCCCGTTTGCTGTCTTCTCCCAAAAATTATTTACTAGTCCCTACTTACTACCGTAGTGTTTGTTATTTTAAAGTGGGCAGCAAACATGTGTCACAGTTTCCTAGTTTGGCGAGCAAACAGAATGCGCATGGCGCCACGGAAACGTGAGCTCATGGTCCAGTAAATAAACGTGTTGAGCACGGCGTTGATCAGCTGGCACGTGAAGCTGACCCCATTAGTGACCATGAAAAGATTCTTCTCGCGACCTTGAAGCCTGAACTCCCTGAAGAAAGGCATCGCGGCGTTGGCCAGAACGGACGGGAGAGTGCAGGCGATGAATATGGCGGACATCAAAATGACCATTCTGACCAGTTTTTTCTCTTTGCCGTATGCCTGCCTGTTGACTTTTCTCCAGTCGGTGACCCTGCGCAGGATGGCAATTAGGCAAGATGTCGATATAACGGCAACGGCGAATGAATACATCTGAACGCTTACTGTGATAGTAACCGTTATGTTTCGGAGCTCTTCTGCGTTTCTAATATAAACAATCCCGATAACTGTAAGGTTTAACAGGGGGTTCAACCTTTGACCTAACTGATTGGAAAGCCACATCGGAATGTGACTAGTAATCATAAAAACGTAGACGAGAAAGACAACCAATATAGTTCTTTTTTTGGTGACCAGAGACTTGACGAGAAGGGGCCAAGCCACGCACAGGAACCTTTCCAGGCTTATGAAAGCTGTTATGAGGCCGGCTACCCGGCTGAAAAGCACGTGCGATATCCCCAAAGCCAAAAGTCTGCATCTAAAGTATCCGTATTAGTCGTGGCCCTTACGACCAGAGGGTTGTTTAAAACGCCGTAACCCAGCATGGTCAGTGAGACTCCGATATTGGCCACGGCGAGACCTGACAATGAGATGTTGGTGGTTTCCGAGAGACCAAGCCTTAGGAACACGATGATGTTGATGACGTTAAGGGCCAGTCCTAGAAGGCCCAAAACTGACTCCGTGATCCCCAGGTAGAATTGAAACACTTGGAACAAGGCGTCACTTAAGAGGGGTAGTGACGTTATGGGTTGATAGGCACAACCAGAGCACTTTTCACTTTAATTCATTATAGAACTTGGATTATTTATCAATTCCAGTTCTAATCAAAGCTCGAGTGTTTCTTCAGCTAGTCCTTAAGGTTTACCTGAATTATCATATGCTATCGAGTGGTAAAAAAAGTTTTTGACACGTAAGTTTCGGTTTTCAATGGACGTCGTAAGAGTGATTTTATTTTAACCTTGTGAATTTATTGTTTTTGTAAATTGAGTCTAATTTTACCAATTATAATTTTTGATTTATTAGTATTATTTTTTAAGAAATGAATTGAAAACCGTATTTATTGGCAACATTAAGCAGATTTATTTTTAGCATTTGGTGAAACACGTGGCAAAAATAAAATGTTTAATTTACAGCACTTTGCTGTTATAAGCGCATCCGGATTGCTGATTATTATTTGTTTTTAAAAAAGTTGCGTTTTATTGTCTGTAAATACTGTAAGCATCACATTCCTTACATAAGTATTAAATAGTGTAAATATTATTATTTTTTAAAATATTCTTGAAGTGCTGATCAAACCTTTAAATATATATCGAAATATTTTTTTTATTTCACTCAATATAACGCCACGAGTGCCTCGGTCAAGTGCAGGTGAAACTTTGAAAGTACCTGTAGAAACTTGCCTTAAATGGGTTTTAGTTAAAACTATTATTAAGCCAGGTAACGGAAATGTATCTTAACAAACGTGTACAATAATCAGAGATGTGAACTAATGGCACAGACGACAGACTCTAGCGTGAGTAGCGATTATTATCTTTCAATCTTTTAATTTTTAATTGTAATTTTAGGTCTTCATTAATGGTAGATAATACTATACGGTGAGAGGGAAAATCAATCAATCCGTGAAAGGAAAATATCATGACATTCAAAGCTAACCGATGATTATTTATTTTTAACCGATTCTACTGTTGCTTGTCAAAGGTGTAATATCCTGAGTACGAGTATCTGTGTGTATGTTTGTGTTCGTGTTTGAGGAGGGGTTGGGGAAAGCTGCGTCAACTTTCAATCGACCGTAGACCAGGTCAGGTGCACTCCTCATCTTTAATCAAGTCGGGAAGGAAGTCTTAACCAAATTTAAAAAAATCCGATGAATTATGAACGAGAACCCACCCGTTTAATATCGGTGTAGGGATCTTGGAGAGAAATGTTATGATTCAAGCTATCATTTTGTACAGTATTACAATTTTATTAAGTGTATGCCAATCTATTAGCAATTTATTTTTCGAATTAAAATTTCTTTAAATAATATTGACGGCAAGCTAAAAGTTCATACAATTATTTTTTAAATATATTTTTGGTACCCAGCTTTCCGGTAGTGATCGTGACGTCAAATAACTTAAACAAAGACTGCACTTAAAATAAGCTCAGCCTACCCCAGTGCAAGAAAGCCGACTGGAATGAATGTTACTAAGATTAGCACACGCGTGCCCCGTCGGTTACTTCAGTGGAGACCTTCATAATGGATGGAGGTGATGTTTATTATACAACAAAAACAACGGGTTGTAACCAAGACAACGGGTTGTGACAAAGACAACGGGTTGTGACCAAGACATTGTATTGTGACAAAAACATTGGGTTGTGACCAAGACATTGGGTTGTGACCAAGACAAGTTTGTTGTGACCAAGAGAACATGTTTGTGTCCAAGACAACGGGTTGCGATCAAGAAATTGGGTTGTGACCAAGACATTGGGTTGTGACCAAGACATTGGGTTGTGACCAAGACATTGGGTTGTGACCAAGAGATTGGGTTGTGACAAAGACATTGGGTTGCGACCAAGACATTGGGTTGTGACGAAAATATTGGGTTGGGACCAAGACATTGGGTAGTGCCCAAGACATTGGGTTGTGACGAAGACATTGGGTTGTAACCAAGACATTGGGTTGTGACCAAGACATTGGGTTGTGACCAAGATATTGGGCTGTGACGAAGACATTGGGTTATGACCAAGATATTGGGTTGTGACCAAGACATTGGGTTGTGACCAAGACATTGGATTGTGACCAAGACATTGGGGTGTGACCAAGACATTGGGTTGTGACGAAGACATTGGGTTATGACCAAGACAAAGGGTTGTGACGAAGACAATGGGTTGTGACCAAGACAACTGGTTGTGACCAAGACATTGGGTTGTGACCAAGACATTGGGTTGTGATCAAGACATTGGGTTGTGACCAAGACAAAGGGTTGTGACCAAGACATTCGGTTGTGACCAAGACAGAGGGTTGTGACGAAGATATTGGGTTGTGACGAAGATATTGGGTTGTGACCAAGACATTGGGTTGTGACCAAGACAAAGTGTTGTGACCAAGACATTCGGTTGTGACTAAGACATAGGGTTGTGACCAAGACATTGGGTTGTGACCAAGACATTGGGTTGTGATCAAGACATTGGGTTGTTACCAAGACATTGGGTTGTGACCAAGACATTGGGTTGTGACCAAGACAACTGGTTGTGACCATGACAGAGGGTTGTGACGAAGACATTGGGTTGTGATCAAGACATTGGGTTGTGACCAAGACATTGGGTTGTGACCAAGACAAAGGGTATTAACCAAGACAGTAAGTAGAAGAAAAGAATGCAAATAAGAACAAACACAGCGGGTTGTAGAGAAAATAACGGTAGAAACAATAAAAAGGGAAATAAGTAAGATAAACTTGTAGTACCTGGCAAGTAATTGGATGGAATAGAATGATCATCAAAGTGCTAAAGAACTTTATGTAAGTGATTTTTTTTTGTGTTTTGTTCAAGGAGTTTATAAGATAGAGAAAGAGTTGGTCACCGGAAGCTCCTGTTATAAGTAGACTGGATTGGTTAAATAATAATATCAAATACCGAATCCCCATTTTTGTCCTTAATTAACAAATTTTGTCAGTACTTTTGCACTTGGCGGAAATATATACAGGTGGAAAGAAAAACTTAGAAATGTAGGTACTTTTTAATTACAATGGGAAATCAAGAATAATTTTGCTTTTTAAAAGTCTTGAAATATTTTTTATCAGCTGTCAAACCAAAACATACTTTTTTCCCCATGTCTTAATACTATTTGTCCTGATCTGCTTGGTGGAACGGTGTGAGTCAGTCGATCGCGAGAAGAGAGGTTTTTTTTTTTTTTAAATTAAATAGTTTCAGCAATTTTGTTTCAGAAACAAATGGTGGTGATTGAACCTATTTTTCTTAAGTAATTTTTGAAAAAAGTCTAACTTCATAATTAATGTTCAATTTATTCTATTAATAGAAATCAAAAGTTTTTTTATTACTCTTATTTAAGAAACACTGTTAAATAAACTCTTCTCCAGAAAATTTATTATTAAGACTATTATTTCAGAAATAAAGTTTTAAAGAATTTTTCATAAACGATACATCATGGTGAACTATTATTTTAGACTAGATATTTGTTGAACCAAATTTGAGACATGATATTTGGTTTAGCATAATTTCCGACAGGATATTTAGCTAATTCTAAACTTGGGTTGTCTATAAATCAGGCAGAATATTTGGTAATTATTTTCAGATATGATATTTATTGAACTCTTACTGTAGACATGATATTTATTGACCACTTATTTCAGACATGATATATATTGAACTCATATTTCAGACACAATATTTATTGAACTCTTATTTCACACATGATAGTTATTGACAACTTATTTCAGACATGATATTTATTGACCACTTATTTCAGACATGATATTTATCGAACTCTTATTACAGACATGAATAGTCCAGAGATACTTGAAACCTTTCTGCAGGTCACAGGCGTTTACATCAGCGGTGTGATGGCTTTTCTCGGCACCGTGTTTAACGTCATCAACATCGCCGTCTTCGTCAAACTCGGATTCTCTGACACCACCAACATCTCTCTGCTGGCCCTGGCCTTGTCTGACATCGGCGCCTCCTTGCCCATATTAGGGTACAGCCTCATCAACCTTCCTTTAGTGTCCTCGCTTCTGGGTCAATCGCTGAGGATCGCCATCAACTCCATTGAAGGCAATGTCCAGGTCATGTTTAGCCGGATATCTGGTCTCTTGACGGCCTACCTGGCACTGGAGCGCTTCGTCTGTGTGGCGTGGCCCTTTCGCGTCAGAACGGTCATCACTCCAACGCTGACTATCAGCGTCACAACAGGTATCTTCGTTTTCATGACCACATTTAACATACCTTTCTCTTTGACCGAAAAGATCGGTCCGAAATTCGACCCTGTACTGAATTCTACAGTTTTCGGTCTGCTAGACCTCAACGAAGATTACCTGAAAAACATTACGATCACCGTGCAGGTGGTGGCACAGATGACATCATTCGTCGTGGTTACCTTGTCCACTCAGGGTTTGATACGGTCCTTGCGTAAGTCTGTCAGTTGGCGGAAGTCCACGTCTTCGGCCGGAATCCCATCTCGCGTGTCCGGTAAAGAAAAAAAGCTGGTCAAGATGGTCAACTTTATTTCTACTGTCTTCATCGGCTGCTCGCTACCAACAGTCGTCGGTAATCTGGCTATGGTTTTCGTTAACGACTTCAGCATCCGTGGTCGCTACCGGAACCTATTCCTTTTGATGTGCTTAATCTTCGTTGTCTTAAACTGCACAAACTCCATGCTAAACATCTTTGTCTAGGCCAACATGTGTTCAAGGTTCAGGGAAAAGCTGGTTGTTATGTTAAAGAAGGTTTGAGTGTTGATCTATCCAATGGGGTTGGATAGTCCCCCAAAAGGTGATAAGAATAACATTAATTAACAGGTGAACGAAATTGACTTTTGATAATTCACTATTTGTGGGAAAATACAATGTACAGATTTTGATTTGGAAAATTAAAAACATAACTTTTAATTAAAATTCGCACATTTTCAGTTAATAGGAGAATTAAATCATTTTTAAGTCTTGGTAATTTAAAAAAAATGTTTGCGTTATTTTAATTTCTACTACTTTATATTTTAAATATGTTTGTAACTGATATTTCTGTATGTTTCTATTTTTATGTAAAGCGCTGTGATCCCATTTCCTTTCCAGAGTACCTAGCCATAGGAGTTATAACATGATTTTTATAACTTCATATCTCTTTCTATTCTTTAAAAAAAACAAAAAACATCACAACCAAATTTAGCATGCCACTGATCTCTACAAATATTTTATAATTCAAAGATAATTATCAGAAAGAGTACATGAATGAATGATTTAAATCTTAAAATAAAATTTTAAAAAAATTACAGGGACACTAAAATGGTAGGGTTTTTAAATCCTTTTGTGTTAACTTCTTGCGTCTTCTTTCCTGCTTATCGCTAAAACTTTGGATCGATTTTTATCAATTTTCTCGTATCCTATCTTACTGAAATTTTGCAGGTAGACTTTCGGCGACGATAAAAATGAGCAAATAATTTTTTTTCCATTGAATGTACTGTAATGAAATTAATGAATTTTTAGATAGGCCGTATGGAGCATTCAAAAGTTTATACTAGTCCGTCGAGCGGTGCGTATTAACCTATTATTACGTAGCGTATACCAAACGTTATCTCTTATATAAAAAGTATTTATAATTTTAGAAACGTTTGTTTTTACTGGTTTCTAGAATGTTTTCATACGAGAGAGCAGCATCTAAAAATGTATTATTTTTTTTTTTAATGTTTCATTTCGTTAATTAGACTGAATTTGAATATTATATTGGACCGACCTCGCCAAAAAATTTTGAATCGATTTGTAAACCACTTTCCCGTAAGCTAGCGAGCTGAAATTTTGCAGGCAGACCCATGCCGATGACAAACATGATGTATCAAAATTTCAAAGCGATCGAATAGACAGTAATTGAAATATTGAATTTTAAAATTATTTTATATATCTCTTTATATCATGTTAATATTTTTAGATAATGTTGTGGTGCGTAATATGTTCAACAACATTTCTTGTCGCGCAATAAGGTGCGCATTGCATTAACAGCACTTTTTAAAAAATATATTCACGATTGGTGCGCATTATATTTAACACGTCTTACGAGAAATAACTAGAATTTTGTATTTTCTGATTGTTTTGCCCTGCGTATTATAGTGAACATCCTTATAGTTATGTCTCGTATTTAGCGGGTGTAGATAATGAAAAAACTTGTTTTTTTTACGGGTTTTTCTTTATTACTTTAATTTCATTTTGTCGACTTATAAAGACAATAATGTAGTTTGAAGACCATGGCTATGCAGCAAAACCTGAAATACATAAACGCTTTCGTTCATTTTCCAAAGTAAAGGATATGCGTTAGTTTGCCTGCATGTATCTCTCAATTGGATTAGTTGTTCTTCATGTCTTTGAATTGTCAATTGTTTTAATCAATGCATTTTGAAGGGACATAAATTAATATAAATATAAAAGTTTTATATCTTTTTATTATTAGTTTCAAAAATTCACACGTCAAAGTGAACAATTTGTCAGATTAGAATTCTAAGATTAAAATACACATTATGCTCATAAATGACCACAAATTGACTATAGAAAATTATAAATACATATACATTTTTTATATTTTAATTTAATATTTTTATTTTAATTATGAATTTAATTAAAAACGTAGGAATTCACAGCAACCATTGATTTAGTACCATCTACTGAATAAGCACAAACGTCAAATTTCGCACCAGCTACTAAAAATAGTAGCCTGTGTAAACCCTTTGTTTCAATATACAACAGCTTTGGTTTTTAATAAAGCTTTTAAATAACTTAACATACTTTCTACATTTTTGTGTCAATGAATTTATTATTCATAGCGCATGCGTGAACCTGTAGTGTAGGGGGACCACATGTGTGAAAATGTAGACAGTACACATGTGTGAATGTGTAGACAGAACACATGTGTGAAAATGTAAACAGTACACATGTGTGAATGTGTAGACAGTACACATGTGTGAAAATGTAGACAGTACACATGTGTGAAAATGTAGACAGTACACATGTGTGAAAATGTAAACAGTACACATGTGTGAAAATGTAGACAGTACACATGTGTGAAAATGTAGACAGTACACATGTGTGAAAATGTAGACAGAACACATGTGTGAAAATGTAGACAGAACACATGTGTGAATGTGTAGACAGAACTCATGTGTGAAAATGTAGACAGAACACATGTGTGAATGTGTAGACAGAACACATGTGTGAAAATGTAGACATAACACATGTGTGAAAATGTAGACAGAACACATGTGTGAAAATGTAGACAGAACACATGTGTGAAAATGTAGACAGAACACATGTGTGAAAATGTAGACAGTACACAGGTGTGAACGTGTAGACAGTACACATGTGTTATCGCGTAGACAGTACACAGTTGTTAGCGTGTAGACATTACACATGTGTGAAAATGTAGACAGTACACATGTGTGAAAATGTAGACAGTACACATATGTGAAAATGTAGGCAGTACACATGTGTGAAAATGTAGACAGTACACATATGGGAAAATGTAGACAGTACAAATGTGTGAAAATGTAGACTGTACACATATGGGAAAATGTAGACAGTACACATGTGTGAAAATGTAGACAGTACACATATGTGAAAATGTAGACAGTACATATGTGTGAAAATGTAGACAGTATGCAGGGGTGAAAATGTAGTAAGCACACATGTGTGATAATGTAGACAGTACACATGTGTGAAAATGTAGACAGTACACGTGTGTGAAAATGTAGACAGTACAAATGTGTGAAAATGTAGACAGTACACATGTGTGAAAATGTAGACAGTACACATTTGTGAAAATGTAGATAGTACACATGTGTGAAAATGTAGACAGCACACATGTGTGAAAATGTAGACAGTACACATGTGTGAAAATGTAGACAGTACACATGTGTTAACGTGCAAACAGTACGCAGGTGTTAACATCTCAGCACATGTCAACATCAGAAAAAATAATTTGATTAAAATTGTATAATACATTACTTAATATACAAATGGAACTTTTCAAACAAGGGAAAAAAACGTGGAAACAAAATAAAAAAGAATATACAAGACGTGTGCGAAATTATCGTTGGTAACCATAATCGGAAATAAAAACAAAACAAAAAGACTTCAGTGTACATTAATGTATGAATTGCGAGTTCGTTGAAGCCTTATGAAGTAGTTGTGTAAAATCCATCCAATAAACTATTCTCCTTACATATTTCATTCCTGTGTATTGCATGTGAATGCCAGAAATCACATTGCCCAAAATATCACATCGAAAAGGACTGCTAAAAAGCTTTCACATAAAATACAGAACACACAAAAAAATTTGTAAAGATCAATGCATATCATCTTCATTTTTTAATTATACACTATTTAAAAGTTTTAAAATGAAGCTTTAATTTATTGTTTTCATTACTCAATTTGTTTGCATATTTTGCTTTTCGCCCTAAATAGCGTAAAGTTTAGCACTAGTTATTAGATCTATTTGATTATCAATTTATCGGTAGACATGAAGACAGGGAAATCAGATGTTCCATTATTCCGTTATGGAGTATATTATAACCAAGTAGCCTAACTATTTTCAAGTTGTCTGCAATAAGGGGGATACACATTAATTCTTCATAATCCTGTGATAACAAGTGTTATATTTAGACTAGATTGTGCCGGGGCGCCGTGGCGCCTGCGGCGCCGGCTTTTTCATAAGCCCAACTAACTTTTCCTTTTTTGATAAATACGTATTATTAAACTATCTGAAATGTACGCAAAGTATTTAATAAATATATTGTGCCGGGGCGCAGTGCGCCTGCGGCGCCCATTTTTAGGGAGCCTACGGCGCCAACCTTTTTCAAAAGCTCAACTAACTTGTCCTTTTTGATAAATACGAAATATTAAATTTTTCTGAAATGCACGCAAAGTATTTATTAATAGGGGTTGTATTTTGCGCACCGATGCACACCAAACAATGACGTCATCATATTAAATATTTTTACAGCGCTCATCAACACACGATTTTTCAACTAAACTAACTGCTGTAAACTGTCGTACATCGCTCCCCAGCGTTCCAGATCCAGTGAGTGAGTGACTTGGACTAATATATTATCTATTGATTTCTACGAACGATTTGCATATAATCGGTGAGAAATTTATAGAATCGTCCCGATGAAAAAATATATTCAAATATATATTTATACCTAAAAATGGACAAAAATATAGCCTTCTCTTCATAACTGAAACTAGTATCAAATAATAAATCGTATTCTTTTATCCTGAAAATCACCGTTAAACACATTAGTTTTTAAACTTAAACATAATCCTGAAAATTCTATAATACAAATCTACATAGGTACATCTTGTTGCATAGTTTCGAAACAAGATTACAATCGCTACCAGCTAAATTTGCATCATGTACTGTTGGTTTTGTAGCATATCAAATTTTCGCTGTGTTTATATTTTCTCTTGGTTTTCTCAGATATTATGGGAACTCATAAAACTTAAAAAACCCATAGAATGTTAAATCATAATGAGAAAACTATTACCTTTTAAAGATGGTTACTAAACAGTAAAACTTTAAAATCTTAAAACTGTATCTTCCAATAAACACAGATTTATATCTAGTTATAACAACACACTAGTGTCGGCTCTATCTTGCTTTATTTTGGGTTTTTTTGACCACGCACACAAACGACAGCGCTGCGTCCCTAAACTTGGTGCTCATCTTTACGTAGATGAAGATGTTGACGGTGGAGTTGATGGAGTCGAGGAGGAAGAAGAAGCCGCAGACGAAGAGGAACAGGTTCCTGTTTCCGCCCTTGACGTTGAAGTCCTTGGAGAAGATCATCACCAGGTTCCCCACGACTGTTGGGAGCGAGCAGACGATGAAGACCGTCGAGATCAGCAACACCATTTTGACCAACTGACCGTCACGGCCGGACACATTTGCGGTCTGCGTTGACGTCGAAGATGACCGCCTCCACCTGGCGATCTTCAGCAGCGACCTGATCAGCCCGAGGGTGGACAGAGTGACCAGGACGAATGACGTCACCTGGACGACGATGTCCACCGCGAGGGTGAAGTTCTCGAGGAGGTCGGCGTTCGGGGCCAAAACCAGGCCGATGAACGTCTCGTTAAAGTGAGGGTCAAAAACCGGTCCGACCTGGTTGGCGACGATTGTGGGCACAGTGCTGGACACCATAAAGACGTAGATGAAAACGACGACGAAGGTCGTTCTCCCCGGCGTGACGATCGTCTTGACGTGCAGCGGCCACGCCACGCAGATGAACCTCTCCACCGTTATAAATGCGGTCAGGCAGCCGGCGATGCGGCAGAACATGACGTGCGACGTGCCCATAACGGCGTAGCCGACGGCGTCCATGACTCCCGGCGGGGTCACAGCGAGGACGGCGGGGTTGTAGATGACGCTGTAGCCGATCATGGTCAGGAGGACGCCGATGTCTGCCGCGGCGAGGCCCAGCAGCGAGATGTTGGTGGTCTCCGTGAAGCCGAGGCTGATGAAGACGGCGACGATGATGAGGTTGCAGGCGATGCCGAAGAGGCCGATGATCGCAGGCAGCACGACGAAGTTGGCCTGAACGGATGTGTGGAGGATATCGTCGGTGATCAGTTCCATCGTAGACTTCCGTGACGACGACTACTACCCTATCCGAAATCTCAGATCAATACACTTGGCGACATCATCAAACTTTTATCAATTTATATCTCCAATATATTCATTTTTTCTTTTTTCAGCGCATTATATTGATTACGAAAACATTCATTCATCAAAAGGCTTTCTTTCAAGTTGTTAAGTCTAAAGGATGATGATGAGCCAGTTCCAATATTTTCAGTCTGAAGTTTGTAAAATTAAGTCTTTGATTTTTTACAGTAATTTTAAATACGACAATTTTGACATCTATTACTATCGCATTTTATTACGTATTGATTTATCATGAACATATTTTATCTCCGGTGTTCTATTAACGTATAATTGTTCGCACTTAAGGCTAAAAAAACTTAAAGACCTAATCGATATACACTAAAGATTAACTTGGAAACTAAAACCCGAATACTAGGGACAATTTTATGGGTAATTTCGTGTGCACGGACCAGATTTAACTGTACCTAACGGTTGAATTTAAGTATAATTGAGTGGTTCGCTTCTTTGTGAAACAATTTCTTAAGTCTAAATAATTTGAATCGTTTCACAGCTTTACAATTTATTTAAGTTCCCTTCTGTTGATTGTTCAATTTGAAATTAATTCCCCACAAAGCATATGATTGTGAAGCACTTTAAATAAATTATGTGTTCAATGTAATTATTAGAGCTGTTAAAAAGATGTCACCCTACTCAAACAAACCACATAGCTTATTGTGCTTAAGATGCACCGAGAGTTTTGTATTTAATATCCTTCAACCATGGAAGTTAAGTTTTTTTTTAAAAATGAAATTCGTTTATAAACTTTAGATTCCACTTAACCTTTATATGAACTCGTATTCCAAAAAAATATTTGATACTACAAATGAAAACATTAATAAAACCTTTGTAATAAACTTAAACGAAGTTTTGTTTTATTATAATGAGAAGTAAAAGTCACTTCGGCAACGATAAAGACTTTTTGCTTAAACTATATGAGAAAACTGAATATAAAGATTTTTAAAATCAACAAGTCACAGAGTTTGTATTTGTTTATTTGTTATCACTCTGGTTCTTTTTTTTAAGTTGATGAATTATATGCAGAGATAAGTTGTGTCGCGTAGCTTTGTAACTTATTCCTTGTTTATATCGTATGTACTTTTTTTATTAGTATGAAGAAGTTTGAGTGAACTCATTTTAATTTATATAAAATATTTATCACACTTTTTAGAGTTGTATAAACTATTCTTAAGTGCATGTGACGAAAATTAATTATAATTGCTATCGGTGTAAATGACGATAATAGGCTCATTGAATATTTGTAAATGTAAACCAGAAGTGAGCTTCATTAGCCCTGGCAGATTGTGTGTGAGCAGTTGACAAACGTTTTGTAACAAAGAGAAAAAGCATTCTTTTTAGTTAATATTCTTAGACGAATATTAACATCGCGGCTGAAACAGATATTTTTTTCATTCTCGGTGAATGTTGTAAAAGTTAGAGAGTTAAAAATTTGCAAACCCCAAATTTAAATATAGTTCATGTGGGTGAAGACAATGAAAACATCCAATAACAGCACCAAGCCAGTTTGATTTCTTCATAGAACAGGAAGCACGGAATTCGCTGAAAACCTTGACTGTATTAATTTTTTTTTACAAAACTACCAAATGAAAGCAATGAAATTTAATGCTTTACCAATGCTTTCTTTCTCGTGGCCTTCTTGTCAAAATCTAAGCGCATCGCTAAGCGTACAAATCTCATTTAATATAAATAACTCGATTAGCCAGAGGTTTATTAACTTTTCTTCAAAATTCTTGATTCTGAATTGAAATGAATTAACATAAATACAACATCTAATCGACATGTGGACAACACAGGAGGTAGCGAACCACGCAATGTTAAACAGAATTACACCTGTCTCCTGAGAGACGAAAATCGAACGAATTATAAAAATAAATAAAACTTAAGATAATTTTCAAAATAACTTATCAGATTATAAGTGAAATGGAATAGTGATACACATTTTAAACAAGTCTAGGTCTGTACTTAAGTTTTAAAAATATATTAAAGTTCTTTCCATGAGTCTCTGTAATTGTCAGTTGAATCTCCTTGAATAAATTCTTACAATTTTAAAATCTTATAATATTTCTTCCTAAAAGCCTCGTTTATTGTATCACCAATGTTATGCACACGATCAAATTTTAGATTAGTCTCTATATTCATCATCATTTTAACTTTATTTCATAAATGAAACTTTAATTCTTCAATAAACCTGAAACTTATAATTTAAACGAACAAAACGAAGCATATTTAATTTTGTTAAGAATTTGACATTGTTTCATTTAAATGTGAATGTTTCCATTTTTAATTAAGTTTACATATCTTATCATTGTTACAGTTTTCAAATAATTATACACTAATTTCTATATTCATTTGAATGGTTCCATTTTTAATTAAGTTTGCATATCTTACCACTGTTAGAGTTTTCAAATAATTATATACTAAGTTCTATATTCATTGCAAGAAAATATAGGCTGTATTTTATTTCTTAAAAAGAAGCTATCAGTAAAATAAATGCGTTAAAATGCTTATACATTTAAGTTGACTGTTTTAAAAACAAATATTTCAATTATATTTTTTGAAGGCAGCTATCTTCTATATATACATAAGGACCCGCAGACTAATGCTATGGCCGTTTTGTTGAAGTGTTTGTGATGTTACTGTGGACATGATTTGTTCAGAGTTGCTAATGAAGATTTCTTTATAATAAATAAATATAACTCAATTTATAACCTTCCATTAATTCATGCAAGTCAATGAATTCACGACTTGAAGAATTGAACCTATTATTTTTAAATTACTTTTTAGAAACTTAATTTTAATTGCAGGCAGACATGATGATAGAGTTGGTTTTAGTAATTCTTAAATATATATCTACAGGTAGGTGACACGTCGTAATTGCTAATCTTTAGACTTTGAAACTGTAAATACAGTACTTAGCGCAGTCAATGAAATGTGAAGTGCGATAAATACTACAAACGCTGCTTAATTTACAGCTTCGATTTGTGCACTTCATTAGTGAACACTTGAGTATAAGTCTAATGGATGTGTGTCTCCCCTCCTGCACTGGTGTGAACCTTGTTGAGTTTGTTAATGGTCATTCTTGACATCTAGTGCGCAATTTGATGTGTCTAGTAAACACATGTTAAGACGGTTAAAAATTGATCTTTTAATTCATATCTTTAGAAAGAAGTGTAAGGAAGAATTTTAAAAAATCACTCGTAGCTTTGCTGTAATTAAATCCAATTAACATCACCCATTAATTAAACATATTACCCTTGTTCACATATTACAACGTTTGACACTCCACGCGTCATTTAGGCGCCCTTGTATAATACAGCTAGGGGGCCGGTAAAATATACACCCCCCACTTTTTTAAAAAGTCACTTATTGGAACTTTTTGTATTCCTCAATCTGTGGACAATTTTTTGATATCCGTTTATATAATTAGCAATCAAACAAGGAAACACTCACTTATTTCCTTACGTCCAATTCTACACGTTAAGAAGACGTGTATTTGTGCGGTCATATTTGATAGCACGATCATCTCTTTTCAAAGATAATTATTTTCTGCATTAAAATTCATGTCAATCAAGAGATAAGACAATCTTACTAACTATTTACTAAAAAGATAATTACAATTATAATAAATACGTAATTTATATAGCGCTGTATCCCAGTAAGCAACTGGGTTCACGGCGCTTTACATGAAGGTAATAGCATACATATATATAATAACTTAGCACTCATACCATAATAACCACTTTAATTACAGAACATGAAACATAAAGTTAGTAAATGAAAACATGTAAGCAGGGTAAATGTTAGCCTGACAGGACACTTACTAATTTATAAACCTGATTACATTCTCAGCCCCCATTTGATAAAACAAAAAGCTACGTTAATTATGAAAAGAAATGGCATTTCATTAATTTTGAACATAAATTTTGAAAAAAAAATAGGGCTCCGGAAATTATCTATTCATTTCTCGATTAATCGGTAATTTTTTTATCGATTAAAATTATTTTCATCGACAAAATAGTGATTAAAATTAACGAAAAATGTTTTCGAAAATATTGTCGATTTATTAATAATTTATAATGATTTATTAATAATTAACAACAGTTTGCTTTTTTAAGTACTAACTTCTCTATTTATAATAGAGATTGTTAACGTGTAAACTTTAAAATAAGCTTTTTTTTTAAAGGAAAATTATATAAAATTTTAACAATGTGTTTACTTAATAACAATAAAAAAAATTTAATTCTTTGACATTCTATTAAAATACTTATATTTAAATTTTAAAAAATGTCAATTGCTTTTTTTTTTTACTTTTGTTAATTTTAAGTTTAATGACGTCATAAATCTCATTTTTACCTTTAATCAAAATTATCGATTAATTATTTGTTAATTTTTTATAAGCTAATTATTAATTTTAAATAAATTGATAAAAGCCCTGAAAAATGTGTCTTAAGTGCAGTCTTGAAAGACGTGGTTGTTTGAATGCTACGGATTTGTTATGGTGTATATAGAATCAGCTGCACAAATTGAAAAGACCTATTGCCAAATATTTTAGAAACAGAGAGAATAACTGTGTGTGCAGAATTGCGAAACCGACTAGTGGGTGAGTAGACCGGTAAAAGTTCAGTAAGATAAGAAGTGCATGAGTCGGAAAAGAAGTTGTGACCGAGAATGGTCAGTTAGTAATCAATTCAAGCTTGTACAGGTAGGCAATGAAGTGAGTAAAGTAGCGGAGTAACATCGTCATGTTTTTTTGCCGTAACAACTAGTCTCGCAGGTAAAATTTGAACTTTCTGTTGTTTTTCAATGCATTTTTTAGGCGAGTGACTTACGTTTGGTAGACTGATCAGTACAGCGTTATTAAAATACTTAAGAAAAGACTTAAAATTGTATCTCTAGAGGAGCTGCGTTCTTCCACGCATCCCTTCAGAAATTTCCAGGAGTTGGTCCCTTGGTGTGCGCTCTTTGGAATCAGCAACATAAACGTTGTGGAACATTCCCAGAAATGATTTGAGGCAATGTAATACCATAGAATAATTGAGAACAATCGGGATATTTGTTTATTTTTGTAAAGGTTATTGTTTTAAAGATAAAAGAGAGAAGCATGCTGAACTATTAAAGGGCAGTAAGCACCGTAAAGCAATGCTTCTCAAATTTTTTTGATAGTATGGCGTATCGGCGGCAATGTTCCTATTTCACCAGGTTCGGTGAAATATTTTCACTACACTGAAGTGCTAGTTGTACAGAGTTACTAATAATGTTTGGAAATAAAAGATTACAATTATATTCTTCTGTTCTTTCTTGATAATTTCTTCGGGCTGGTAAGGGGTGTCCCACCAATCGGCACCGGTCTGTGGACAACCCCTTTGGGAAACACTGCCGCAGAAGAAAACCATCATCATATTAATTGTCGATGTTTAGGTGACGTCTTATTGCTCGTTGAGAGTTGCAGGGTCAAACGTAAATAGATACATTGTAATAGTTGTGCTTAAGAAGGAGATCTTGGACTGGCGTGTAGCTAACATGACGTTTAACTGACAAAAAAGGTCCCGATTTTGGTCTCCGACATCACGGCCTCGGTCGAAACGGCCCTGGACGAATAGATGGACTAATGATAAAAAATACAATCAAATTTTATTGTATTATTTTTACCTACGGTTTCAGTGTTAGGTCTACTTCACAAGAAACAATAATAAATACATCTCAAGAACGAAACTAAGAGCAGCTATGGTACCAAGTCACGGCTGTTTGTTGAGAAGAAATACTTTAATAACATCACAAAACAATATTTTACAATTTGACCACTTTTTTTAGGGTAAAAAAGTTGACAAAATCTATGAAAACAACGTTTATGACTGCTTTGTTAAGTTCATAATGACTGTAAAAGTCTTGTGTAACGCATTCGTAGTCATTTCAAATATATACTACTTTACATACATCATTCATAAAAAATCTTCTTTTCAAAAAGGCATGTAAGTTATTTTTAAATTATTCTTTATTTCTTTTTAAATGCCATACGAAAAATGATAGATCTATATTCGTAACTTGTGCCAATGAAATCTCTTAAAAAGGTCAAATGTAATCTTTTTTATATACATTTTTTTAAAAAAATATTTTTAAAATTCCTGTTTACTTGTGCTTCCACGCGATTTTTGTTTTGTACACTACGCATACATTAGTGACATAAGTAAAGACGTTTGTGTGACGGCGCGACAAAGCGCAGCTAAACATTGTCAATATGTAAATATATGTTTTCTATGAATTCTTTCCCCGATGGGAAACTTATAAAGTTATCAAAAATATTAGATATATTTGCAGTTAAAATAATGCGAATATGGAACATTTTATATTTTAACTGTATTTAGTAATTTGTTATTGTTTTAGAAATAAGTGTTACCTTAATATCTTAGTGCAAACTTTTTTTTTTTGGTGCTTAATTTTGCGTTCACTTTAGCTTTATAAAAAGAGAAGCAATCCTGTCCCAACTTGCCCTTGTGGATAGCACCGAATCTCTCCACAGATAATCCACTTGACCTCAGTCCCAAGAAGTGCAACAAAACAACATGACTCAAATTTTAGAGCTTATATGCATTAAATAATGGTCACGAAAATAAGCCCCGAAATTCCACACACACACACAAACACACACACACACACACACAAACACACACACACACACACACACACACACACACACACACACACACACACTCAACGATGTTTGCGTTTAGAAAACAAAAATGACAACCGTCTCAAAGTCAGCTCTTAAAAAAATATTTTTAAAAAAATTATTTAGGAGCAAAACGTTCTTTAAGGTTTGCGTCATATGTTTTCATTGAACTTTTTTCAGAAATCCTTGTTTTCTTTTTAAGCTCTGCACAACATTAAAATTTGTTTTCCTTTTCTTTTCTTGTACACCTGAAGAGCGCGAGAAACTGGGCCCTGAAGCTGGAGCTCATTTTGATGTAGATGAAAATCGTCATGGTCGAGTTGACTGCGTCCAGGAAGTAAAAGACGACGAAGGTGAATACGAACACGTTCCTGGCGCTTCCTTTGATGCTGTAGTCCTTGACGAAGATCATCACAAGGTTACCGACGACCGTGGGCAGCGAGCAGACGATAAACACGATGTCTAATAGAACGGCGACCTTGACCAGTTGTTTGTCCCGGCCGGACGCTTCGGCGCTCGCGGTGGACGACAGCCGCAGCGACGAGGACACGGCCCTCCACCTCGAGACCCTGACGAGGGACCGAATCAGACCCACGGTGGACGCCGCGACCACGACGAACGACGTCATCTGAGCGACCATGTGAATGGTCAGCGTGACGCTCTCGAGGTCACCCGAGTTGGGCAGCGTCACCAGGCCGTAGACGGTTGCGTTCCGAACCGGGTTGAAGCTCGTCCCGATCTGATTGGCCACAAATATCGGGACGCTTCCAAGCGTCATGATGACGTATATGCTAACGACCACGGCGGTCGTCCGTGCCAGCGTGATCAGAGACCTGACGTGAAACGGCCAGGCGACGCAGAGGAACCGCTCCAACGTGATGAAGGCCGTTGGGAGCCCGGCGATGCGGCTGAAAAGGATATGCGAGGATCCCAGTACGGAGAAGTTAAGAACGTCTCTGAACTCTTTGCCCGTCGTTTCCATGACGAGCGGGCTGTGAGTGATGCTGTACCCGACCGTGGTCAACAGGACACCGAAGTCCGCCACCGCCAGGCTCAGGAGGGAGATGTTGGTGGTGTCCGAGAAGCCCATTCTGGTGAACACGACGACGTTGATGATGTTGAGCAGGAGGCCGAGTGAGCCAAAGGACAGGTCAGCAGTTCATCGCTGATCATGGTGAGTCAATTTGCCCCCGACCAGTCTCTTCCTGTTCCAGACAAATTACACTCGCAGGCTCTATACCTACTAGATGCATATATCCATATCAATCACATCACATTAAACGGGATTAATCGTAATACGGGCGAAAGATTCTATTTTTTAAAAAAAATCATGTTCGTTCCTGTAATAAAACTCGAAGTTATATTTAAAAAAACAGTTAAACTGGTAAGTAATCTGTACAAAGAGAGTGATAAACAATTGCTATCGCGAAGTTTCTGGCATATTAAAAAACTCAAACAGTTTCGCTCAGATGTTTTTATAACGTGAGAACTGAGAGATATTTGTTTTTACAACAAACAGATTCTCTTTGTTTTAGGAAATCGAAGTGAATCATGAAAACTGTTTATATTGAACACGATGCTGCTCAAAACAGCCGCATTATTTCAAAGTATCCATGAAACGCTATTTATTTAACCACAATAATAACATATTTCACTACATTCAAGACCACAAACGAAAATTTGATTACAGACTCTGTTGGACACAAAAACTGAGCAACATGTTATTCCTTTCTTCTCCCCCTCCCCCCGACAATTAAAGGAAACACATGCAGGATTTTTATCACCCACCCCCAACCCC
>MUZC01002143.1:609071-656619 GCA_002072015.1 Radix auricularia
ACCCCCCCCCCCCACACACAGACACAGACAAGATCACTTTTGTTTTTATTCCAGCCACACAAAATCCGTCTTATTTGCAAGCGATTAAAACTACACAAATGTTTATATTATATCGGTTCTTTTAGTGTATCAGCAAATTACCACGTACTCGATTTATCTTCAGTAGGTACACATTATGTGTAAGCTATTCAAAGTTGTTGTTGTTTTTATTGTTTTTAAAAAGCATTACTTTAGAGTCGTCAGAATATTGTTTCATGATTCAATGCGCTATAATAGTTTAGATTTAAAATGAGAGAGATAAAGCAAGCCGGTAATAATATTACAGAGGGAGGAAGAGAGATAGTTAGGGGCGGAAGAGAGGGGGTAGGGAGCGATGATAGACCATGAAATTTTAGGATTCAAAGATGGCTCTACCCTTTCAACAAGAGTTCCCCTGTGATTCAATAATGACATGGGGGCGGGGGTATAGTTGGTTAGATTAATAGCTTTCATCTGTTCGGAAATCTTGTATATAACATTTCATTTCTTGACTGTCAAAGAGCATGGCAATCTCCTTTTGGGTCAGTAAATTTGGGTTCGAGATTTATAATTTGAGACACCGAGTTGTCATCACGTCTACTTATTTCGAGGGCCACCTGTTTTAAGTTACAATGGTGAACGCTTTTCTTTTGATAGTAGTAGAGACATGAAAAGGTGTATTAGATTCCACGTTAAAGTAAGGACTGAAGAGTGCGTATTATCATAAAACAATTCACCTTGTTAGTGATCTGGCACTGAATTTAACGCTGGGGGCCAATTACATTTGTAATTGTTTTCTTGGTTTAAAAAAATTTTTTTTTAGCTCAGATAAAAGCAAGATGTCATGAATACCCCGTAGAGTGTTGATCGTCATATACTTGACACGGCAACGTTATGGCAGATCTCAAAGCTTTAAAGACCTGTATGTGTGTGTGTGCGTGTACGTGACACATTTCCATTTCGAAAGAAAATAAATTAAACATAACTAAAAAACGACATAATTGATGTTATCCTAAGAAAGAGTTGCAAAGCGTATATGTCATAGCGTGATAAATAATTGTTAGTTTGATTGCTGAAGGAGCTCAACTTTTTTTTTGTAATCGACGTAGATGTACTTACATATTTTATACTAGTCACCCCCCACCACGAACACACACGAACACGCGTATCAAGTAGATTTTAATTATTCAGAACAATTTACAACAGAAGATAAAGGGAAGTGATTAAAATCGGTCGTAACTTTAGAAAACAAGCTGGCAGCTGATGAAAACAAACTGGGTATATAACAGGATTATATTATAGCACGACCGTACACAACAGATGTGTTGTACCCAAAGATGCAGTTAAAATTGTAGGACTTATTTACACGCATTTCAGGTGACAACAGAGTTCAGTGACATGTTTGCATGTATGTCCGATACACACACAAAGGTGACAAGGTTCGGTGACATATATGTATGTCCTTTATACACACACAATTGAAAACAAGGTTCATTTACATGTTTATGTCCGCTACACACACACAGGAGACAAAAGGATTCAGTGGGAATTCTGTATGTCCCATATACTTATATACACACACACAGGTGACAACGGGGTTTAGTGACATGTTTGTATTTCCGATATATACACACATACAGGGTACACAAGGTAGAGTGAAAGGTTTGTGTGTCTGATACACACACACACACATACAAACACACAGGTGACAACAGGGTTTAGTGACACGTTGGTATGTCTGATAAACACACACAGGTTACAAAGGGGTCGGTGACGACCGGTTTGTATGTCCGATTTACACACACAGGTGACACAAGTTTCCATGACATGTTTGTGTGTGTTCGATATACACACACTAAGGTGACGTAGGGGTCGGTGAAAGGTTCGTATATATATAAGTTATTGTTGCTAGCTTCTCTAAATTGTGTTTGCTTTCAATATATAATTATAATAAGCGATCATTTCTTGAAATGGTTAACTTAGTAAATGTAAACTTTGGTATCGTTCTTGTGGTAGTTATGTTATGTATGTTCTGCATTGCGTGTGTTGATTATTGTATGTTTAAGACTAATGTGCATAACTATTTATTTTAATCTGAAGTGCTGAGAGTCCTACAACTGCTTGCTGGGGTACTGCGCTATATAAATAATCTTATTGTTTTTAATTATCATTTGTTTTAATAGGCAATATCGTCTCCCCAATGCGTACTGCTAAATACTTAGTTTTTGTAATGATAGGTAAGTCGTGTTTGTCCAAACTTTTTTTTTTTTTTGCAAAGAGGGATATTTATCATGATAGTACAGAATATTTTTAAAAGGAATTTAGTCTTGTTTTGATATAACGATTTATTTTTTAAAACTATTTGAGACCGTGTACATATTTCAAAGAATAGTGAATAGGATTGAGGGGCGGTGTTTAGTTGATATATTTATTTGAAATCTCTGATGTAGTGTTGGTGGAAATAGAAGACGGAAAAGAAAACTATAATATGAAAATTGCATTTTATAAAAAATTAAGTTTGAAAAGATAAAGTATATCATATTATTTAAATTAAAGCTTTTTTTGTATTAAAACTTATTTTTGAAACGAAATTCTGCTTTCTTTTAATACTTCTTTATTACTTTTTTTCCGATAGAGAAGACTATTGTGCTTTCAAAATCAGGGGATGTGGTTAAAGAGAATTGATTATTTTAGGGGGCCACTGAAAATTCCATGGGGTCACTGGGGCTCCAATAGGGTCACTAGACACACATGGGGTCACTGGGACTAAACCGGGATCACTGAAACTCCCATTGGGGTCATTGGGACTCACATGGGGACACAGAGGCTCACACTTGGTCATTGGGACTGATATGGGGGTCACTGATGCTTACATGTACGCTGGGACTCACGCACTGGGATTCACATGGGATCACTGGGATTCACATGTGGTCACTGAGAATCACATGACGTCACTGGGACTAACATGTGGTCACTGGAAATCGCATGACGTCACTGGGACTCACATGTGGTCACTGGGACTCCCAAAATGAAGCCCATAAAATTTAAATCCGTAAATTTTATTTTATACTGATGTTCATAATATAGCGGAAATCTATTAATAGAAATATTATATCTAAATTTATATTTTAAGGACAAAATTCAAAAGAAATTAATATAAGATACGAGTCAATATGTGAATGTAGGTATATTGAGAAATATTGATCTAATCAGCTAATTTTTAATTCTTCGTTAATTTAAGACAGCTAATTGGCCTTGCAAAATAAAAAAAAAAATTCGTAATTTTTCTAAGGTAAAAATTTTGTGAACATAGTGATTTGACTGTATTTATGCCTCAAAATATTGTTCCGCTAAAATGTAATCTAGAAATAGAACATTACGAATAAGCTATGACGTTTTCCGGTTTTAGAAATGAAGAACCCTATATATAAGAAAGGCGATACACTTCTTGAAGTATTAGATTCTTTTTTTTTAACTCGAATAAAAATTAGGAGCTGAGCTACGAAAAATGAATGTAATTTCAAAGGAAAATTCCAAAGACTCGCTTGACCATTTTACCGCAACAGCAATGCGAGTTGCCATTATTCTCTATTCATTCATCGAGTTAGAAACACGTTAGAAAATCCGTCTCACTTTCTTTTTGCAGTTTTTTTGTTTTTAATCTTGAATTCATGGTGCGATGTGACTACACTGAGCGCTGACTGGTTAATCTCGAGAGTGCGGTAAACTCATTTATGCGATGTGTTCTATAAATAATATATATATATCTTCCTTTTTGAACACATTATTTTAAAAATATGGGAAAATGAAGATAAAATCATAAGTGTTAGTTTTAAATGAAATTTAAATGTTCCCCTATCCATGAACGCATAATAAGCGATTTAGTTTCCGCAGTGGCGTAGCAATGTGAGGCGGAAAGGGGGTTCAAATTTAAAAATCCTTCCGGGCCCCCACTTGCAGTGTCTGAAAATATTTGTTTACATTATATTATATATTAAACCATCGATTAAAATGATGGGGCCCCAAAGAGGCTAAGGACCAAGGGCCCCCTAGGAGGTTAAGCCATCTATGCCCCCAAATCCCTAGATACGCCATTGCGTTTCCGAGAAACAAAAAATAAATAACTCAAAGCGTAGATGGAATTGAGAGATGTTGTTAAGTTATTCGGTTACGAGAGTTGGTTTGCTCATGATCTTTAGAAAGGGTTGTCAAATCTAGATTTCAGAAAACCAAAAATACAAGAGAATAGGGGGTATAAAAATGAACTTAAAATTAAGAGTAATTATTAAAAGGGCAGCGGGAAAAACGATTAATTAATCAATTAATCGTTGCATTGTTTAATCGATTGATATTAATTCTATCGATTAAAAATGTTTATACATTACAATTAATTGGATTTATTAAAATTTTAATGGATTAAAATTTCAATCGATAAAAATTAATTTGATCCATAAAAATTCAATAAAAAAATAGAAAACAAAACAAGTATGTTTATTTTCTTCCAGTTTTATTAATAATTTGTGTTACTTAATACTCTTCCCTTTTATGTTATTATTTATTTAGACGTGCATACGTAAACAACAGGTTATTCTTCCTAATTTCTTGCATAGCAAAATGAATATTAATTTGCTGTCCAACGCCACAAAATTTTAAGCCATGAAATTACAGAGACTTAACAGATTTCGCGCAATAATGAATCGTAACTTAACGGGATCAGTATACTCATTATAAAAATATAATTAGTCGAAGTTAGTCGATTAATTGATTTAAAGTTTTTCCTGATTAATCGAACACATTAAAAAAAATCAGAAAGCCCTAGTTATTATTTTATGTTTAGTTCATCACTTTGAAATGGATCAGTTTTACTTTGACAACACGGCGTTATGTGCAGAACTGATTATGAGATTTTTTTTTTCTGATTATTAATGTTCTACACGTTTGCTCTACTCTAGCTGGGTGTGAATAGAACCAATCATCTCAGTCAGTTCTCCTTCGAGTATGCATACACAGCTTTTTAAATGATAAACGTAGTTAATGTATATATGGTAATGTCGTTAATGTTGTGTTTGTAGTAACTATATTTTACACTGAAATGCATTGATACTTATAAGTGTAACACTTTTAACTATTTATGTTCATCTGAAGCGTTGCTAACACTGCTACTTGCTGGAGAGGCTCTATATAAATTATATAAATATCAAATTTTTATTAAGTTATTGTTGTTATTATTGTTATTTAAATATTATTGTTATTATTAATGTCCCTTTCAATAATTATAATTAAGCCATTGTTCGTTTCACGGAATTTAAAAAATGTCAAAATTTCAAATTGGCCCTTTAGTTAAGTAAGTTCTCTCCATATAAAACTTATACGGTTTTTTTCCTCGTAAGTTTTAACATAGCAATGAAATTCTCTTTGAACTTTGAGCTCATCTTATAGTAGATAAATATGTTAAGGGTTGAGTTGATGGAGTCAAGCATGAAGAATATGACGAACATGAAGACGAATGTGTTCTTGTATCTCCCTTTGATGTTAAAATCATTGAGAAACACCATGACCAGGTTGCCGATGACCGTTGGGAGAGAGCAGACGATGAATACAGACGCAATCAGGAGGGTCATCTTGACCAGCTGTTTGTCACGTGATCTCATGTCATGGGAAGTGTTGTTGGTGAAGGCAGCCGACGATCTCCATTGGGTCACCTGAAAAATGGTTCGTATGAGTCCCAGGTTTGACACCGTTACCACGACAAATGACGTCATCTGAGCCACACTGTTCACTGTCAACGTAAAGCCTTCAAGTTGGTCAGCGTGCGGGGCAAAAACAAGGCCGTAGACCGTCTTGTTAGACTTGGAATCAAGCCGTGGTCCGATCTGGTTGGCGATGTAAAACGGGACGGTGCAGACCGTTAGGATGAGGTAGATGAGCACAACCACACAAGCGGTCCTTCGAGGCGTGATGATGGACCTCACGTGTAACGGAAAAGCGATGCAGAAAAACCTCTCAACCGTGATGAACGCTGTCAGGCAGCCGGCGATTCGAGAGAACAGGATGTGACAAGAGCCCTGAACCGTGTAGTTGACGGCCCTGATCAGATCGATGGGCGTGGCCTCCAGGATCATGGGGTTGTACACGACGCTGTAGCCAATCATCGTCAGGGAGACGCCCATGTCCGCCACGGCCAGGCCCAGCAGGGAAATGTTGGTGGTGTCCGACAGGCCCATTCTGACGAACGTCGCGACGTTGACGACGTTGAATATGGTGCCAAGAAAACCGATGACGCAGGCGAAGAAGACGTTGACGACAAAGATGAAGGAGTACAGCAGCTCGTCGCTGATGTCAGCTGTATCGTCGTCCGCACCGACCACCGCCTGCGGCTGCTGTTCCGTGGTAACCATCAAAGATCGTATCCAACCACAAGTCCTAATCCACACCACCGCTCTACACTTGGCGGACAGAGGTTGCGCTTCTATTGGTATTCAGCGGCCCGTAAGGGAGGTAAATAAATGACTGCAAATAAAATATGCGGTTGGGTAATAATGGCGTTGTCATTTCGACAGAGACTTCGCGCTAACCATAATTATGTCATTATCACTTAACCCGTACTTAGCAATTTTCTGCCACCACAAACACAATAACGGTTCTGGCGTAATTTTTAAATTAAAATGTTAGTTTTAAAGAAATCCTTTATTAAAATATTAAGAAAGAAAAAAACTAAACAAACCAGAACTGTACGCTGAATTACCCTGAAAATCGTGACGATTAAATACGTATTTTGATGGTAATAGGCACCTTTTGGTGGCGTTTAGAGGAACAATAATTAACAACAAGAAGTGTATTTTGGTGCAATTGACTTTGATATCAGCAAAAACAATGACTAATGACAGAAAGAAAGAAAAAAAGTTCTTTGAAAATTCCCTCAGAACAAAGACATCAAAGAGGTCAGATGAAAGTAGTGTCAAGTCCAAACAAGTGTGAACTAATTGCATTTAAAAGAGTTTTTTTTTTAAACATATCAATTAGGTTATCTTATTGTTATGACCCAAAGAAAATGAAGTCAACAATTTATATATATATATATATATATATATATATATATATATACATACATTGATTAAAACCCACCCCACATGAGATCTATTTCAACAGCTCGTGTTTTCATTACGTGATTAAACTTGAGTATCTCAACCATTATGTGCAATTCTCATTCACAGAAATGAGAAATGTCCCGATTAAAGCTTATGATATAGTTCTAGAACTGCAGATGAATACTGATCACTGAAATTTAAAGTGTGCATTTAAAGCTCAATTTCATCTACATACTGTGTGGATTTAGTGATTAACAACATATAAAATTTGTGCGTATTTAGTTAGCGCTCCGTGTCATTAAAATGTGTGTCATTAATCAATGCTTCGGGAGGCTATTGGTAATCAACATATGTGTATTTAGTCAGTGCCCTATGTCATATAAGTGGGTTTAATGAGTTAGTGCTCTATTTCACATTAGCATGTCCAGTTCGTTAGTGCATTATTACATATAAATGAGTCAATTTATTCTAAGCTATTATCATATAAATGCATTAATTTTTGTTAGCTCATTATGCCTTGAAACATATACATGTGTGTGTTTAGTTACTGCTATTAATGCTGTGGGCATTAGAAGATCAAAAGTACCTCAGGAGAGAATCACAGCAGCCGTGGTGCACATTTAGTGTGAAACTAAAACGGTCTATACTGGAATCATAGCGTTGGAGGTCTCATCTGATTTATTGTATTTGAATATAAGTATCTCATCATTTTTGAGTTTCCGAGCAGTTTTGCAATGGGTTTATTGTAAAAAAAAAAATCCCAATTTTCAACGCAATTTCCCATGGGAAAAATTGCGTTTATATATTCGAGTTGTCTGTAGAGCTTGAACCGCACCAGATAGAGGGTTAGGATGTATTGTAAATGTGTAAAAGAGTCTCAATGATGTGCAAGGGCAAAAAAAAATACCGAAACGATTTACTGGATTTCCTGGAAAATAACTTTTTAAAAAATATATCAGTATTTTGTCAATTTCTGGCCAACAATAACATCTATCGGGTTGAAATAAACGCCAAACGATAGCTAATACTATTTAGAACAATGTTGAAGAAGGAAATTTTGAAAAATATATTTTCAATCGACAACAGTAAATTTAGCATTCATTTTTGAAAGCAATTAGACTATATTATTGATTTGAAATGACTTTTAATTTAAACTACAATTATAGTTTATGGGGTTTTCTCGCATTGCGCGTTGCGCATTATTATAAACGAGCAAAATACCCGTGCTACGCTACGGGGTTGGTACAATAAGAATAACTGTATTTAGTTTGGGGTCTCAAATTCTCCTTAAAAATGAATGTAAACGCATTTGGAAATTAGGGTAGTGATAAATCAAACCCCTTCTTAATAAAAAAAAAATTATTAATTTAAATATTACCCATCAATTTTGGTAGTTCTGCTTTAATATAGCATCATCATTATAATCCGTGTCTCTACAGCCCATGTAGGGCCCTGGCCTGCTCAACCACATCCTTCGATTCAGATCGATTGATGGCTTTCTTTCACCATGTTATATATTCTACGTGAATAACAAATGTCGTTAACAGTTTAAAAAATCTAACAGGCAAGGCTCACATTCTTTTCACGTGAATCAAAACATGAAAACAATATCTTTCCACATGATTCCCTTGGTTCTTAGAAATTGCTCGCTAAACACCCATTTCATTTATATTCTAAGCATGAAATTCGTTCAAGACGAATAGGATATTTTTAGCCAGATATTATTTGTGAATATTGTGGCTTGGGGAGAGTGGAAAATATGGTTTATTTGTTTTCAAGGCTCATGTTCCTTTAACGTGAATAAAAACATAAGAACAATGCTGCTTTTTAAGAAAATGGTGAGAAATTGATCTCCTTATAAGATTTAAGTCAATCATTATATATTCCCGCACATTTTTTCTAATAGTAACAATTCACGTTATATCAATCTTTATTTCCGTTGTATACTATTCATCTAATAAACTCAAAACAGCTTGGCACACAATGAGTTGTTGTCAGTGTGTTTTTTTTCGACATAACACCCACTTTCTTATGCTAGATACTATTTATAAGTCGTAATACCCGTGATATTTCTTTACACTTGTTATATTTACACCTTAAAAACAGTTTTTACCCGAAGCGTTTGTCATGCCATCGCATTGTTCGAGAAATGTACCCAATTTTTTAAAATGGATGTTACATCATTCGTTAGGACTTAGAGTAAAATACACGTTTTAAGATTACTTTTTTCACGGGAAAAGCTCTCCAAAACATTAGTTCTAGGCTAAGCATGGCCTTAGTCAAATGAATAGGATTTTGTATGCGCCAGATATTAATTATGTGAATATTGATGCGAAATTAAGTTAATTAAGTATGAGTTAATTTGTTTTAAAGTAACACCTTAAATCGCAAGATTTGAGCTGAAAATGTACCCTGCTGGTTTACTTTAGTTGTGCAAAAAGTATTTTCTATTTGGTGGTTGGACACTTCGACCCCGGACGATTCCACCCGGACGGTTCTACCCTGGCAGTTCGACCACAGGGCGTTTTGTCCCCAGGTCGTTTCGTCTCTGGTCGGTTCGACCACAGACGGTTCGACCCCGGTCGATTCGATCCCGGCCGATTCGATCCCGGACAGTTCCACCACGGGACTTTTCGACCCTAGGGTGTTTCGACCCCGGACGTTTCGACCCTTTTGTTTCTAAACTGAGATTTTTAAAATTTATAATGTGCCACTTTGTTACTATTATTATTTTAAATTAATTTTTGGTATATTATGAATTAGAAATTAAAAACAGAATTTCAACTAATATCCCAAACACACTTAAAAAGGACCTAAGTTAAATTGGGTTTTAAAGATGTATATATTAAAGTGGCTCAAAGATTTTCACTGTGATAACAAAAATAAATGATTTTTTAAAATAAAAAAATGTCGATAAGCTGAACAATACACCTCGTAGGCGTTGGAAACATTACAAACGCGCGCCCATCAATTTACTTCTATTGTTACTTAACAAAAAGCACCCTTTAAAATAGTCTACAAAGTTGCTCCTCTATAAAAAAAAAATACATTTCCGCTATTTAACACCACAACAGTGTATAAACACTTATACACGTACCATTTTATTATTTAAAATCCCTGAGCGTTTACTTTCAATACAAATTCCTTATTGTCAGTTTATAATTAAATCGCTCCAAAACACTTACTTGTATTAAGTAAGCACCTAAGAGAAATACATCTTCCTCCTAACAAATATTTTCAATTGTTTTATGATAAATCACTTGTTAAATGTTTCAAAAGCGGTTCCGTGTTAATTTTTCTATTAAGAAATTTCATTTTCTGTAATTTTGACTTGTTATACGCCCGTATAATATTTGCCTCCATCCGATTACATACGTAGATGTATAAAAGCTTATATTAAAATGTAAAATTGATATTTCGTCTGCAATTAAATAATTTCTTCACATTTATTTCTATAGTTATTTTTAACAGTGACAAAGAGAAATTAGTTCGACCCATCTTCGTGGGATTTTATTATTGTAAAATACAATTTAAAATTTTTAGAAAGGTTCCATTTTCTTTAAAAATAAATATGTGCCAATTAGCCTCAATCTTATCCAATTACACAATATAACTGTAAATAATGCACTTTCAATAGCGACTATAAGTTCTTTTCACTGTTTATTTTCCATTGTGGGAATTCAGCGAATAATCGTCCAACTAATTCGCAAGGGCTAAATTTTTCTTAAATGAAATATAAAGTAAAACCATCTCTGAAAAATGATTGGAGATTGATCTTCTCATTAACAGTTTTTTAAGTCACATTCAATGACTCCCCGTTATCTTTTATTCAAGCAACCACGAAGATCGCATCGGCAGAAACTTGTGTTCATAAAATAAACGGAATTTTTCATAATCCAGTGCATAATTTTAACTATACATAAACCATTATTTGGTAACGTCTTTTCAATATTTAATTTCACTTTTAGCAATCTATGAAATTAATGGTTATTTCACAACTAATACAAAGACACAGTCACACGCACACACAGACGCACATACACACACATGAACACACTCACACACATGCTTATTCACACACTCGGATTATAATCAACATAAAAAGTAACATCAAATAAATTAATATAATAAAAGCTTCATGACGCCACTTCATTTTTATGGCGCGCAAAACCACACCCTCTGTTAATCTCAAAACCAAAATTTTACGTCGATATTTTCAATTTTAAAAAGTAATCAAGAGTTGCGGGTCATAAGGGGTTCACACACACACACACACACTGACGGACGCGCTTAGGCGCATTATATAATAGATTCTTGGTGTAATGTAGCGAGAGGGGATATGACGTTGTATTTTGTTTACATTTTGAATAACTGATTTGAAATGACTCTGAATATAATCTTGAATGATTTTACTTGAATTTAAAAAAAAATGGAAAATTTATTTTGTAATTTTTGTTTAAATTTTCATTCGAGTTCAATAGACTATTAGAATCTAAGTGCTTTTATTTTTTAAATTTTATTTATTTATTTTATTTTTGTTTAGATTAATTGTTTGGATTTAAATAGGGGCCCACAAACACGCGTTATAATGGTTATTTGGTCTGAATGTTGCATTTACCAACGACATGCCAAATTTTTCACAATGATAATCCCATTATCACTTGATCTTATAATTTTACCAGCAACAATAGCGCGAAAACACAAGACCTATTAAACTTGATCTATAATGATATAGTGGGTCAGCGATGTCAGAAACAGGTCAAAGTATGCATGCCGTAATGGTCACCGTAAGGATGTGGTACACGCCGAATTCCGCATGTTCAGATACCTTACAGTTCTGAATCAGAGGCGCTACTAAGGTTGATGTCACTCATTTCGGTAACTCATGGTGTCACAGCCTTGCTATCAGTGTTCCCTTTAAGCTTCACGACTGCGTAGCTGCGCATATATCGGAGCGCAGCAGTTTAGAATTCCAGCGCAGCAAATTTTTTAACATATTGCATAAAGAATGCGTGCTGTGCAAGTTTGCACAAAGTTTTTGTTCTTTGCACAAGGACCAACCATCCTTAGTGTTAACATTGGCTCGCGAACCACCCCATAGACCTCCCTTGAATCTGCCCCTGCCAAATATCAAGTATATTCAGAATGTTACAGGTTGGTGTCACCCCTTGTGATTGTTTGCCCCTTCTCCCGAACAGTGACGCCGCTGTCTTGAATGATTTAGTACTAAAATGTGAACATTATTCAGAATGCTGCCCAATCACATCTTGCTGAGCTCTATAATCAAACTTAAGAAATTTATTTCTGTAGTATCCTGAAAAGTATTAGACTATTGTTTCTATCAAATAATATCAAAATCTAATACTATTTTTTCCGCCTAATATCCAGTTCTAAGTCTATTATTTATGTTATATCTTTATGTCATATTTAAATCTAAGACATTTTTTTAATGCCCTACCCATAAAAGACTATTGAAGTTATAAAACAAAAGATGTACATTTCAGAAATATATTATCACCATAATGGTTTTCAACTAAAAGCTGTGAGCGGTCCTTCAGCAAAGTAAGCCTTATTTTGTCTTAATTACGTGCTTCAATGGGACAAGATCGTCTGGATGATCTTGCACTCCTTAGCATCGAAAGAGAACACTTGAGAATATCAATTTTAACAGCGAGATTGACGACATTCAAATCAAGGAAGATAAATTTATTTTAGATTATGTCTATTCGAGTCATATATAATTAGTAGAGTATTTGTTTCAAATAAATTGTTTATAATCGTATAGAGAATTATTAGTTTGTATTGTATTTCATTAAAATATTATTTGCTTCAAAAAATGAACCATATAAATTAATATAAACCGTAAAATTTCAAAATTTTCTTGGGGGCTCAGTGAGCCCCCCGAATTTTTCGGTCCGTCAAGGGGCGCTAAATTTGTGTAATGCCCCCGGGTGCACTAGACCCTAGCTACGCCACTGTCACCATTGGATATTTTAACAGAGAACACTCCAAACTCCTGGTACAAAATAAAGTTTATATCAGGTTTACAAAACCTATGATTACAAACACATTGCAATCCTGCAAGGCTCTTTCCAAATAAACCGTTGCACCTTTGGCGTTTAAATATTCTCTTTTATCGGAGTTTCTGCCTCCCATGAGACCACCAGTGATTTCACGAAATAGTTATGTTACATTTTAGTGTCAGTCGCGATAGGCAAACAGCACTCACCAGATTATATCAGAATCATTACAGAAAACCAATACACGATCGCACTCACCCAAATGTCACGACAATTTTATACCGTGAAGGACCTTTGCATGATAGAGATATATCGCCTAGTGCAAGTAATGTAGCTTCTCACAAAATTATTATCAAAACATAACCGACCACATTTAAAATGACCACAGAGTGCACTGATGTTGACGACAAGGTATTGGGTATTATAAGATACAGCACCATGGTCAGGACGAGGAAAACAACAACTTGTCTCATGGTTAGTTGATGGTGGTGTCAATTACACCGTACAGGACAAACGGATGATGTCAATGTCCTAAGACACAATAATGCGTGGGACTACGTTTAGTACAGACGATTTAAGTAAACATTTCCCCCCTCCACCCCACACACACACACTATATTTTACTGACCAAGGTGATTAACATTATAATGTGTATAAAAAAAACAAGAAGATTAGAATCAGTCGACGATATTGTCTAATGAAGAAAACTTTAAAAATTTCAACATATTTTTCTCAAATAATTGATGATGTTTTCCCCACTACACTGAAACAGTCGTAATCAGTTTTTATCTCCCAAAAAGACAAGCTCTTGCAAACCTTTCATGTTTTATGAAAACGGTCAATAAGCACCACTTTCAATCAACAATTTGATCTTTTTTTTTTTTTGTACCACTAAACTATTAAAAAGCGAACTATATATAACATGTATTCACCCATTAAGATAAGCTGTGGCAAACCCTTCAAGTTTATTTTTTCTTTTGGTGAAGACTTCTGTTTATTATTGATGCTATGTTTGTACCACTAGGCCGTCGCAATCACTTTTATTCTCCTACTACGTTAAGCTCTGACAAAAACTTATATAGCTCATGTTAAGTCCTCTAACAATAAACTAATAATAAGTTTTTGTGGTTGTTTTTTTTCACGTTAGACACTCAGTCTTACTAGTAGTAAACGCTTGAGTCTCCCTACTAAGATAAGCTTAGGCTACATCCTGCTCTACAAACGTTGACTCGATGTCTCGCAAATTACAAGTTATTACAAGTTGCCACTTAAAACATAGACCACCGAAGCATCAATTAGAAAGGGGGATTACGTCATCCACTCACAAAGGTTCAATCCATGCAATTGAAGTTTGCACAAAAGTTTGGAGAGCATAGGGGAAGTATTGACAAACATCCGGTTACGCGCTGGGTATCAGCATGGATAAATTTACTCTCATTGCACGTTAATCTACACGTCAGAAAGAAATGTCATGCAGACCAAAATGATCACTAGCTATACAAGATTGATTGCAACAAACTTTGATACATAACTCTACAATTATAGTCTTATGTTGACGTGGCAATCATGAGTTAGACATGGGGGGTTTTCTGTCAGGGAAATTCCAAAGTTTAATGACCAACCATCTCTTTTATTGACCATGTAGTCTAAATAGAGTGGGGACAGATAAATTGGTCAGTGTTTTATATATCAGGAACTTAAGTGTCAATCAGTGTTACATTCCTGGCTTCTGGTTGCTGACTATCTTATCTTATCTTAGATATACAGACGCTCCTTCTATGTAGAAGATAATTGCGTCCACAGACCATGAGAGATGATCTGTTGGCAAGTGATGCAGCGGTCACAGGCCACGGCTATAGGGGTTCCACGCATTACCCCAGCCGCCTAACTATTGTCTAGTTAGGTACCCATTCGGAGCTGGGTGACTCGGGGACTCCTCAGGCCGCGAGAACAAATCCTCACCTTCGTGTGGATTCGAACCCGTGACCATCGGTATGACAGTCGAGAGCGCTACCTCTCGACCACCACGTCCCACATGACTGACGCCCGCTACCCCAAACTGCTTTGTGTAATCTTATTTTAAACATGGTCTTTTTAAAACAATGTAATCAAAATTATAAACATATAAAATATATTTTCATTATCTCTTTTGGGGGGAGGGGGGCCGAAATGTATTGTTTTCCTTATATAGACTATACAATAACTGATAATCACTAACTCCTAGTTAACGTACAGGTAGAGGCATGAAATTTGGGAAGTTGTAAAGTACACAATTCTAACGTTAATTTTCGAAAAAGAAGTTTAAAATTATTTCTCTTGAGGGCCGGGGCCCATATGTACTTTTGCCCTTAAATGAGCTAAATTAACAAAACGGAGACAACCAAATAAAGTAAAATTTGGTACACGTACACAAAAAGAAATGGGCAAGGTTTTTAAATAGGTTTGGTTTAATTCTCCTATTTCTTGTGTAGGCATAAGCATGAAAATTTAGGAAATTATTGAATACACATCCACAATGGTAACAGTTGAAAATATATTTAAATTATCTCTTTCTGTGAGCTTTGGGCCCAAAAACGTTTTTTTCCTAATATGAGCTATATAAAAACTGAAAACCACTAATTCTCTTATTTCACGTTTAGGTACAAGCATGAAACTTTGGGAAGTTGAGAAATACATATTTGTTATGGTAAGAGGTGTAAAAGAAAGTATCACTCCCCTGGGGACCGGGGCCAACATTTTTTTTTCTAATATACAAACCTACTCAACAGGTATTCTCAAATTTTTGTGTAGGTAGTAGCATGGAACTTGGACGTTTGTTGAAGATGCTCTCAAGACGATTTTTTACGAAAATGAATTTTAAAACTCTTGTTCATGTGGGGCCGGGGATCTAAAAACTTTTTTTCCCCTTATATGAGCTTTATAAAAAAAAATTAAATCACTAGCTCTCCTAATTCCAAGCATGCAGAAGCATGATATTTTTGGAAGTTGTTGAGTACACTTCTGCTATGGTAACAAGCATAAAACTTTTTAAATTATCACTTACTGTGAGTCGGGGGCCTAATTGTACTTTTTTAAAATAATATAAACATTAAAAAATCACTAATTCTACTATTTCCGGCTTAGGTAGAAAAATGAAAATTCGGCAAGTTGTTAAGTGCACTACCCTGATGGTGCAGTCATAACCAGTGCGCCAGTCTCTTGGGAAAGCTGGTTTAGACTTGCAGACACCATACTTTTCTCATGGTCAGTTAAATGTAGCCTGCTCCAGAGTGGACAAAGATAAAAAAATCTTTGTACGCACTCCAAAAAAAAAAAAACTGCCAGAAAGTTTGTCTAACCCATTGCTTTAAGATAAATGTACCCTTTTATTGCATGCAAATACACAGTTTTGTACGCTTTTACAGAGAACCTTATTTAAAAACAGACAGAAGCCGGGTACTTGCATCTAGTTTTGTTATATTTTGCTTTATGAAAACATTGGGTCCCGAGCAACGCATTGGCCTTTCGTGACTTGACAAGACTTTATTTCGATGCTATTATTTCTTTATCATACTCCAAAACGGATTTATATTTTTCCCCTAATCCTAAATGAAGTAAACACTTCTTGGCTAAAAGTAAATAATGGAATATTTTAAAGCTGGCTCATAATCTGTTGTTTTTTGTTTTATATTTTTTTAATGTTTTTTTTTTTTATTCACCTGCAAACTTGCGTGAAAGTCAAGGGTGAAATTTCCCTGAATGAGGAAACGACTGCAGATTAAATGTCTAATAAAACATGAAGAAATGTGTTGACATTGACGACCCCTTGAATAAAAGAAGACCGTATCTGAAAGGTATTGATGAAATAGGCGCCACTTACCGTTAGAGGCCAACAGACGCGAAGAAGGGACTCGGCACCCTGATCTGACATACTGATGAAAAGAATGTTTACTACAACTAAGTCTTTGCGAAAACTGTAATGCGACTTCTGCACCAACAGATTCATTTTCCAAGATTTAGATTCTCATAAGAGAGGAAACAGTCCTCGTGGAATTGTGTTTTGCTAAAAACTATGAGCGACAGACGGGGAAAGAGCGCATGGTTATCAAGGAATAAAATATGATTTATCAATTTTTAAAATTTGTTCAATTATTTTTATTTCATTATTTTGTTTTCATTATTATTATTATTTTTTTTTCTTGGCCATTGAACATGTTGCATTTAATTATTAACAGTAATATTCTTGGAAGTTTAAAAAAAGAAGTGATTTATTACTATTCAACACAATTTACCCCCCCCCCCCACAACTTATTTAAAATAAAGTTTCACTTAATATTTCATGCATACAGTGTCGTTGAATTAAGATCAGTACCGCTATTGTTTAACTAAAAAAAACTTCTGCGATTAATCGTTAAAATGGATATCGTTTAATTTGGATTAATTTTATTTTTATAACCCACATAGAGATCCCGTTAAGTCACGATTCATAATTTTGAGAAATCGCTTAAGTCGCGTAAATTCCCTGGCTCCCAATATTTGTGATGTAACAAAGCTAATTCATTCTGCTATTCAAAAAAAAAATCATGTTAAGCCTGGTCCCTTTTTGGACCCAGGACGTGTTAGCGCATTTTCGTATTATGTATCAGTACTTACGTTAGATATCAGCATTATGTAGTTATCAGTAATTGTGTTTTATATTTAAGACATATTTTTATGAATTTTCTTGTGTAATGAATATACCTGAAATTATTTTTATTTAAAAGTCATTTCTTTACATTTTAAAATTTTTTATTTTCTCTTTAATCTAACTACAAGCGGTTTGTGGTCACTGAAATAGGACTCATAAATGAAACATTCTAAATTGTAATCAGCTAATCGCCCAAATACTCCGTCAATTGTTGTTTGATAGATCGTGGTTGCCAATCTTGGTGAAAGCGTTTTTCTACGTGGTACACGTGGAAAGCAGTGATCCTCAAAGTTGTGAAACCGTGCATGTTTCTTTTCTAAATGAACATTTAAAATGCATTAATCGAGTAACTGAGTGTTGATGCATAAATGGCAGGTCAGGACATCCAAAAAAAATATATACATCATGGGTCTAAAAACATATATACATCATGGGTCTAGGACTTTCATACTTCAAGGAGCTCTACTGCCACTACAAGAGGTCGGATCGAGTAACTGAGTGTTGATGCACAAATGGCAGGTCAGGACATACAAAAAACATACATACATCATGGGTCTAGGACTTATGGATGCTGAGATCTAGGGTGATGATAGACGGACGGACGGACAGACGGACAAAATGGATACAATAGCGCATTTCTACTTCTCGAAAATTCGTCTTCTCGAAAATGCGCTAATAAGGAAAAACGTTTAAGTAAATAATAGCATAATACGATGGAAAAGTACGTAAGTAGCACAAAATATCTAAATTATTAATACATTAAAAGAAATATAAATATTTTCTTAATTATTAGTGGAATTTTAATCCTTGCATTAATTTTAATAACCCAAATTTTAAATGATAGATATATAATTATTAACGTTTAAATTCCGCAGCCCTGATTAAAATAGAAATCTGCTTTCACTTTCATTGATATTAACGGTTTACACTTACATTTTTATCAGGCTGTAAAAGTGCGCATGGTGCTGTCGTTTAGATACATCTGTGCAGATGTTAGACTTCTAATGGTACTGTCGTTTAGATACATCTGTGCAGATGATAAACTTCTAATGGTACTGGCGTTTAGATACATCTGTGCAGATGTTAAACTTCTAATGGTACTGTCGTTTAGATACATCTGTGCAGATGTTAAACTTCTAATGGTACTGTCGTTTAGATACATATGTGGAGATGTTAAGCTTCTAGAGACTGGCTAAAAATATTGATGGGATGTCTTTCATGCTACCACCATATTTTACAGCATCTGGTCTGCTGGAATTGCCACCCCCTAAACGTATGTAAGTGTGTGAAGTAAGACTGCACAGTTTAAATATGATTTAATATTGATCTGTACCAGCAGATTTCTATGTCTATAGATTTCAAAACGTTTCCATCATTGCACGTTACTGTTTCAAAGTAAATAACATGCTGCAATTCTAAGGTTGAATATTATCTTTGAAATTTATAAATACTAAAGCAATAATAATAATTTTAAAAAAAAACTAACGTTTAAAACACAAATCACTGTAACTTTTAATTACAAAAAATGTATTTTAGGCTTTCTGATACATTTTAAAAGTTATAAGATTTTCTTCATATGGAGAAAAAAACACATGTTTTCTTTTCGTCCAAATTAAAAAAAAAAAAAGAAACGGATGACAGCAATTATAAATTTTAAATCATTTTTTTCATTCTTATTATATGTTGTTGTAGAGATGCTTGTCTATTTCTTAGAATGTCAACTTAAAGTACATAAAAGAAAAACAACAACGCATAATTATGGCATTATAATGACAGTGGTTCTAAAAAATCCGGCGCTGTTATGTTTAACATCATCATTTGCTAGCAAGTTACGTGCCATAACCCTCAATCTAATGTATGGAATATTTAACAATTTTGCGTAACTAATTAAATAGTAGACCTATACTATTGAGGTGCCATATACAAACTTTTTTTAGATCGTTCAACTCTTAAGATTAATCATTTTTAAAACGCAAAGTGCAAGCTTTAAACAAATATGATAAATATCTTAATTGCCTGTTTTTGACATCAACTAACACAGTGAAATAAAGTTTTCTTTGAATTTTGAGCTCATCTTATAGTAGATAAATATGTTGATGCTCGAGTTGATGGAGTCTAGTGCAAAGAATATAATAATCATAAGATGAAATATGTTCTTATATCTCCCTTGAATGTGAAAGTCTTTGACAAACAACATGACCAGGTTGCCGGTGACCGTTGGGAGGGAGCAGACGATGAAAACAGACGCTATCAGAAAGGTCATCTTGACCAGTTGTTTCTCACGTGATTTCATGTCAAGGGAGGAGCTTTTGACCAAGGATGCTGACGACCTCCATTTGGAAACCTTATCGAGAGACCGTATCAAGCCCATGGTGGATAGAAAGACCACAGCGAATGACGTCATCTGAGCCGCAGTGTCCACCGTTAAGGTGAAGTCTTCTAGCGTGGTGGAGTATAGAACCACAACGAGACCATAGACTGTCTTGTTTGTGGTCAGGTCAAACCTCGGTCCAATCTGATTGGCTACCTGAAACGGTATGTTGCAGACCATCAGGATGACGTAAATGAGCGCAACGGCACAGAAAGTCCTTTCAGGCGTGACGATAGCTCTTACGTGTAACGGAAACGCGACGCACAAAAACCGCACGAGCGTGATGTACGCCGTCAGGCAACCGGCGATGCGTGCGAACATAACGTGCCAAGAGCCCAGTGTCGCGTAGGTTATGGCCGTTATGAGCTCCACAGGGGCGACGTCAAGGACCATGGGGCTGTACACAACGCTGTAGATGACCAACATGACCGACACCCCAATGTCCGCCACGGCCAATCCCAGAAGACAGATGTTGGTGGTGTCCGACAGGCCCATTCTGGTGAAGGTCACGGCATTGATTACGTTGAAGACGATCCCCATGCAACCAATAACGAAGTCGAATACGAAGTTAACGGCAAAGATAAAAGAGTTAAAATTTCCGTCGCTGATGTCCGCAGAATCATCGGCAACGTAGCCCGGCAAATTTTCTACTGCCGCGACAGCCATGATTACAGATACTAGAACCTTATCCCCAACTGGCAAGTGTGAACAGTTATAAGATGAGATGCGATTGTTTAATTTCGACCTACAAATCAATGTTTTTCTGAGAGCATTTATAAAGTAATAACTACTTCATTATACATCATGTCTATCTAGATAATTGCATCCTATTTAACATACTATTTCACCTAAAACATCGGTGCCACCCAAACATTTTAATTCCAGCATACTCAAACAAATTTAGGATCTGAAAGAAAGAATATCTTCGAAAAAGTTCCCCAGAAAATGATTGTAGGAGTTAACTGTAAATTTGCGGGAATTTAATACGCATTGTGGTGGCAATTACATAATTCGTGATATTAAAAGAACCTTGTGTTTTGTTTTAATTTGTTTTAAAAATATATTTTGTCAACATGCTTTTGTTTTTTTTTTTAAAAAAAAGCTATTGATATTCAATGGGAGTGAATTTTTACTTAACAGAATAATTGGTGAGTAAATACAATATAAACTGGATTTAGCACGGATCTGCCTGAAAGCGATTTGGTAATTAACATTGACATTTTGTTCGAGGTTTGTCACTATATTTAAGAAAAAAAATATATGGGTAGGCTTAGATTTGTGTTGTGACGTTTTTTTAGCACAAAAACTTTACCCCAGAACCACAGTCAGAAATTACGTGACACATACTGCATGAGAAACAAGATAATTTGCGTGTGCCATGGTTCGATTCGGTAATTATGACTTAGACATCTATGCATTTTGTTTGTCGATTTAGCCTTGTTTACTCAATTTGTTTGATACATTACCAATACATTTTTATTGTAAAAGTTATACATTCGTTAAGACCATAACTGAAATATTACTTGTAAAGTGAAGCCAAGTCCTTCCTTTCACAATAGAAATGTGTTTCCCGTATGAAACGCCTTGTGATCACTGCCAAATATTTTCACGTGGCAACTATTTATTTTACAGAATAAACAGAGATCACAGGTATACGCACGGAACACATAATGACGTGGTATCGTTTGAAATTAATACTATGTGTAAAAGGTTGTTAGTGTTTTCAATTTCGGTATATAGTAGCAAGTCCTTTCATTGTCTTATTGTTTAATAAACTTACTTTTCTGCCCTCAGCTATTGAAATTGTTGGGAAAAGGATATTGTATATTTTTTGGACAAAACTTTATTATAAAGTTTAAATTCCTGTCTAGAAAAAATTTAACCCGTTGCATATTTGTGGATGTATTTTTCTCCTTTTACCACCTGCTCAATTTAAGATGTTTTGGGTTTTTTTAAACCGATCGGCATTGCTTTCTCCTTTAACTTTCTAATTAATGATGAACTTTTTAAAACAAAAACCTGATATTTTAGTAGTTCATATGTTTATTATTGAAAAGTGTTCACTCAAAATGCGAGTTTGTGTTGCGTGTATGGGGGCGGGACAGGGTGTATTAAGCCAATTAAACACGGGGGAGGGGAGCGATGGTTAGTTGCTTCAATCGTGTTCCATGCTAGACATAGACGGGGAGGCTAGGGAGGCAAAAGAGTCTTACGTTAAGACAGGGCTGTTTTGCATTGCTCAGAACATTCAGCCGGTTGCCCAGGGTATTAGCCAAGGCGTTGAGAGACTAAGTCTCAGGCAAAACGAATATGTAAAAGAATCTGTTCCAAACTTTGTTTTATTCTGAACATGGGTTTAATCCAGCCTCTTGCACTGATCATTTTAACCCATGTCATTTACAGGTCTTACTAGTGATAGACGAAACAATTAGTTGTTCGCAGAAGCAATAGTTTTTAGGAAACATGTCTTTGAACATGCTCATGATGCAAGTTCACAACATTCCGTTTGAGTGATATTAGATAATTGGCCCACTGAGACTTGCTATTTGGCCATCTGAGATCAGATAGTTGGCCATCTGAGATCAGATATTTCACCACGTGAATTCAGATATTAGGCAATCTGAGATCAGATACTTGGCCATCTGCGTTCGGATATTTGGCCAACTGCGGCCTAATCCCCACCCAACCCGTAATATGTAAACATAATATTAAAAATTAACTTTTGCGCTGTTTTTAGTAAAGACTTAAGAAATGCAATAAATGAATTGATAAATAGCGTGGGGATGTACCGTTAAAACACAATTTTAAATATATAGGGCTGTAAACGATCAATTTAAATTTAATCATTAACTTTTGAAAAATGAAAGATTAGTATCTAATCGTTGATTTCGATTAAAGCCACAAATTAAAATGTATGTCATAAGCAGGGCTGTCGATATTGTTGAAAAAGCTGCCCGATTACCCGTTCAAAATGTCTATTAGAGCAGTGGCGAAGCTAGGGGGGTGGTGGGGGCGGTCCGCCCCGGGTGGCACTCATTCAAAGGGCGGCGTTTGTGGGCGTTTAAAAATTAAAGTCATTTCCGAAAACCGCCCTTTTTCTTTTGAAGGGGGAAAACCATAGTGAAACAGAAAGAATCTTTATTTTGAGTTTTAATTAACGGATTCCAGCAAAATGTGTTTATTACATACTGGTTGTTATAACTAACTCAAAACCGTTTAAAAATTTAAAATCACTCAAAAAAAAACGTAACGATTTGTTTGCAAAATTACATCACAGATGGCGCTTTTATAAAAAACTGCACAAAAAATATCAACACATCACCGCTGGTCCGAAAATATGTACTATTAACATCACCAAGACAGATTTTGTGTGGCATTTCGACATTCGCAGAATGATGCGCTAACAAGTACCTACATGACATGGTGGTTCAAATATTGTCTTTAACTTGCAAGTACTAAATTATATTACTGTTTCAGTTTTCATAAAATTCTTGTAAGAAAGTTTATTAAAAATTAAATTTTCATTGTTTTTATTGCATTAAAGTAGAACATATAGCTTGTGTTTTTCATTAAAATAAGTTTATTCATGGAAAATGAACGGTAATTCATTTTTCCGTTTATATACACCACAATAACACAAATGATTCCGAAAAATACATACTTAAAAATTTCAAGCGTCTTGGAAAAATTGACAAATGAGGTATCTAGTAAAACGAGATCAGATGCTGGAATTTTACTCAGTTCAATGCAATCTTTTTCTTTTCTATGGTATCTCAATTTAAAGGAACCCGTCTTTTTTAAATTAATGCTAACTATGCAAACCCATTTCATAGAACAAAAATATGTGCTATTTCAGAACGCTGTTACAAAGAGTTTGAGGTACTACATGGACACCAAGTTAGAAGGAGAAAAGTATGAGTGGGGAAAATTCAGTAGACGTGTTTCTATCTCTAGAGCAAGAAATACGACGAGACATGTTTTTATCCATAGATATTATTATAAAAGAAATAAAACAACGAGGTGATGAGTTACATGTCATTGCAAGAAAATATTCGTGTATTATACCATCTAGCCTACTAAATGAAGAATTTGAACATCAAATACATTTCTTTATTTCCATTGATAAAGAATTGTTCGAGATTGAAAGAGTAAGGATCCAGGTTTTTATAGCAGTACACGGGGCCAGTCTTAGCTATTGCGGGCCCCTATGTTGTTTTGTATGCGAAAAGGATTGCGTTTGCACCATTTTGGAGAGATATAAGGTATTAATAATAACAATAAGTGAAAATTAAGATAGGTTGGGCCAATTAAAGCGCGGGGCCCTCTGCGACCGCATAGGTTGCAGGAGCCTAAGACCAACTCTGGCTGAACCTACACTGCCAGAAGAGGAATCTATTAAAACATATTTAACAGTAAATTTAGGAAAATTCTTTTCCCAACATTCTAATTTTGCTAAGAATTTTTCAACAATTGCTATCAGTGTATCTAGTTGTGAAAAGAGCTTGTCCAAATTAAAGTTGATAAAAAAATTATATTCGCTCCACTTTAAGTGATAAAAGACTACACAATCTTGAAATATTCTCCATTTTAAGTGATAAGGTATTACAAAAAATTTATATATTTTTTAACTTAATACACGATTTTTCTACTATGAAAGTTAAGTTAGTAAGTAAATGTATAGATACAAAATATGTTTATATACTAAGTATACTATTTCTTTTTTTATAAAAAGAATCGTATATTGATAAATAAAAAGTAAAAGCCTATTAATTGTTAATATTTTTGGGGGTGCAAAATTTGAAATATCTTTTGTTTCTTGTGGGAAGGAGGGCAGCGACCCTTAAAACTTTCTTGTGGCCTTCAAAACAATTATCTTGTATTTTTACGTTTTAATTATAGGTAAATCATCTTGTGTGGCCTCTTTTATTACTGCTAACATAAATAGGGCATGCAATGGTTAAATTGTTCCCCACCTTCTACAATGTACTTTGTTTCAATTAAAATTATTTATTCAAGTTTATTAATTTATAAAAACCAACATATAATTGACTTAAGGGGCCGTCCATAAATGACGTCAGGTAATTTCAGCTGATTTTTCACCCCCTGCCCACTTGTCACACGGTGTCATGAAGCGAAAACTCAGACCCCTTCCTAAATGTGACGTGACAAAGATCCTCCCTATTCAAGCGATTTTTTTCTATTTGAAAATGAATGTGTTTAAAATAATATTTTGTTTTGGTCATTTAGATATGTTTTTAGTTTAAGGCTGCACTCTAATATCGAAACACACGTGAAACCACATAAAACTTCATTGAATAAAGTGTTGGTAATCATATATTTAAGTGGAACGTTTATTTACAGTTGTGTGTTTTGAATGACGAATTATGTGTGTTCCTCCCCCCTTTAAAACGGTGCGTGACGTCATTTACAGGTTGTTCCTAAAAGGGCGGCATATCAAAGACCGCCCCGGGCGGCAAAAGCTCTAGCTACGCCACTGATTAGATGTTTACTTCTTTGTTTATTAAGGAAAAGGAAATTTTGATGTAATAATTCAGCGATGTGACAATATGATATTGGAATACTATTATAGTACAGCGTTGTAAAATCAACGAGCAGAGGGATGCTGAAGTGATTATTTTTTGGTCGGGGGGGGGGGNGGGGGGGGGTGGGTGCGGTAATAAACTGTGTTATAAAGATAAAGGGCGGTAATTGTATGTCGATATGGCGATTTGTTTCTATTTCTTAGCTGACATCTGCTGTAATTAACCAAACTTTTCAGGACTTACCCCTACTTAGTCGACCCATTTACATTTCGAAGGTGAGCATTTCTTTTCCTTAAAAATCTATAGACACTAAAGCAATTCTCTAGCATTGCTATATGTAGCCAACGTTTAATTTAAGAAAATGTAACTATGACTACGAATACTTGGAAATGTTTGTAAAGTTTTCATTATATATGCTTTAAAATACATATCGTTATTATTTTGTGTCCAAATTAAGCAGAATATAAATTTTTTAAAATAATAATTACAATTTTTATCATTTTTTGTAATATATCATTGAAGATATCGTTGGTAAATTCTTGCATGGTGTACTTGATGATCAAATGTTTAAAATATTTGAATAATGGCAGAGGTTCTCATTATTATGAAAGAAAAAACCCATTTAAGTCCATGTTGGATTAAGGAGCAAGTAAGTAGCGTGCACAAGTTTCATTAAGCCACCACTAATGTGCAAGGGATTGTGTAGCTGACTCAATTTCCTGGGGTCTTCCTTGCACCGAGGCTTGAACCGTGGCCCTTATGACATAATTTCTCTTTAAAAAAGGCGGGGCTTCCATTTTAAAGCCCCCGGTTCCCATTGAAATGGCATTGGTTCTCATTATAATGGTTGGGGTTCTCATTACAATGGAAGTATGTCTCATTATTATGGCAGGGTTTATTATAATGCTAGAGTTCTCATTGTAATGTAAGGATCATTCATTTTATTGGAAGGGGTTCTCCGTATAACAGTAATGTTTCTCAATAGAATTACAGTGGTTCTCAAACAGCCTACTTTGTCATTTTCCTAAAGTTATTTCATACTAAGTTGTCCTCAATTACCATTTGAAAAGTTAACAATTTTCTCTGACATATTTAAAATGTAGTCAATTAAGACTTTAAATAATACTAATTTCAATTCTGAAGTACCCAATATACTATGTACAGATTTTTAATCGATTTGAAAATTCATATGTCAAGCTTTAGCAAAATAAGATAAAAGTCTAAATCGCTTTTCTCGACATCAATTAACAGAATGAAATAAAATTTTCTTTGAACTTAGAGCTCATCTTATAGTAGATAAATATGTTAGTCGCTGAGTTGATGGAGTCTAGTGCAAAGAATATGACAATAATAAGATGTTCTTATATCTCCCTACGATGCTAAAATCTTTGAGAAACAACATGACAAGGTTGCCGATGACCGTTGGAAGGGAGCTGATGATGAAAACAGACGCTATGAGGAGGGTCATCTTGACCAGCTGTTTGTCACGTGATTTCATGTCAAGGAAGGATCTATTGACCAAGGATGCTGACGACCTCCATTTGGACACTTTAACAAGTGACCGTATCAGGCCAAACGTAGAGAAACTGACAACAGTGAATGACGTCATCTGAACTACAGTGTAAACCGTCAAGGTGAAGTCTTCTAGCTGGTAGGAGTTTGGAATCAAAACGAGGTCGTAGGTTGTCTTGTTTGTGCTCAGATCAAACCTCGGTCCAATCTGATTGGCTACCTGAAATGGTATATTGCAGACCATCAAGATAACGTAGATAAGCGCCACGGCACAGAAAGTCATTTCAGGCGTGACGATGGTTCTTACGTGTAACGGAAATGCTATGCACAAAAACTGCACGAGCGTGATGTACGCTGTCAGGCAACCGGCGATGCGTGCGAACAAAATGTGCCAAGAGCCCAGCGTCGCGTAGGTTATAGCGGTTATGAGCTCCACAGGGGCGACTTCAAGGACAATGGGGCTGTACACAACGCTGTAGATGACCAACATGGCCGACACCCAAATGTCCGCCACGGCCAATCCCAGAAGACAGATGTTGGTGGTGTCCGACAGGCCCATTCTGGTGAAGGTCACGGCATTGATTACGTTGAAGACGATCCCCAGAGAACCGATGACGAAGTCGAACACAAAATTGACGGCGAAGATGAACGAGTGAAACTGTTCGTTGCTGATGTCGACGACACCGTCGGAAAAGTTGCTCGGCAAAGTTTCAACCGTCGTGGCAGTCATGACTGCAGATAACATACCTCCGGTCCCCATTTGCCGCGTATTTCTAATATGAGAGGAAAGATGATTGTTGATTTATCCCCAGCCTACAAATTGATGGGTTAACAGCACACATTTAAAACAAGTACTTATTCATCACCGCTGTCTATATAATTGCTCAAGCCCTAAACCTTATTTATTTTAAGTATCGTTTTATCTAAAATATCGGCCACGCCCCACGACCTCTGGAAAAAAATTCCATAATACTTCAACATGAGGTTTAGAATTTCGAACAGAGCACACCAACAAATAACTGTAAGATATTACTGTATACATTCCAAAATTAAATACGCATTGTGGTGGACAATTAAAAGACTAAGTAGTATGATCAAAATAATTGTCCTTTAAAAATATATTTATAAATTTTACCAACGTGTTTTTTTAAAGTATTGGTATTAAATGTAAGTGAAATTTTATTTTCCCTGAATAATTGGTCAATAAGAACATTAGACACTGACTTGGGCGTGGGCTTGCGCCAAATCTCTCCACGTAATAAAAAATCAAATTTTATTGCTGGAATTTAATGAGTTCTTTCTCTCGCAGTCGAAGTATTTGTTACATCAAACGCCATATGATTACTGCTAATCTTTTTCACGTGTCAACTTTTTTAAAACTACATTAGAGACTGATCGAATTTCTACAGACCACCACGCCAATTTCCCACGTACGTACCGATGCCTGATAAAACGCTGTGAACGCGGAACGATGCGGTATCGCTGAAACGTAAATAGTGTATTTAAAACACTCCATTATCTTCAAACAGGATGAGTCTTATTGCCTCATTTTTCCTCTTAGTTGCGTGTTAAGTCTAATGTTAGTGTATTTCACGATAACAGTAGTATGTCTTGGCTTGCGACAGTTCCGCTCTTACAACAAAGTTACCAGGGTTTCCAAGACAGCAATTAAAAATACCCCATTTTTCTGCCCGCAGATGGGTCGGCAGTCTGAAACTCCTGAAAAGTGTGATTAACTTCCGAGTCATCCATTGTACAGGTGTGTAACAAGGGAGGGAACTGACAGGCAAGTGTACGGGCGTGTAACAAGGGAGGGTACTAACAGGCAAGTGTACAGGCGTGTAACAAGGGAGGGAACTGACAGGCAAGTGTACGGCGTGTAACAAGCGAGGGAACTGACAGGCAAGTGTAGGGCGTGTAACAAGGGAGGGAACTGACAGGCAAGTGTACGGACGTTTTACATATGAGCTACGTGACAGGCAAGTTTACAGGCGTGTAACAATGGACGGAAGTGACAGGCAAGTTTACAGGCGTGTAACAATGGAGAAAAGTGACAGGCAAGGGTACAGGTGTGTAACAAGGGAGAAAAGTGACAGGCAAGGGTACAGGCGTGTAACAAGGGAGGGAACTGACAGGCAAGTGTACGGGCGTGTAACAAGGGAGGGTAGTGACAGGCAAGTGTACATAGGTGTAACAAGGGAGGGAACTGACAGGCAAGTTTACGGGCGTGTAACAATGGAGAAAAGTGACAGGCAAGGGTACAGGCGTGTAACAAGGGAGGGAACTGACAGGCAAGTTTACAGGCATGTAACAAGGGAGGGAACTGACAGGCAAGTTTACGGGCGTGTAACAATGGAGAAAAGTGACAGGCAAGGGTACAGGCGTGTAACAAGGGAGGGAACTGACAGGGAAGTTAGCTGCAAGTGTGAAAGAGGGCAATGAAGTACCGACATTAAATGACTAATGAAGTCCATGTCATTTAAAAACTCGTGTTATAACGATTTTTTAATTGTAATTATTTATCCCCTGTGCATAAAGATTTTCTTGTTAAGGTCTTGAGCCATTTATTTAGGCAAGTGTTAAAAATACTCTTTTTTTCTACATTATGATATTTTTAAATGCAAAAAGACTCTGTTCGATGACGACACAAGTGTCTGTTATATACTTTTGTGATATACCAGATGGTCAGAAATTTGGAACACATTTCTGTATACTGAAGCACAAGTAAGATATGATGTAGCTGATGTTGAGGGGTCTTCAGATGACTTGAATAATTATATATAGGCTTGAAGTTGTACAAATGGCATTCTTGTCACAAAAAATGACTGGCTTTAAGGCCGTTCTGAAGTTCTTTGAAACAAGATGCATTGTTTTGAGTACCTGTGTTGCTAAAGAGCTCACCAAAAAAATAACGGCTCACAATAATTTAGGCAACTTGATAAGGAATGTGGAATAAGTGGCATTTGTATTTAACAGCGATTTTTAATTTGTTCCAGACACAAAAATACTGATACAGGTCAATCTAGAATAGGTTTACTAATGAACAGAGAGTCACAGAAAGCGCTATAAGTATATACTTAAAACTGCATTGAAGGCTAATGGAATTGGTCACGATTTTTCAGAGTCAGCCATCTGCTACCGAGCTTTTTGGCGCCTCATTAGACGAAACGATTGCAAAAACCCGTGAACCTTTCGGGCCAGGATAAATCTCACAAGCAACCAATTGGGCCCACCAAGATGCTTCAGAACATGTGAAGCTTTGTGATGAGAATAGTCCTCGTCGATCATGACGAACAAACAACACAGACAATATGTAAAATGGGCATTTTTCGACAAGAGCTAAGAAACTTTGCCCACAGAATTTTAAAAGGAATTTTAAAATTCTTTATGAAACATAAACTGTGGTCATCAATAGATATTTAACAAGCTTAAAATGATCTGCTAATGGACTGCTATATTAAAAACAATGACGTGATTAGTATGGCCATTACATTGACAGCGTAGTATATAAACAAGGTGGTACAGCTGCTGACGTCAAAATAGGGATAGGAAAAGCAAAGGCAGCTTTCCAACAATTCAAGAATGTTTGGGTCTCCAACAATTTAGACAGGAAGTTAAAACTAAGGATTTTTAGAGCTCGGGAGAAACCAGTGCTGCTATTCGTAGCCGAGACGCGGAGAGCAACGGCAGTAAACCTGACCTGAATTCAGTCATTTATCAACAATTGTCTAAGAACGATTCTCAAAATTCTCTAGACGGACAAATTAGCAAACTGGAACTGAGGCAGCGGACAAAACAGAAACCAGTTAAGAAATAAATTCGCCGGAAGTGGTGGAGGTGGATTGGTCATACACTAAAAGAAACTGCTTTCGAAATAATAATGAAAGCACTAAAATGGAACCCCCAGGGTAAGCGGAAAAGAGGCCGCCCAGGAAACACTTGGCGCAAGAATTGGAGGCAGACATTAAAGAATTTCCCATAAATGGAAGATCCTGGAGAAGCTGGTCCAGGATGGAGATCCCTTAAAATTTCTAGAAGGAGGCCTATGCCCTTAGAGTAATCTCAGATGCCTCATGGACAAGAATGTTCAACAATAAACTGCGATCGAAAGATGTATTGATTTATTTGGAAGACGATACACGATAGGGTTCTCTCAGCCTAAGTTGGTGACACAACATCAAAAAAGCAAGTGGTTCAATTTGAGATTTTCTGATGATTAATTTTATTTTTTTTTTTTTTTTTGAAACTTGTCATTACTATTATTTTTTATTAGTATTTTTTTTTTGGTGTTGCTGCTGTTGTTGTTTTTTGTTTTTTTTTTATAAAAAAGAATGCATTTTCTAAAAATGTATTAGAAATTAAAGTTAACCTCGGGGGACGCTTAAAAAGTTGATCGTAGGACATTAAAGCCCAGATGGAGATTGTAAACAATTGTTCCAATATCTGCTACTGTTTCAAGATCGACATGGTATAGTCCATAACTTGAAATATAAGTACCACTATAAATAGCTAGTGTTTTGATCTGAAATGCCACTCATTTGTTGTGTTAGGTTATATCCTAATATAACCCGAACCTGACGAATATTTCTATGCGATATTCAATTGCATTTTGATATTGGGACTTCTTTCGCTGTTTACCTTGTGATTTCTTTCCATTTTATGGTGAAGCAATCGCATCTGATTTTATTGTCTAGTTTCTATTTTTTACATTCTTTTTTTTTCTTTTTTCTTGCACTTACTTGTGTGTGTTCTTTTGATGAAATGACCAAAAAATGAGTAAGGATTTTAACATTTGTAAGACATCTTTCTATGAGAGAGGTCAAACTAAATGATGCAAATTTTACAAAAAAATATACGGCTAACAACTCTTTCGAAAGCAATTCCTGAAAATGTAAGTTGGCTAGGCACTTTTAATTTCCAAAGAGTTTTGGGATAGAATGATGTTTGAGTAAATTGTGTTTATGACTTTGAACAAGCAAAGTATTAATTCGCGACCCATCAAATTATTATTTACAGACGTTTCTTCGTAGTCAGTTTAAACATTAACTTGATGTTCTCCCGAAACTTGGAGCTCATCTTGTAGTAGATAAATATGTTTATAGTTGAATAGATGGAGTCTATGGCAAAGAATATAACCATGACAGAACGGAATATGTTCTTATATCTCCCCACAATGTTGAAGTCTTTGACAAGCCACATGACCAGGTTGCCGATGACCGTTGGGAGGGAGCAGACGATGAAAACAGACGCTATGATTAGGGTCATCTTGACCAGCTGTTTGTCACGTGATCTCAGGTTCTTAGGTGAGCTTTTGGCTGATATTGCAGATGACCTCCATTTTGACACCACGAGAAGTGACCGGATCAAACCTAAGGTGGATACAATGACAACGGCGCATGACGTCATCTGTGCCACACTGTCCACTGTCAAGGTAAAGCCTTCAAGCTGGTCAGCGTGGGGGGCGAAGAATAGCCCGTACGTCGTTTTGTTCGACTCCTGATCAATCTTCGATCCGATCTGGTGAGCGACGTAAAATGGGACGGTGCATGCCGTGAGGATGACGTAGATGAGCACAACCAAACAAGAGGTTCTCCGAGGCCTGACGATTGACCTGATGTGCAAGGGAAAAGCGACACACAAGAGTCTCTCAACCGTGATAAAAGCCGTCAAGCAGCCGGCGATACGCGAAAACAATATATGGCAGGTGCCCTGGGTCGAGTAGACGATAGCCGTAATCAGCTCCACTGAAACGACGTTAAGGACCATCGGGCTGTAAACCACGCTGTAGCAGACCAACGTCAGCGACACCCCGATGTCCGCCACGGCAAGGCCCAGCAGGGAAATGTTGGTGGTGTCCGACAGGCCCATCCTGGTGAAGACCACGGCGTTGACGACGTTAAAAACCGTCCCCAAAAATCCGTTGGCGAAGTCGAACAAGAAGTTGACGGCGAAGATGAGGGCATGGTATTGCTCGTCGCTGATGTCGGCTGCGCCATCGTCGCCGTTGCCAGGCAACGCTTGTTCTGCAGATGCCGACATTAAGAATTACGATCTAAATACACCGCCGCCACCACCACGTCTTTTCAATAAGAGAATAAAGTTAAGAGTTTATTGTTCTTTATCCGCATAATTTGTTGTTGGTTGTAAACAATTAGAAAAGTAATAATTTTTTCTCCATCTCACTGTAGATAATTGCATAAACAACGAAATAATTGTTAAAATATCTTCCCAGCCCATCCCTACGACCCCCCTCCCCTATATACATCAAGTTTATTCTTTAAAGATATTCACCCACAAATTACGTATCATGATCTCAATAAACACACATCGTGAGATTATGAGGAGACACAACACTCTAATAAAGATTTGAGGTTTCGACGCACTTGTTTTTAAGTAATTTTCTAAAATATCCGTCTACTCTGGCATATTAACAGTAAACGATGAGACCATGTTCTTACAGTTACTTTCAGCTGAAGCGGCCCCTACCATTAGCAAAGACTTATCACAGACAGATTTCAACGGTTGGTCTCTGGCAATTATTGATTACAAGCTCTCTAGGCTGAAATGGGTATTTCAAATAATGTCTCATACTTTTCAAAGACTACACATGTCATTTTAGAAAGAGAATTAACCAAAATTGAACCAAGTTTAACTTACAAGTAAACTATTTTAGCTATATTATCGTTGATAAGTGAATATTGTTATTACATTCAAGCCGCTTATTAGTTTCTGTACGTGTTTTAAAAAAATAAAACAAAATTGAGGCTTTCTTAAATAAAACGATTGTACAATCAGATCTGGTTGCTATGTACATATTTATCATCATGAAAAGTACTTATTCTGTGTTTTATGTTAAAATGCGTGCCTTATTATGATAGCCACAAAATATGTCCAAAGACTAATGTCATTTCATTAATTCTTTAAAGCACAAAATATAGAAATTTAAAATAAAAGAAATGGACGAACTAATCCCTTATGAGACCTTCCATTGTAAAAAAAAAGTTACAGATTACAGTTTGAGAGAAAATATTCAGAAATCTCTTTTACTTTAATGATTCCAATGTTAGACGTGAAGGAAGGCATTGAAGACACCAAAGGACGGCTTTGAACATAGACATAAGGTCGCTGAATATAGACAGGATAGCGTTGAATACAGACAGCAGGGCACAGAAGATAACTCAGGAGGATCGTTAAGGTACCCTAGAAATGAATTGAAGATACACAAGAAATGCGTTTAATAAACCCCGGCCTATTGAAGATACATAGATATTGCGTTAAAGATATCCAAGTTTGTATTTTACAATAGCTACGAAAGACTGAAAATATGCATGGAGGCTGGTGGAAAACCAAAGGACGTCTTTAAAGACACAAAAGGAGAACATTGATGATGCCCCAGAATGGTATTGAAGATACAAAAAGATATAAGTTTAAAATACCCAAGTAAGGCTCTTAATGTACCCTGAGTAGGGTGTTGAAGATTATTAAGGTGGAATTTGAATTTATCCGCCTAGGCCATTAAGGTATCACCCACTAGGGGGCGTTAAACATATCATATGGGTGCGTTAAGGTATTGGTAGAAGGCGTTAAACATACTGAAAGAGTGCGTTAAGGTTTTGGTAGAAGGCGTTGTACATATTGAAGGAGTGCGTTAAAGTATTTGTAGGGGTGTTAAACATACTGAAAGAGTGCGTTAAGGTTTTGGTAGAAGGCGTTAAAAACATCGAAGGAGTGCGTTAAGGTATTGATAGGGGTGTTAAACATATCGAAGGAGTGTGTTAAGGTATTGATAGGGGGTTTAAAAAATATCCATGGAGTGCGTTAAGGTATTTGTAAAGAGCATTAAACATATCGATGAGTGCGTTAAGGTATTGGTAGTGAGCTTTAACATATCGAAGGTGTGCGTTAAGGTATTGATAGAGAGCGTTAAACATATCGAATGAGTGCGTTAAGGTATTGGGACGATTTAAGTGGATCTTAACTTTCCATGAATACCATGGACGCCATTTAGGTCGATTTTTTATTCCCTCCTCTAACCTCATCAGAAAAAGTTACCCCTTACTCAAATACTGCGTCACAAATGTTAGCCCTTATCCTAATTAATGTTCAATTTCCTATTTGAAAATGAGCAAGTTTTAAATCAATTTTGTCATTTAAGTCTTTAATTAGTGTTAGATTGAAGCGATAATATTGTAGCCCACGAGAAGCTCATGTAAATCGTCATTCAATACATTGTAAGCAATCAAATATTTCAGTGGAGGTTTTATTTAAAGTTGCGCGTATTAATTTTAAGTCATATTTCTTAAACACCCCCCTCCGTTCGTCACACTTCTTCACAAATAATCGATACCCTGCCTTCCCCACATTCCCCTTTTGAATGACTGTTAGAGTATTCTTAAAACAGATAAGAGAAAAGTAAAAAAAAAAAATCCTTTTACAACAAATAAAAGCTTGTCTACAATAGCCGTCCATAAATGTCGTCACACACCTAACAGAGAAGTGAGGCGTATTCCATTACATTCTCTGTCAGTCGCCTCTGCAAAACATTTTTAATAATATTATTGGTAAAAAAATTCAGGCGTCATAGACTTCTCAAAGAACTTGTTTTCAGCTAAATATTTTTTTAATCAATATATTTAAAGAAAACAAAAAAAGATTTAATTTTTATAAGTAAAGTTGCCGCATCTTTTCGTACGTTTTGATTTTCGTCTACTTCCCCAACAATATTCCCTTAAAACCGACGACGCGTAAAAGCTTAGAATTAGTGCGCAGACTATTTTGTAAATTATTGCAGAAACAGGAGGCTCTGAAACTTTACACATACTTTTGTTTCCTTTTACCTTCCACTCTGACCAACGAACCTGAGAGGTAACTCTTCTGAACAACTTTCTGCCACTTTGCTGTTTCACTTTTACATCAACTGTTTGGTGTTCTTGAAATAACCCATTTTAAAACAAAAAGAATTCTCATTCCTTCTCGTAACAAAGTTTTTCTGTAATGCGAAACCCTTGGTTGAAAGTAAATTTATTTTGTGCATTTTTATGTCAGTTAAATATTCCCTTAAATTACCAGTTATGTTGAGTTTTTTATGATTTCCATGAATATTTTTTTTTTAATTCAACGGATGCAGACATTTTTGCTGCTACAAGATAAATGACTGAAAAAAATGTGTCAGTTATAGGTAACAGCACATCAGTATCATGGTCTTTCCTTACTTCAGCCAATTGGTTTGTCATTTCATTAGCATTAGCATCAGTGATCAGAAAATATCATTTGCAGTCGCGCAATGTAATATAGGTTCTTCATTTCTAAAATTAAATTTAACGTTAGATTTTATTTCATTTAACTTTTGTTTGACTTTTCTTTTTCAATGACGTAAGCTAATTAGCAATGTGGAATTAGCCACACCAACAAAGTACCTCCGGGACTATTCTATCGGCTCACACTTGAAACTGTTAGAGTACAGAAATGTTCGTTTTACAGCAGGAGCGATAGTAAGATTACAATCAATTACGTTACAAGCAGCTTAGTTTCGCATTCTGAAGCTGCTTACATTCCTAGAATTTCCTCTTTTTTTTTGTAGCATGAGTATCAGAATAAGATATGTCCAATAAAGTTTTTAACGTTTACATAGTTCAGGTTAGTTCTTGACTTTTTTATTTCTTTTATCAATGATGATTAGGTATTTATTCTGTTTTGATGAAAAGTCGTTATTTAAAAAAAAAAAAAATCATTTTTAAGAGCACATTAACGACGAGGCATTAGCCGCTCCTAATTAAGTGCCACCCGTGGCATTTGTCCCCCTTGCACCTTCCCACTACGTCATTGCAAGCCAGAGTAACCCTCGTTCTACACCTAAACATGACTCGTGCTACACCTAAACACGACTCGTGCTACACCTAAACACGACTCGTGCTACACCTAAACACGACTCGTGCTACACCTAAATACGTGTATGCTAAACCTAAACACGTTTTGTGCTAAACCTAATCATGATTCATACTAAACCTACATATGCAGTGTGCTACATCTATATTAGCATCATGCTGCATCTAAATACACCTTCTTGATTAACTAAATACTTTACATTCTACACCTTAATACACCTCAAGCTACAGATAAACACTCATGCTAAAGCTGAATATTTCCAATGCTACATCTTAACACGCCTCATGCTAAGCGTAAATACGCCTCATGCTACACGTAAATACGCCTCATGCTACACGTAAACACGCCTCCTGCAACCCATAAATACTCCTAAAATCAGTCATATTGAAAGAGCGAAAGCCTTGAAAGATATACGCAGTGTTTTATCTCTAACTTGATTAGCCGCGACGAGGTCGATACATTCTGAAACAATTCATACTGTCATAGAAGCTCATGTCTCTTGTAGGCAGGTTGCCGGATCTGTTTTCTAGTATAAGAAATTGTCGGAGGTGATTTTTACGTTAGAGAATTGCTGGAGCCCAAATCTAAGGTATAAGGGTTTCCGAAGCTATAATCTCGCGTAGAAGAGTTGCCGGAATGCTCCTAAAAATGATTTAAATAGAATGATCTATATTGTGACTAAAAATATTAAAAAGAAGGTGGTAAGGGCACCAAATTCTTTCGACCCATGCCTACACCAAACAAAATGTAGACCTCTGAAGTGTAGATCCTGTAAGGAAAAAATAAAAGTGGGTTTCCAAAACACAACTGTCTTAAAGGCTAAGAAATGAGGGGGCTCCCTTCTCCACCCTCCAGGGGTACATTCGACCCCAGATAATTCGATCACAGGACCTTTTTATTCCCATGACGTTTCGACCTGTTTTTTGTTTAGTTTTATATATGTACTTTTAAAAATATCCTGGTGTCAACACGTCCTGGTGTCTACACGTGTGGCGAAATTTGTGAGCCCACTGCTATTTGCACGAGAACAAATCAAAACAAAAGGGGGATCACTCTCCAAGAGTTCAAGGATCAAAGGTCAATAATTATATATGCAATGAACTGCTTCAAAAGGAGGCTATCAAGACCTGTATAAAAACTCTGCAATTAGAAGAATCTATCTTTCCTTCCGCCCACACGTCAATGGAGTGATATCGATTTGTGCATTCAAGACCCTGGGCCACATCTCGGACCATCCATTGATCGAGAAAGCCGACACTAATTATTCGTGGCTAGAATCTATGTAAGTTGTGACTCTAACTTATTCCCCTGGTATTTATGAGCGTATTTCACGCCGATATTTAAATAATAATATTCGTGCAATGTCGTATCGAAACTGTAGACATGTTGACCCAATTAGCCATAAGCCGGCTGCACGCTGGGCTACATGTATCTCCTTTCATAACTAAATATGATAACACGCGAACCATCATATAGATGGATTGAATTGTATTAGTATATATAGTACTATTATTAACTTTAATATAACTGTAATTATATTTATTTCATTCACGTGATGGTAATGTATTATTATTTCCGTCTTAGATTATAGAACATATTAAATAACCGTCAGGCAGATGGCCCTAATTATATTGGTGTAACCAATAATAATAATAGCATTGCATTTATTCTACCATCCACTCACAGGATGAATTATCATTTCGGTATTGTATTGATTAACCATCAGGCAGATGGATGGAATTATATTGGTGTAACCAATATCATTGTATTTATTCCACCATCCGATTGCACAATGATAATGAAATATTATTCCCTATTTATATGATATATATATATATATATATATATATNCAGGAGCTGGACTCACCGCTATCCACGCGACTTGCATCCGAACCCCAACCCACGATTGGACCAGGAGCTGGACTCACCGCTATCCACGCGACTTGCATCCGAACCCCAACCCACGATTGGACCAGGAGCTGGACTCACCGCTATCCACGCGACCTGCATCCAACCCCTACCTCACCCTGCACTAATCGACATGACCAGAGGAGGACAAATCATCAGTTCCAGCTTACTCCAAGTGTAACGCTGAAGCTAACCACTCAGGTTGTTGTTTACACCTCAGAGTGGTAGAAGCCGGTTATTCACACCATCCGTGATTACCGAAGTCACCTGGAACCATAGGTGAAGCAGCCAACAAGAAGCCAACCGCACCGGTTGATGCCTACACATCAATTGTGTAGAAGCCGGTTATTCACACCATCCGTGATCACCGTAGTCACCTGGAACCATAGGTGAAGCAGCCCATAGGACAGAATTGCAGAACCAACCGTTCACGGAGCGGGGCAGTCCTTCCTAGAAAATTTAAGTATTACCCTATAATTATAATATTGATTGGCACAAGCCTTATGATGAATTTTGGCCATAACGGAACTTGTTTCCGCTCAGTGTAAATATTGTAAAATAAATTATTATTACAATTTCACCTAATTGTTTGTTGATCATCGTATTGTGAGAGATCACTAAAGTATGCTCGTGTAGGCAGAGAGAGAATAAATTAAATAATATACCCCTAGACAACTTGTCAAACTATATCGACATCTTTCTCGCCACAACACGTCACGAGGTCAAACCGTCCTGGTGTCAACACGTCCTGGTGGCAACACGTCCTGGTGGCAACACGTCCTGGTGGCAACACGTCCTGGTGGCAACACGTCCTGGTGGCAACACGTCCTGGTGGCCACACGTCCTGGTGGCAACACGTCCGGGTGGCAACACGTCCTGGTGGCAACACGTCCTGGTGTCAGCACGTCATGGGATCGAAACGTCCTGTGGTCGAACTGGCAGAGTCCAACTGTCCAGGCTTGGGGGTATCCGTAAGTCTACACTTTCAGTGAGTTCGTCTACTTTCTTCTTCGAACGTGTACTGTTGGGTTATGTTTATACTAATGCCTCGGAGTTGTTAAAAGTAAGCTTGGATAAGATGTGACCTGTTATAGATGGCACACAATTTTATGATTCCTTCAGAGTGCGTAAATGTGAAACTGATTAGATTATTATAGTCTCAAGTGTATTTAACAGTTGAACTATCTTTTAAGTGTCATTGTTAAATACATTATTATGTGAATCTTAACGCAATCACATTAGATTGAATCTTATACTAAATAGATGTAGGAGAAGAAGTTGAGCGCATAATTAGCAAGAAGATTTGCTTGCCGTTATTTATATCAAGGCTTCTTATTGTGCGGACATGTTTTTAAAATAAATCTAAAAAATATTGTTATACTTTTATCGAATCTATAGTCAGAAGACGCTTTACGGTATCCACATAAATCTTTATGCAGTATGTGTTCTAGAAATATGTTAGGTAAGTAAACTAGTGACATGAAATTAAACATTCTATAGAAGAAAAGTAAACGTTAAATCCCATAACCGATGATCATAGGGGGTCCATAACGTTTCCAGAAGAACTTACTAGGGGCTTGATGGACCTGGTGAAGGGCTTTCTTAGCGTAAGTCATTCCTCATTCTTATTGTTGCTTTGTGTGCCCACAAGCTTGTGAGGCGAGCGCACTATTTACTTGCTACCCAGCCGAAGACAAGCGGAGAATAATATCAATCAATATATTAAAAGTTGCGTTTGTAAATTGTGTGTATGCTTATTAAAGAGAATGTCTAAATATGCATGTAGACTATATGATTTATAAACATAAATAAATTGTTTATGAAAAGATGTTTGGGAAAATTAAAGTTTATTAAAACAAATTAAATTTAAATTACGTGACAAGCAGCTTAGTTTCACGTTCTCAAGCTTCTTAAATTCCTAAAAATTTATTTCTTTAACAATAACACAAAAGTAATTTCAGTTAAATTCAAATTAAAGTATCTTGTAGTCAAACTAGCAGCATTATTCGGAAAATAAAAGTAATTGAAAAATAAAATCAAGATACTACTTTTATTAAGCCTTTTCTAAATTGTATGTATTTAAATGTATTTTTGTTTATGTATAAGTTTGTAATGTCATTTCAATGTTGTTGTTTTGTTGTTGTTGTTTTTGTTTTTTGTTCTTTGTTTGTTTGTTTTTTTTTAAAATTTAACACGTAGTTTTATTTGTAGGATATTTACTCGCTCTATGAAAAAATAAACAAAAAAGGAGACTAACTTTTATTAAACTTTGAATAATATTTTTTAAAGCTGATTTCCAAGGTATAAGATTAAATTTATATGTAGACGACTTATTTGAGGGTTGGGCCTATTACAAGTGCGACAGTCACAAAACACACAGTACAGCCAGGTCAGATTTTTTTACAATCCTAGCATGGCCTGCAGACGGTTGTGTCACAAAGATGTCAAAATGAAGGCCAATGTGCGAGTAGGTGTTTAAGAAGCGACTTTGGCACAATTTTTGCGCAAACTTTAAACGTTAACGATAAAACATAAATATAACTGTATTTTATATTTTCGAATATCTTCCACAAAAAAGGAAGAAGAAAAAAGAATTTATTTTCAATAAATTTTAATTTTCATCTTCAAAATACATTTTAACGGTAACTTAAAAGTTTTCATGTATATTTGTATATTTAGTAAAACTCTATTGTTTATATTCACAAGCACTGACGAATAAAAATTTTAGAAAAAAAAAAAGGATTTAGAGTTTATGAAAAATCGATTACTTTAATTTTAATTTGCAAAGGTCAATACTTTTTGGAAACGATAGTCAATGCTATTTTCAGGCCATTGCTATATATTTTAAAGTTTGTTATTATCACAAATATATCTGTTATCATTTTAGCACTTAAGAAATGACTGTAAAATATAAGATGTCAGTTGTTTCAAATTCCTTTTTTAAATGTATATTTAAAGACAGGAATGTATTTACTTTAGACTTAACGTATTTTTTAGTTAATATGTTTTTTATATTCAAATCGTTCAAGTTTATTAAAGCGTGCACTCACCGCGAACTGTGACAATGTTTATTAATTTACATTTTTAACTTCGAAAACAAAGAAAAACGTAATTTATATGTTCGTCGACGATTTACAATAAGACACGAACTTCTCTTTGAACTTGGAGCTCATATTATAGTAGATAAATATATTGAGGGTTGAGTTGATGGAGTCTAATGAGAAGAATATGGCGAACGTGAAAAGAAATATGTTCTTATATCTCCCTTTGATGTTAAAATCTTTGAGAAACAACATGGCCAGGTTGCCGATGACCGTTGGGAGGGAGCAGACGATGAAAACAGACGCTATCAGGAGGGTCATCTTGACCAGCTGTTTGTCACGCGATCTAATTTCATGAGAGGAGGATGTGTTTACGGAGATGGCGGTTGATCTCCATTGGGACACTTTAACGAGTGACCGCACCAATCCTAAAGTGGACAAAGTGACAACAGCGAATGACGTCATCTGAGCTACAATGTCCACCGTCAAGGTAAAACCCTCAAGTTGATCAGCGTTGGGGACATATACAAGGCCATAAGTTGTCTTGTTTGACCACTGGTCAAACCTCAGTCCGATCTGGTTTGCGACGAAAAAAGGAACCGTGCAGACCGTCAAAATGACGTAGATGGACACTACCGCACAAGAAGTTCTCCGGGGCGTGAGTATGACCTTCACGTGCAAGGGAAACGCGATGCACAAAAACCGTTCAACCGTGATGAGCGCGGTCAGGCAGCCGGCGATGCGTGAAAAGAAGACATGTAACGAGCCCTGGACAGTGTAGTTGATAGCCCTAAACAGTTCGATTGGCATGATCTCGAGCATCATGGGGCTATACACGACGCTGAACCCAATCATTGTCAGGGAGACGCCCATGTCCGCCACAGCCAGTCCCAGCAGGGAAATGTTGGTGGTGTCCGACAGGCCCATTCTGACGAACGTCGCGACGTTGATGGCGTTGAAGGCGATCCCCAGGGAGCCGAGGACGAAGGCAAACAAGACGTTGACGACGAAGATAAAGGAGTACAACAGCTCATCGCTGATGTCTGCTGTCCCGACATCACCATCGGCCAACGACTGTTGTTTCGTGAAAGAATTCATTGGAGACACACAGATTAGAACTCTTAGATCTCTCCGACACGTCTCTTCCTTTGTTAAACAAGTTTCATGTGCATTGATTTTAAGACAAGGTCATGACTTCAAGTAATGGAATATTCCAACACACAATAATATTTAATAGGTTTCTCTCAGCAATTAAAACAAGTACGTTATTATTAATCTACCCCCCCCCCCCTCACTCAAAGACCCACATTTTATTGCCACCACAAACATGAGTTTTTCCCTAGCACCCCTACAGATAATTTGAGATACTACTCTGTTATAATTGTTTCAGACTAATTATTTCACTGAATTTCTGGTGTTACTAGAGCAGACAAGCAGACAATCTCATTAAATGTGATTAAGGCTTAAAGATTCCATGTTATTAACAGAGAAATCTCAGAGGCATTTTCCATTGATTTGTCCGTAAATCCTGTATGTTAAGATTTTTGCAGTGTTGCCTTCATGTTATTATAATCTGATATATCTCATTACACTAAATCTACTATTACAAACTCAAATCTAAAACTAAAACCTCACCAGTATTCGCACCAAATCAATAACATTGCGAGTTATTTAGTCGTCAAAGATGGTAGTCCGAGATTCACTGTTAACAAAATTAATATCCTCAATATCCTTGACAGTCAAGGATTTTTTTATTTCGGTGTCAATACGTTCAAGACCACCATTTAAATAAGTAGTTGACATTGATCTCAGAGATGTGAGAGAAAAAAAACACAAAACAAAGTCTATTTCAACATCGATTAATTTTTCGTAATGATAAACATTATTTTGTCTTCTGCCTTATACTGAATGATTTTTTAAAAGAAAATATTATTCGAATCGAATTAATGTGGTTGTTTATAAATAGCTACTTTTGTAATTATTTTTGTAAGTACATTGAAATACAGTGTTTGACTTTAAAGAAAACTGGGGGAAGATAATGATACAAATTTAACAAGTACGACAAATATTCATGTGACAGACAAGTCACGTGGTCAGTTAGCCAGTCACAGCTTAAGTGATGCAATCGGTCTGTAACTGTGTTTCATTTTCTCTTGGTGGGTTCCACAAAAAGCAAACAGGATTGTCAACGAACATTATCCAAGTTAAATTTATGTAAGATATTCGGAGACTTGTGGATATCAACGATAGTTCTAGGGGCATCAAACTGCGGACATCCACGGAGACCATTGTGGACACCCACAGAGAAAGCTGGGAACATCCACACAGAAGATTTTGGTACGAGAGAGCGGGGGACATCCAGGGACAGAACCGGGGACATCCAGGGAGAGAACTTGGGACATCCACGAATAGCCCTGTTGACTTCAAAAGAATGCGTCTAAAACATCCACAGTAGTTATGTAAGACGTAAGACATCATGTGACTGAAGTCTCTCAAGATATACGTCAGGGGAAGAGATGGTGGAACATTTTAACAAGAACCAAAGATGCCCTTGGTATTATCCACTGAGAACTGTGTAAACATACACGCTGGCCTTGTTATGATATCCACCAAAGCTTGATGATATCATTGATTGATATTGAATCTTTACTTGGACCGAATAGAAATCTGGTAAATTGCGAGACTATTGAAAACGTTAAATATAATAAATAATTTTTTCTTCTGTTCTAAGAATTACTAGAAACATCGGAGATCACGGAATTAATTCGTTTCAATCTCGTTTATTCTTAAACAAAACTTATTCTAGCTGTTGAGTTTGCAGGTGTTTAAAATATGACAAGTCAACCGCTTAAGATGATCTGTGTGTCTCTGTTCAACAAGACGATTTTAAAGTTGGTTGTTCTTCTAACAATAAAACTACCACTCAGCTGATATTTGCGTCCGGTAACAAAAGTTGCCAAACACGACACCTGCTATTAAAATGGGATATTTTTGTGAGTTCATTTATGCTACTTTGTGAAGCAATATTAAAATGTTTTCTTGAATGAAGCTGCAATGGACCGGTCCACCTGGCACCAATCCATCCACGAAGGTGCCATGACTTGCGAGGCAAACAGGATCAACGCCGCAGAAAAGAAGAGGCAAGCCCGAATGGCTCGTGCTGTCAACCCTCCAGGAGACAACCCACTAACCCCATGTCCTTTCTTTTCCCGAACCTTCCGTGCCAGGAACGGTCACGTCTGCCAACTGCGCATACATAGGCAAAACCAGTCCCATAACCCTGGGATGACTAGAGTGGTCCTCGTCGACTCGACGGACGAACAACATTTCATGATTTAGGAAGTTTTCTTTTCAAACATTTAAACCCATTTCTTTAAAAAGTGTTTTATAAACTGAGCATACGTAGGCCTGACTTGAAGCCAAAAAGCACCGACGGTAACGACAACACTCATGCTTAAGCGATATAAACAGACATAAACTAATTAAGTGAAAAAAATAAAACTTGGTGTTTACAGCGACGTGATTTAATGTTTGACCAAGTCGATTGATTGAATTAATATATGAGACTGGATGAAAATGTCTACTATATGGATTAATATATGAGACTGGATGAAAATGTCTACTATATGGATTAATATATGAGACTGGATGAAAATGTCTATTATCTGGATTAATGCGCGAGACTAGATAAAAATGTCTACTGAATGGATTAATATATAAGATTACAGACAATATCATTGATGTAATCTATACATATACCTGATTCTAGATAATGGAATCTTCATGGTACATTAATTATTGAGCCTTCTCAGGAGTTGTCATGAACCCAAGTAAACCAAATGGGGATGAGACTGCAATAAGGTTTATAAAAATGTAAATGGAAAAGACGTGAACAGAGTTAGGGTGAGCCTGACAGGACGTTTTATTACGTCCAGTCAGGCTAACCCTTACCCTGTTCACGTCTTTTCATGAACCCAAGGGGACAAATGTTGTCTACTTCAGTTACAAAATATTAGTTTTAAATTAATTTTTGTAGCCTTGACAATTTAAATACACTTTGGGTGGGGCGGTGGTAAGAGATATAGTGCAAGTGATACCAGCAGCGTTAGTATGGAGAATAGATTTATTAAGTATATGGGGACCTCAAAACCACATGGGATGTGCTTGTTCTCATAGGCTTTTTGAAACCTCACCGCGCCACGCCCACTCCTTCTTTAGTTTTTGAGACCTCTACACTACACTCTTCCTGACCTTGCTTTAGATGGACTGCTTGTCATAACACCGAAGAAAAGTTGTTGTTTTTTTTTAATGTTTAATTTAATTTTATTTAAATAGCTCTTTTGAGTTCATATCGCATACGAAGGCGGGTTGTCGATATGTTCGAAGCTATTTCTTGTCTCTCATTCGTAGTAAACTCAGTTTATAAAACACTTTTTTAAAAAAGGATTTAAATATATGAAACAAAAGTTCTAGCAATTTACCACTGTCTTATTTTCGGGGACAACAGCACCACTCTGAAACTGGAGCTCATGTGAAAGTAGACAAAAATGTTGACCACTAAGTTGATGCAGGTTGACATGATGAAGATCTCATCATTTATGATTGATGCAAGATAATAACGTAACGTGATTGAAAAAATAAACAAATCACATTTTTTAAGAGCGATGACTGGCGGCTAGAATTCAACGAAATCGTGTTAATTTGTATAATATAAAGTAAAGAAATGTGTCTTGTGAGTAGGCCTGTCAACGGGTACCCGGGAACCGGGCACCCGTTGTCGAGCAATTACCCGGGTTGTAAAATGGCGCCCGGGTACCCGTGAAAATGTTACTGCAATATCTTTACCACCAGTATTTGAACTGTGGCTCTTTTGTATTCAAATTTCGGCTCGCGAATAATTTATCAAATTAAAACTTTTCGTTTGAAATAAATACGGTGAAATGCGTATTAAGATGAAAATGCTTTAAAAGATATACGTGTTAAAGGGAAATAAAACACGGTCCCGACAAACTACAAAGTATTTTGATATATTTTTTTTTAACCAGGAACATGAAACAAAAATCATTTAAAACCAAAAAAGGTTTTAGTTCTTAGAATTGTTCCAGCAAGGAAAATAGAACACAACGCCGATAACTACTATTAACTTGGAAGGGCTAGACATGACCTTCGCATTGGCTTTGAAATACGCCGCTCATCGTTCATACCGATCGAGCAAGCCAATGTTGTTTATCTAATCCCCCCCCCCCCACCGACACACACGTGTCTCCACTCCTATCTCCACCAAATACTTAAAAAAACACATTTCAATGTTGAATGATTTTCACTATAATAACAAAAATACATGGTGGGGGTGGGTCTGTCCTTTCAGTATGACACAAAATAGGACACAAGAGTAATAACTAGGATTGGCTAGAAATGACCTTGGGTTTGAAATACTCCACTCATCGTTGATACCGATTGAGAAGCGCCAATTTACTTTATCTACCCCCCCCCCCC
>MUZC01002143.1:657170-676166 GCA_002072015.1 Radix auricularia
TATATATATATATATGCATACACACATTAATTTGCGTGTGTTAGTTTCTATGTGTCTGTGTCCTGGCAATCGAAATGTTGTCGCATAAGGTCAATAAAAATTTACGGCGATGCAAACGACCACTGTCTATTGTGTTATTTATAAGCGCTTGACAGCGCATCAGTGCTTTTGTATTATCTAAGATTAACTTTCTTTGTTGGTACGGGAACGTGATGCCATACGGGCGTAGCTATTCATTAAATTTGACCCATGCCATCAATCACGGTATAGCGCATCCCTGCTCCTTTACAATGCTTTTCAAAGTTACCTTGAGCATGTACGTAAGTTATGACTCCATAGTAATATTTTATGTATTGTAGAACTGTCAGCTATGGAAGTATACATATGCAAAATAAAATTGAGGAAAAACATTATCTATGATTTTAAATTTTATCTGACCAAATTTATTCTCTTAGAATTTCTTAAACTCCGTGTACAAATATTACGTGCGGGGATATAATGAAATTTCGTGAATTAAGTAGGTCGCTGTTCTCTTGATACTCTCTTTTAAAAGTTCAAGGCAATGTCTGGACACACTAAATAGTCCTGCGGAGATTGCTATATGGTTATAGTCTTACAAGGTTATTAATGGATTTTTCTATATAAATAAATATGTATGAAGAAAAAAAAATACTAATTACAAAACGTAATGTGAATTTTGAAAATCAGAGCATACTGAAATAGCATAGACTGATATCTTATCTTATCTTATCTTAGATATACAGACGCTCCTTCTATGCAGAAGATAATTGCGTCCACAGACCATGAGAGATGATCTGTTGGCAAGTGATGTAGCAGTCACAGGCCACGGCTATAGGGGTTCCACGCATTACCCCAGCCGCCTAACTATTGTCTAGTTAGGTACCCATTCGGAGCTGGGTGACTCGGGGACTCCTCAGGCCCCGAGAACAAATCCTCACCTTCGTGTGGATTCGAACTCGTGACCATCGGTATGACAGTCGAGAGCGCTACCTCTCGACCACCACTATACAGTGAGAGCACAGGGTCAAACTAAACCAGTAAGGACAAATAGAAATGTCTATAGCTGTGACGTGCTTGCTTGACCATCACGAAAAAATAGAAATATAAAATCAGAGCGTCGTGTGTATTTCAGATTAGCACGGACAAGGGGAAATATACAGAGCACTAAATGCATGCTGGTAAATAGTGCTAAATGGATGCTGATAAAAAGTGCTAAATGGATGCTGGTAAATAGTGCTAAATGGATGCTGATAAAAAGTGCTAAATGGATGCTGGTAAATAGTGCTAAATGGATGCTGATAAAAAGTGCTAAATGGATGCTGGTAAAGAGTGGTAAATGCATGCTGGACTAGCCCGTACAATGGAAATACATAGAGCGCTATACGCATGCTAAACTAGCATGGACAAAGGGAAATATACAGAGCGCTAAATCCATGCTAAACTAGCAACAAATAATGTTGACGATAAATCTATATTGTCACCACCGGCTGTTTAAAGTATTTTTTTTTAAGTTATTATTACACGCTTTTATTTAAGTCTCATTATTTGTATGTTGTATCCATCCATCTATCCATCCGTCAAATCTCGTAACGGAAAATTAAACCACTTCTGATGATCCTGGACATCTAACAATTTTAACACAGATAGATCTGAGATGACAATGAATTGTGCTAAAATGTGAGATAGATAAAATGTACCGTATTTAAATTAATGAATGTTTAGTTTATCTCTATATAGCATCTTTATCCGTGTCTGCTATTGTTGAATTTCACGTGCGTGCCCCTGGAGTTCACCCCAGTCACAGACTATCACATTCCCAGTGTTTAACAGTTTAGTAATATGTAACTAAGTATAAATACACATGATAATACAAGAGGAGCAACAGGAGTTTTGTTTCTTCAACAATTCCCTTTATTAATTATGCCCCTTCTCACAACCAATTTTTTTTAAAAAAATTGAGAGACATAAAACTAGAAATTAAAATACTTTAACAAGTAATAGATCTATCTACCTATTTCAAGAAAGGGCACGCTTTTATTTACATCTTGAAAGCGCACTACCATGTATTTTAAAAAACACATTTCCCATTTCATTTTAAAGCAAACAAGATATACAACCTTTAACAAATTAATTTTAACAGGCTTAGAGCTGAAACGGATTTTTAAAATTGTAATGAACTTCATTCATGATTGCGTTAGCGTAACCAGGGAGCCAAAAATTTCACACATGTAGGCTGCGAATTTTTTTTTTTCACATCAACATTTAAAATACGTCTATTTCCACACAACAATTTGTGCCGTACGGATTTTAATTTCATCAGTGGTCTTTAACTGAAATGGAGGTTTAAAATTTTAATGGCTATTTATGAATTATAAAAGAAAATAAAATAACGAGAATTAATTACAAATGTGAGAAAAAAACGAAATAATCATTAGGAGAGTATAAAATAACACGTACACAAATTAAACGCAGATAGTTTAATGTTGCCCAGCTTAAATGAAACAATAACACTATGTTCAGACTGGACAACTAGAATAATATGGGAGCCTGAAAACAACATGTGATCAGCTTGTTCTCATTGACATTTTTAAATCTCACAACGCCACGCAAAATCCTCCCTTAGTCTTCAAAATCTCTTTACTAAACTCTCCTCCTTTTGTTGTAAATGTATTCTTTGTAATAACGCGGAAGAAAAATGGGTTTTATTTTATTTTACTTTATTTAACTTTATTAGTATTTTTTGTGTATTTGCTGACGAAGGCGTGTTGTCGATAAGTTCGAACCTATTTGGCTTTATGTAAGGTCTTCGATTACCCTGTTTATTAAACATTTTTAAAAAAAAAAAAAAGGATTTAAATAAATGAAAAAAAAACTTTTAGAAATTTCCCACTGTCTCACTTCCGCTTGACAAGGGACAACAGCGTCACTCTGAACCTGGAGCTCATGTGGACGTAGACAAAAATGTTGACCACTGAGTTGATGCAGGTGGACATGACAAAGATGGAGCACATCAGTAAGAAGACATCCCTGTAGCTGCCAAGACGGTTGAAGTCCTTGATGAAAACCATGACCAGGTTGCCGGCGAAAGTGGGCAGCGAGAAGACGATGAAGACCACAGAGATCAGGATGACCGTCTTGACCAGCTGTTTTTCTCGCCTGGACGTTTGGGCCTGGAAGCTGACCGTTGACGCGGACTTTCTCCACTGGGTCGTCTGACGGAGACACCGGATCAAACCGAGGGTCGAAAACGTGACAACAGCGAATGACGTCATCTGGGCCAACACTTGGGTGGTGAACGTTACGTCCTCCAGACGTTCGCCGTTGGGGTTGGGCATCAGGCCATACACGGTCACGTTTGAAAGCGGGTCGTAAAACAAGGCGATTTTATTGGCCAGGACGTACGGGACGTTGCTGGTCGTCATGACAACCACGATTCCGGTGATCACCAAAACGGTCAGCCTGGGCGTCATCAGAGATTTCACGTGGAGGGGCCACGCCACGCAGATAAAGCGCTCTACGGCGAGTAACGCCGTCAATAGACCGGCTATCCGTGAGAACATGATTTGGACTGAACCCTGAAGGGCACATATGTAGTTCTTGAAATCCTCACCAAGAAGCGAGGTGATGAAATCGGTGTTGAGGAGGCTGTACTCCACCATGGGCAAGGACACGCCGATGTCGGCCACGGTCAGGGCCAGCAGAGAGATGTTGGTGGTGTCGGAGAAACCGAGTTTGACGAAGACGACGATGTTGATGACGTTGAGGACGACGCCGAGAAGGCCAACCAGAAATGAGATGTAGACACCAGTCACTTGATTGTATATAAACAACAGTTCATCACTTATCATGATTTAAATATTAGCTCATTACTTATGAAACATAAAGTCATAGCTTAATTACTTGTGATAAGTGAAACTTAAAGTCTATGCTTATGATGATTGTCTTACAAGCTCACCCCCGAATCATGAATGAAATATAACTTCATTACTTATCATTTTTTTAAAATATAACTCATCGTTAAAAATCTTGAAATATTATTTCCTTTATTACAAAAATTGAGATATAAAAATGTATCACTTATCAAGGCTGAAATGTGATCTTAAAAGTTACGATTGATACAAGAATATAAACATCGTGATTAAAAAATAAAGACTTCACATATAGCAAGCACGACGTCTAACTGGTTTCTTTCAAAGAAAGTGTGGTTTTTTTATGATATGAAGAAAACATATTTGTCTTGTGAGGGTATTTATGTTTTTTTAATGCGCACACACCAAAATGGCGTTTCTAAGGAAAATATGTATTTGTTACTTGCATTAAAATGGGTAAGTTTTACATGAAACCAGCCTACAACATTCAGCATGTACATATATCTAACTGAAGAAAATGAAATGTTTCACCGGTGGTAAAATTGGACATAAATAATTATTTGTTTTATATATATCTTTTATAACAATAATTTTTTTTTTAAGTTTGTGTCTGTCTCTTTCTCTGTGATCTTAATGTTGTTAACCAAGTTCAATAAAAAATTTACGGCAATGCATACGTCCACTGTCTAATGTCTATTTATAATTGCTTGACTGCACATCAGTGCTTCGATACAGACTGAGATTGACCTTCTTTGTTTGTACTGGAACGTGACACCATACGAGCGTTGCCTATTCATCAAATTTGACCTGGGTCATCAATCAATTAATAGGGCACCATGCACTTATACAATTACTTTCAACTTTTCCCTGTTTACTGTTATGAAATGTATCACACGTGCATGTAAACATTAGAGGGTGTGGGGGGAGGGAGCGGAATAGGTGAGATCAAAGAAGGGTGACACCGTCCAGAAACACAGGTCGCACCAATAGATGGACAAATCGCCCATTTAAAAGCGGCAATTTGAAGAAATGAGTTTCTAATTGTGCTTCCATTAGGTTAGCACCGGGATCGTGACACGAGACTGGGTGCGGCAAGCAAAGATGTTTTATCAATATTCACTACGTGAAATCATTTCTCCACTGGTTGACCCGTGAGAACATTGTTTTCATTGAAAGTGTGACCAGCCTTTGGTTACACCGAGCAAGGGAGGGGCAGTTAATTAGCTTTGATGTACGGAGGTCAAATGGAAATAATACGTGACAAATTAGGATAAACATAAAGTTTCAGTTGTATAATGATCAGCAAAAAATAAAAAAATGGTCACAAATAGTACAGATATTTAATTTATGGTACTCGCATTTTAAAAACGATTAGTATTATTTAATTATGCATGCATTTTTTAAACAAAATTTCGAGCAAATCAATGAATGTAACCTTTACTAATTTCACTAATGCACACTCTCACTTCAGATTTGAAATTGACCGCGAAAGTCGGTGCGAAAGCGTGCAAAAGAGATCGTTTTAATTGACGTCATTATAATGAGTGTAGAAGCTTAGAGGGTTTTTGTGTACAGGTTTATTGTGGCAAGTAGTTAAGCCAATTATTTTTCTTTAAGCAGTGTTAACGTTATTTCTTGCGTAAAAGGAATTTTATGAATTTTGGTACAAGCAGTCCATATATAAGTAGATTAGTATGCTTGTGACGGTCGACGACTACCATTTATCATAAAAAGATACAATTAGTAATTTATTAAGTCTAACGCAACTTTGGGATACACTGCTTATCGTTTTATGTAGCGGCTTAAATTTAATTAAACTGCCAATGTCTTAAGATTTTACTTTAAATATTGTATGACTAAAGGTAGTGGATTCACTAGCGCAGTTCCTTTTCAATGCCCCACAAGACACAAAAATAATTAGCTTGGCGCGCACTCTTAAGAATCAAAGACACCAAGTTATGGAATTGAATGAGGAAATTTTAGTGGGAGCGCGAGGATAAGGGACATTTAAGAAAAATGTGAATATTTCATTTTATTTTAAGGAACAATTTTTGAAAATCGGAACTGGATGGCCTTGCTCGAATCCATACCATTGGCGGATGTCATTGTATGTAAAAGCCATCATCATCCTGATGTCATTATAGATGAAAGCCATCATTATCCTTGAGTACAGTGCACACCAACTCAGCAAATCAGTTCTCTCATGTTTTTTTTTCTGGCCCGCGATTGTTGATGATAGATGTAACTACAGACTGTTACGACCTATCGAAAGGAAATTGGTTTTAATTATTTGAAACCCTCTCCGAATATTATTACAACGAAAAAACAATCCACTCATCCTATTGTGATTAAAACCAGTCGGTGCACCGATAACAGCAGTAGAGTCACTGATTTATTTATTGGGTACAGTCTGCACTTGGATGTCGCAAGTAATCGAAGACCAGAATGTAGTTACATACATTATTATGCTTGCGCTCGATAATTTTATCGTTGCTATTTTTTTTGGCCCTAAACTGTCGGAGGAGTACCGTCTGACGCGTAGGTTGTTATGTACACTTACAAACACCCAATTTCCAATTTAATTGTCATGTTCCGAATCTCCCGCCCCCCACACCCACACCGAGCCCCAATTCCCACCATTTACGTAAAAACCATAGAAACACATACAAAAACCAAAAGAAATCTTAGTTGGTCGTAAAGAGTCAATGACAAGACAAACGGAAAATTAAGAACGTTTACGACTGAACTGGAACTACAGGTGAAATTTTTTGTAGTTGTTATGCAGAAGCTTTTGCAGGACATTGGCGTTGTATGTCAAAGATTGTTGTCCCTCAATTAGCTTGTTGGCCCACGTTGCCTTCGGTTGCACTTAGTGTGCACAGCAGCAGGGCCGCTGCCAGAGGGTGAATCAACGAATTTATTCAGGGACCCCATCGGCAGGGGGGCCCCGTCAGCCAACTTGTTTTTTTATTTAATGCTGATGCCGTGTGAGTAGATATATGTTCGGACAATTATTCAAGAGACATGTAAAAAAAGTTTTAAAATTTAGCTTACAATGACAATTGACGGAAAAACTTTCTGAACTTAAGTGGTTAGTTAAAGGTTTTCTTCCGAATTTCGTGTTTTACGCCACAGTTTTGTAAAATTAATTTCTTCTAGTCATCAAATACGTCATATCTATGTCTTTCGTTGACTCTCTTACTTATTTGAGTAGATTTAAATATTGGATTTTTTAAAATCACTTATACGCCCCTGTAAGCTGTGACTGACTTTTTCTAAACCAAAGGTAATACTGAAGTATAGTTGATAGTTTTATAGTTATATAATTTCTTTACAGCAGCACTATATTTATTTCAGCTTTACTATTTATTGAACATTAATGTCTTCAAATAAATAAATAAAACTCTTAATAATAAATAATTTAATTATCGTTATGATAATACACTAGCCTATTAAAGTAAGTTTAATGTAAATTATGTAATATATATATATATATATATATATATATATATGTACATATGTAATATATAATATTTATACTTAGCTAATAGCGACAAAAAGGTTACCAAAGTTTATAGCTTTATGCATTCAATTTATTTATGTTTCTGTTAAAATTACTTTCCTGTAATAGATATAAATATTGAATTAACAATTTAATTGAACATATTTTTAATGAAAATCCTATAAACATGTTGTTGTCTTCTTTCTTTTAAATTTGGCGTAAGGCAAATTATTTTTTAAAATGTTTTTAAAATGTTTTTAACAAATGACTTATTTTTTACAAAAAATAATATTTTTGAAAAGAATTAAGTTATTTATAATTTTGTTGATTAGAATGTGATTGTCTTCTGAAATTTTGGTGGAATTATTTTTATAAATAAAAATAAAAGTTATTGAAAAAAAACGGGGGAAAAGTGTAAAAAATATTGGTCATCATTTTTTAAAAAAAAGTAAAATATATAGTGTATGTAGTGGGGGGGGGGGCTTAAAAAATTCACCCGAAAAATGAAAACTCGACTTCTGTTCATCATGAAATTTGGTGTTTTATAACAAGTTTAGAGCTAGTCCTTTAAAAATTATATTTGATTTAGAGTTAAGAGTTTTGTGACAATTTTCAATTTTTTTGGTCAAATTACCTACGATGTTATGTGGCAGTGTGACCCACATATTAGTTATATAATGATATATTGATACATTCGTAATGTTAAGATATTATAAAATGTACGACTTATTATGTTGTGTTATGAACATGCACTTTTGAGTAGTCTTGGTAAACAGTGTATTGTAATTACAGTTTTAGAAACTTAATACTTAAATAACGCTTGGGGTGAATGGTCAGTAAAAGAAGTAATACGAGACGCCATTAACCAGATTCATTTTGATGGCATCATTCCGTCTCACCTTTGGTTTGAGATGCATTTCCTCGTGTGGCTGTGCAGTCCTAGCATTGAATGACAGTCTTTACCACAAAGTTTGCAAAAAAATTATGTGATTCCCAATGTTTTTGTCTTTCTCCTATCTGTTTTTAGCCTCCTCCATCCTTCGCTCCTAGGCTACTATGACGCCTTCCTTTACAACTGTGCGCCATGTAGATCAGTCTTTTGATTTACACCCCAGTCTCGTGTGCGTATTCTGTCTACTTTCATGTCTGTTTGGCATAGTGGCATCTGCTGCTCTCGGCATTTTTCCTGGAGCTGCCGTATCGTATGTAGAACAGCATGTCTATATTTGACCGACCAGCGCTGAAACCGCACTGAGATTCTGGATAATCTTGGGAGGCTAAACTCTGTAATCGCGTTAGTATGACACGGGTAAAGGCCCATGTCTTACAAGATGAAGGCGTGAGATACCGTGATGGTTATTGAAGTCACTTTTATCACCCTTGTTCTTATAAAATGTAACTATATTTGCATGGGTTAGGTCCTGGAGAATGTAGCGCTGTTCCCAGTAGAGGTTCATAAGCTCGTGGAAAGATTGTATTAAAGCTGTTTTCCCACCCTTTAAAGCTTCTGGTAGTAGGCCTACATTCCCAGGGTTTTTTCCACAAGCTAGGCAGTCAATTGCTTTGCTAAGCTCTTCCTGTGTGGGCATGCCATCAAGTTCTTCCAAGGGCGGCATAGCGAAGATGTCATCTAGATTGATGCTGTTGACTGTGGTAACTGTTGCAAACAGTTCCAAATAATGCTCAACCCACTTTTTAAATGCGCTGTTTTGTCTTGGACACTTTTCTTGGACTTTAGGGGGAACTTTGGAAGCCAAGGCGCTGGTTGCTTTTTTGATATTTTTGTACATGGCCTTAGCATTCCCTATGTCTGCAGCTGATTGTATATTGTAGCAGAGATTAAACCAGTTGGTATTGTCGACCTTTTTAGGCATGTGACTTGGCTGGTTTTAAGGCCTCTTGGGTGTAGGCTCTTTCTTTTAAGTCTTAAGAGCCTTCCTGCTGCATTCATTGACAGGTTATATCCCGTCCCAATGTGTATGACTAGGATGCCTTTGTCCTTCCAGCTGACAACTTTTACAGCATTGTCAGATAAGGGGTAATGCTTGGAACCCTCAGCCATGGCATGTGAACGCTGCATCACTTGCCAAAAAAAAAAACACAAAAAATAAACTGCCGCCTGCAGATGGTCTTGGCTGACCAAAGGCTATGGAAGTAAATCCAGAAAATACAGCAGGCTGAAGTCGGGCCCATTGACGCAAATCTGATTATTATTGCGGTCATTGAGAATCGCCATTTAAACAGTTGGTAGTCAACACTGAAGTGTTGGGCTTCATCAAAGCATTCCTATTCAACTACATAGAGGATTTGCAGGCCTCGGCAAATGGATTAATGAGAGCCATGAAGGATCTTACCATTTCCATTAAGAGATAATGAATATTTCAATTTTCATTAAAAGCATTCTTTGCCTTGCAGCTCCATCACATCGAGGATATGTACCTGAGCAAATTTCTGCTTGTCGTTGTTGGCAGGGTGAAACGTGCCTGATCTATGATATATTTACTTAAACATTGTTATTGAAAGTCGCCTAACTGGCAGTTATTCGAATTCTACCTAACAAATTTGTGATTTCAATATATTGAACAATATTATAACGCTAGAACCTAAACTAAAAGACCATTTTTATTTTTTAAAAGGAACACATATGTCTATAAATGCATTCAATTTCAAAATGTCATATATGAATTAAAAAATACATTTCATCACATGATGGTGCACGTAAGGATCGTTTCATAGCCTGATAAAAGTCTGATTCTTTTCTCCGTAGTTTTGAAAGCTTTCGTATTAGGGATAGATCTACTAAAATAAAGTGATTCCTTGCGCATTTATATCCAATAAAATTATGTGAGAAAATTCATTTCCTGTGTCATTGATATTTTTCCCCCTTATACTTAATTATTTTTCCTTGATTGTGATATAGAATGTCTTAGCCTTAAAATTCTCTAAGTGAAAGTTTTTTTGCACTGACAAATGCTATCGTCGAAAGGTATACCTTTGTTTTAGTTAATAAATATAAAGTTTAATTGTTTTGTTTCTAATACACACTTTCTTTGTGTACTTAGGATTTTATGAATGAGCAAGTTTAATAGTAGCTAATTCCAATGTTTGACGGCAACAAATGAGAAAAACATTTCACCAAATATATTTTTCCAAGTCTTAGGAACAGAAAGAATACGGGTGTCTACAAAAGAGTGTAGCTGGCGAGAGAGTGAGTAATAAAGAAGAAGTTCAGCAAGATAGGAAGGGCATGAGTCAGAAAAGAATATAATTTGTGACAAAGAACGGATGGCTTGTAATAAATTAAGTGTACGTACAGAGACCCATGCGAAGTGAATTAAGTAGCAAAATGAGATGATCAAGACGCACCCTACTTCCTTAATTTATTTATTCATCATATTTTTATTCTTACATTTGACATAATTAAACGAAACAATAATAGTTTTTTTTCTCTTGAACATTGTTTCTCCTCTTGTCTTATTCATAAAAGTAACTTAACATTTCGTGTGTCATTTAAACGTTCTATTTTTATTATGTTTTTAGCCATAGTAAATAGCATGAAGCAGACAGTTGAGCCGCTGGTAAGACTTTTTACACAGGTTTGTTTATCCCGTTAGCAATGAGATCTTAGCGTTGTTATTCCATGGTACACACACTAAGTTTAATACTGTTTCGTGTATGTAGTTGTGCTAATGTTTATTCTTTCTAACTTCCTATGTTCTTTTTTCCATAGCCGGAAGATACAATCCCTGAACTTTGAACTCATCTTCAAGTAGATGAAGATGTTCACCGTGGAGTTGACAGAGTCCAGGATGAAGAAGACGCCGCACGCGAGCACAAACAGGTTTCTGTGGTTCCCACGGATGTTGAAGTCCTTCTCAAAGATCATGACCAGGTTTCCGACCACCGTGGACACCGAGCAGGTGATGAAGACCGCCGATATCAGCACGACCATCTTGACCAGCCGCTGGTCTCGGACGGACGTACGGGGCATCTTGGACACTGATGATGTGCTTGAAGACCGCCACCTGGCGATCATCGTCAGTGACCTCATCAGTCCCAGAGTGGACGCTATGACGACAACAAACGAGGTCATCTGGACCGTTATGTTGACCGTAAACGTGAAGTTCTCAAGTTGCTCAGAATCGGGTGTGAAGATCAGATACGTGGTCAGGTTGAGCCGGGGGTCGAAACGCTGACCGATCTGATTAGCGATGAACGTGGGAATTGTGCATGCAAAGATAAACGCGTACACACTGATGACGACAAGTTTGGTTCTATCGGGAGTGACGATGGATTTCACGTGCAAGGGCCACGCGACACAGACAAATCTCTCGAGGCTGACGAAGGCCGTCAGACAGCCCGCGATGCGGCAACACAACACGTGGACCACGCCATGCACGGAATAATTCACGGCGTCCGCCAGCTGCAGAGGAGCGATGCTCGCCACCAAAGGGTTATTCAAGACGCTGTACCCGATCATGGTCAGGGAGACGCCTATGTCCGCAACGGCCAGTGCCAGCAGTGAGATGTTGGTGGTGTCCGAGAGTCCCAGTCGCACGAACACAGCAGCGTTGATACAGTTGAAGACCAGCCCCGTTATTCCCAACAAGGCGTAGATGTAGACGCAAGTGATGTGGAGGAAGGCGTCAAGTAGTTCGCCACTCACCAAGTCCATCTCGTAAACATTGGGTTAAGTCAACCTCGCCCCTCTAACCCAAAATCAAGTTTTTGTACTTCATTGCCATGGTGTCGACGCGATATTATACATATAGCAAGTGACATCACATTGAATAGTCAGATAAATGCTGGTGGTGTTTTATCGTACCGAGTAAACCACTCCCAAGGTGTTATTTGCCGTTTATTAATTATCCGCATACTTAGCCTAACTAATGACTTATGCCAGTAACTGACAATTTAAATTTGAGCTAATCGTAGACCAGGTCGTTTGAATGTATGTTTTAAACAGAATCCCATTTTTCACAACTCCGAGAGTCTGTTAATTATACATTTAAGTAGATTGAATGCAGCATCCCTCGTTAGTGGCTGACTTGGAACGGAAAGGCAGACGCTTAATTGTATAGGGAACACCAATATTCCCCTACATTAATTCTACATCAGGTATCGATATTCCTCGATGGCCCATTAAAAATAACTGTCCTATTTATTTCTTAATTGTTATTATTACATTTAACACAATTTTAGAGATAAATTAGAGAAGTTATATTAATTCAGTCATGCCATTTTTTCTACAATTTTTAATCAGAACACACTATTTTCTATATAAAATATTATTGAAATATATGTGAGGAATATTTTTTTTTAAAATCTCAAAACCTTTAATCGGATTTTTTTTAACCCTTTAATCAAATTATGTAGTGGCAGCATCAATTTACGCTTAATAATTAATAATTGTCCAAAGAATAGCAGAAAATAACGCCCTAGGAATACAAAAATATTGATGTTTTACTGGTATAGACTCTATAGCTTCAAGAACAATTGCCAAGAGGGTGCCAAAAAAAGTATGCAGTTTACAGCACGCTGAAAGTTTTAACAAATGGAAATCGTGTGAATGAATCTATGACATTGCCAAAATAAGTCTGAATAAAGTAAGGATTTCATGAAGCCAAAAATACATGAACTAAGGACTTGCTGACGAAGGGACTTGATGAAGACAGGCCTTGAATAATTAAGTAAAGACATAATGAAAGAAAAACTTGATTAAACAATGAACTTCATGAAATAAAGACTCTGGAGGAGAGAGAAGATTAATTAACAATATATTTTAAGAAGCCATGAGTGTTTCGTTTTACATAGGTCACTTTAACGTTACAGCGACTTGGGGGCAAATTTTAAACATTTGTGAATAACATTTCTCACAAAAGTGATGACAAAATTAATTTACTTTACAGAATATTTAACTGATGGATGTCACGTATTTATTTCTCTACTGGTTTTTTTTATATAACATAGTTATTTCTTCATGGATTAACGTCATCAAAATAAGTTAACAAAATCAAAAAAAAAAAAAAAAAAAAAAAGGAACTAGCAAATATCCACTCGGATTATGTATTTTGTATTTTGTCACATGCGTATCGAGTCCTAATCATTACATAAGGAGTTACTCGGTTAAAAGTAATGTTAATGAACAGTAATACCTAAGATAATTTTAGGTCCCTGTTTAAGTGAGTCTCTAAATTTGGAATTTGATTTACCTTTGGCAGGGAATAGCTGGGCATATCCCGAACGATATCTAGAGATATACCTTGACAGAGATTAGCTAGGGACAATCTCAACAAAACAAAGAAATATACCTGTGGCTGAGAATTGCTAGGGACAACATGAACGATATCTAGAGATATAACATGGCAGAGAATAGCAAGGAACAATATGAATGATATCTAGAGATATACCTTGGCAGAAAATAGCTAGCGACAACTTGAACTATGTCTAGAGATATACATTTGCAGAGATAACTATGGACAACCTGAACGATATCTAGAGGTATAGTGTGGTAGAGAATAGCTAGGAAATATCTGAACTATAACTAGATATATATACCGTGGCTGAGAATAACAAGGAACAATCTGAATGATATCTAGAGGTATACCTTGGCAGAGAATAGCTAGCGACAACTTGAACGATTTCTAGAGATATACCTTGGCAGAAAAAAACTAGGGACAACCTGAAGGATATCCCGATATATACCTTATCAGAGAAAGCTAGGGACAAACCAGAACGATATCTAGAGATATACCTTTGCAAATAATAGCAAGAAACAATCTGAACGATATCTAGAAATATACTTTGGCAGAAAATAGCGATAAATAAAATGAAGGATGTCCAGAAATAATGACCATGACAAGGGGTGAAGATGGTCCATCTCTAAAACACCAAATGAAAACGAATCAAAGAAGGCAACATAACTCGCAGATCATTTTTTGGACTCCAGGATGCAGTTTAGTCCTACTTAGTCTTAACTGTTCAGAAATGCTAAAGATGCAAGTTGAATGAGTTTGAAAATTAAGCTGAAGATGTCTCTTCAAATGTGTTCTGAGTTTTTTTTAGTGCTGAGTCTTGACAGAAAATTAAACAACCCTTAAAAATAAAGTTTTTGACAATTAATCCTTATATATGAGAAAGAACTAAAAGAATAGATTAAATTCAAAACAAACATTTACAGACTGAAAGTAACGTAACTCAAAAATGCTCTAAAATGGGGACGGTTAGGGTGGGGATGTGGTCACCGATCGTCTGAATGACCTCATCAAACTCGTAGATGTAAACAACAACAGACGCCTATTATACATTCATGTAGAAATAAATTAAAACTGAATTAATTTAATTATGCTACTATTGTTCGATAAAAAAATTTGCTACAATGCATTTCTACTTGAAATGAGTCTACGGGCAAAATTTCAGCTCGATAGTATCACGAAAAGGTGCTCATTTTTTACATTTGTTTTTCCGCAGTACGGGCGGACGAGGAGACGACAGTGAAGTTAATATAAAGGATTTTAAAAGACAAATTCGCCCTGAACTTTAAACTCATGTTCAAGTAAATGAATATGTTTGCCGTAGAATTGATGGAGTCCAGCATTAAAAAAACAACAACGCAAAACGATGACGAGGATGAGCAGATTTAGGTTACCTCCCTTGTCGTTGAAATATTTGACGAACACCATGACAATGTTCCCAGCTACTATCGGCAAAGAGCAGAAGATAAACACGATGGCGATTATCAAGACCATCTTGACTAGTCGCTTGCCGCGAGTTGACACCTCTAGCTGTGGGGCAGAGAAGGACATCTACAGTGAATGCCTGACCAGTGACCGGATCAGACGCGAGGTTCACGCAAAGACGATGAGAAATAACATCATCTGAATGATTATGTTGACCAACAGAGTGAAGGCTTCGACCAGGTCGGAACTCCATGACAGGATTAACCCGTCCGTGGTTAGGTTTAGCCACGTGTTAAACCTCGGTCCGATCTAGTTAGCGTTGAATGTCAGCAGCATGCTGACCACTATAAACACGTAGACGCCAAGAATGGCCATGGTAATGCTCTTTCTCTTGACTGTGATGTTAAAGTGGAGAAGAAGAGAAACACACAGAAATTTTTATGCCATGATGAAGGTAGTTAAACATTTGACTATACGGCTAAACATGACTTGCAGCGCGCCCAGGACAAAGTAGTTGAACGCATCTATGATGTGCTCGTGGTTTCGCTACATTAAGATTGTACTGCTGGTTGTTAGTTGATGCTAGCCTCGACGCGAACGTCTCTGACACTTGTTTGAAGAGCACCGCTTCGTATTTCGACGTTAAGGTCTTGGACGACATCATAAAGTAGATGTTTGAACAGAGGATCAACTTAAAGACAGTTTTTTTTTTCATTTATTTTTATTGACCCATGTGACGTCTTCACTTAAACAATTTTTTTTTTGTCATGGATCTTCTCAAAAACTTAAAGATAAGACTACGTCTTAATGACGCGTCACTTTATGAAACGAAACAAATCTAGATTGGTTACGTTTTCATCAATGAAATATAAAATCAAAACGGAATGTTGTGTTTCAGTCAAGCTTCCATGGGAGGCGTCTCAGGTTTATATGAAACTATCTCAGTGCCCATGACATTACTAGATCCTAAGGATAAAAAATGGTGGAGTGGATTTTCAAAAGTAGTCCCCGCATCAATGTTTGACAGGCAAGTATGTTAGGTAGGGCTAATAATGTTTAATTTAAAATTTAATCGTTAAGCTTGAAAAATTAATGATCTATTTCATGTATTAATTGTTAATTTCGATTAACGCAAAAAATTTACTTTTATAAAGTCTAAAACTAAACATCTCAAGGGAAATAAGAAAATTGACATTGTTTTTGTTTTATTTAGTTATTTCCCCTGTCTAATATTTTTGAGCTGCAGTTTGTACCTCAGAGTTGTAATTGATCCCCTAAAACCGAATTGTTAACAGCAGTGAACACAGTACAAAAAAATTTCAAAACCTTCTAATCTGCCATTTGCAGTTAGCTTAAAAATAAAATGTTTGCTATTTTTTTTAAACATTCTAAAATTTTATATATGCCGAAAATGTCATTAGTCAATTTGTTTGTCTACATCTGTACGTCTACATAAATTATTTTAATACTCAGGTGAAGTTTTTACGTTAAAATAAATAAATTACCATTAATAATGAATAATTTTTAATAAGTTGAAAAAAAATAATTATAAATATTTTAGACAAATTTAATCGAATTTGTATCCATAAAAACTATTCTGATCAATAATCAATTGATAACATTTCTAACGATTAATTGAGAAAATAATCTTGAAATTCTGCAGCCTTAATCCTTGGAAACAAAACTCGCTCTGGTTCTCATCTGGTCCAGAGTTGACTTTAATAGCTACAAACCAGGAACTATGGACCACTGCACAGTGTCCACCACTTCCCCCCCCCCCCCCCCCGCGGTTTGAAACGGTAGAGCTCGTCCACACACAGGACTTCTTGCTATTGGTTGCCTGCGTCAAAGGACATTGACATCTAGTGGTTAAAGGACAGCCGGGGTAACAGGCCATTATATTAAACTCATTTCTAATGTAGGAAAGATGTTTGATTTACAATAAAAAATAATAATAATAAATTTGTTATTACACTACAATGTGTAAATGGATGCAAATTGTTCATCTAAATTGACAGTCTATACTAGTAAAGTTAAAACAACGACTTTAAAAAAATATATTTTCAATTCTATTCATTCATTTTTTACTATATATCCGCTTGTTGTCAAAGGGGTAAATTTTTTGGCCTGAGGGGTTATATTCTCGGCTAGGCCTGTTTAACCTGGGGGTTTGTTCTGGCCTAGGCCAATTTATACCCTGTTATATTCTGGTCAGGGATATTTAAACTGGCCTCATACACCGGTATTGTGAATCTGGGAAGTTCTTCGTTTCAGGCCTTAGAGACGAGTGATACGCCTGAGTTTCTGTTTTGAATGCTGCTAAGTCACAACAGCTGGCTAAGACTACAATGGCAGTCCTTAAATGTGGAATTCTTATACGTTTTGTGATGAGAGCTAGCGGGTGTGGCTGCTTTATTGTGTATGGAGGATTTTACTTCAATCCACTGATTCACGTGAAACGATTGAGTATGTGATTGTATATATTAAATTAATGCCCTGATGCAAGCTTTAAACTGTTATGTGATCGATGGCATTTTTGTGTGTGAATGATGGCACATATGCCCACATGGTGGGTCGAACAAGAGAATGTGGTAGATAACGGATTGTGGTGTGTTCGAAAAAGCGGAAGTAGAAGGGAAGATAAAGGTAGTCATAGCCAGAAGTTTATATGGAATTTAAAATAAACAAGAAGCTCGCGGCGTAGCATACGCCGCAGATTTGCTCATAGATAGTGCAAAGAAAGTAGAGGGGGTGAACAGACACAAAATACATATCGAAGAAATCAGAACAACGCGAATGAACCTCGGATGCGGGAATAACTGCGACGCATTGTTGATCTAGAAACATGTGCTCTGTGGTTAGCCACTTGCCAGGCCGCACCACTCTAGCTTGCCAACCATAAACTAATTGTCAAAACCTGACAAAGGTAATTCGTCAAGCTTATTCCCACTCGTCTACAGCTTGTTATGGTGATCGAAAAGATGTTGGAAAATGAACGGGCACAAACACAAACATTTTCAAAAATTAAAAAAACGTAATGTCTTATCTGCGGATTGAACCTGCGACCTCGCGTGTTAGGTGAACGTTATAACCATTACACTACGAAATGCATGATATTTTGTTGTTCTGAGAGAACATAGTATTTGACTTCAATTCAATTTTTTAAAAATGTTTACTACCTTTACTTGCAATCTGAGTGGTCGATAGGGTCAAGGGTCAGACAGCTTGCTACGTCTTGTCCGGCATGGTTTGACCATGTAGATAATTTTATGTAGAGATATATCACTGGTATGTAATTATCTATTGTATAATGCACCTTAGCGCGTCCGTCAGTGTGTGTGAAGCCCCTATACCACGCAACACTTGCTAACTTTTTTAAAATTGAAAATATAGACGTAAAATCATAATGATTTTAGATTTGAGATTAACAGAGGGTGTGGTTTTGCGCGCCGTAAAAAAAACAAGTAAGTGGCGTCATGAAGCTTTTATTATATTAATTTATTTGATGTTACTTTTTATCTTGATTATAATCCGAGTGTGTGAATATGCATGTGTGCGAGTGTGTTTATGTGTATGTGTGTATGTGCGTCTGTGTGTGCGTGTGACTGTGTGTTTGTATTAGTTGTGAAATAACGATTTATTTCATAGATTGCTAAAAGTGAAATTAAATATTGAAAAGACGTTACCACGTAATCTTTTATGTATAGTTAAAATTATGCACTGGATTATGAAAAATTCCGTTAATTTTATGAACACAAGTTTCTGCCGATGCGATCTGCATGGGTGCTTGAATAAAAGATAACGGGAAGTCATTGAATGTGACTTAAAAAACTGTTAATGAGAAGAACAATCTCCAGTGATTTTTTCAGAGATGGTTTTTACTTTATGTTTGATTTTAGAAGAAATGAGCCCTTGCGCATTAGTT
>MUZC01002143.1:677074-692467 GCA_002072015.1 Radix auricularia
GGGGGGAGGGGCTATGTGCGTATGTGTGTGTGATTTGGTTATTTCTATGTCTGCTAATGTTGCGCCTCTAACATGACAACCAGTATTTTTAAAATTATATATACAAACAAAAATAATAATAATTTTCTACGGTGTAGATAGAAAGGGGTTGAAACGTTCGGGGTCGAAACGTCCCTTGGCGGAATTGTCCGGGATCGAATCACCCCGGGGTCGAACCTTCCGTGGTCGAACCGACCGGAGTCGAAACGACCGGGGACAAAACGTCCTGTGGTCAAACTGCCAGGGTCGAACCGTCCGGGGTCGAATCGTCCGGGGTCGAAGTGTCCAACCACCAAATAGAAAATACTATTTGCATAACTAAAGTAAAGTATCTGGCGCAAAAAAAAAATCCTATTCATTTGACTAAGGGCATGCTTAGCCTAGAAATAGAAATAATGTTTTGGAGAGCTTTTCCAATGAAAAAAGTAATCTTAACACATGTATTTTACTCTAAGACCTAACGAATGATGAAAAATCCATTTAAAAAATTGGGTACATTTCTCGAACAATGCGGTTGCATGACATACGCTTCGGGTAAAAACTGTTCTTTAAGGTGTAAATATATCAAGTGTAAAGAAATATCACGGGTATTACGACTTATACATAGGATCTAGCATAAGGAAATGCGTGTTATGTCGAAAAACACACTGACAACAATTTATTTTGTGCCTAGCTGTTTTGAGTTTATTAGATGAATAGTTTACAACGGGAAAAAAGATTGATATAAAGTGAATTGTTACGATTAGAAAAAATGTGCGGGAATATATAATGATTGACATAAAATTTATAAGAAGATCAATTTCTCACCCTTTTCTTAAGAAGCAGCATTGTTCTTATGTTTTTATTCACGTTAAAGGAACATGTGCCTTTAAAACAAGTAAACCATATTTTCTACTCTCCCCAAGCCACAATATTCACAAATATTATCTGGCTAAAAATATCCTATTCGTCTTGAACTAATTTCATGCTTAGACTATAAATGAAATGGGTGTTTAGCGAGCTATTTCTAAGAACCAAAGAAATCCTGTGGAAAGATATTGTTTTCATGTTTTGATTCACGTGAAAAGAAAGTGAACTTTGCCCGTTATATTTTTGTAACTATTAACGACATTTGTTATTCTTGCAGCGTATATACCATGCGTTATTAAAGGGGTTGGAGCATGGTGAAAGAAAGCCATCAATCGATCTGAATGGAAGGATGTGGTTTAGCAAGCCAGGGCCCTACATGGGCTGTAGAGCCACGGATGATAATGATGTTGCTATATTAAAGCAGAAATACTAAAATTGATGGGTAATATTTAAACTAATAATATGTTTATTTTTCTCGACACACTTATCTTTGTTTTTATTAAGAAGGTTTTGATTTATCACAACCCTAATTTCCAGATCCTTTTATATTAATTTTTAAGGAGAATTTGAGACCCAAAACTAAATAAAGTTACTCTTATTGTGCCTACCCCGTAGCATAGCACGGGTATTTTGCTCGTACATATATAATTGTTTATTTAAATGAATTTGTTTTGTCTGAACTAAAGTCAAAACTGGATTTTAGATAGCCGGGAGAAAGGCATTGTAAATTTTTAACATTTAGCCGAAATATTGATGAAAATGTGATGTCACCTGTACGAAAATACTTCTGTTTATTAAGATATTAAATTATAGTCTTGCATTTGTTTTAGCGGCGTAAATGTTGTTAAAGTGCTGGGATTCCTCGTTTCCCAAGGCAACCAGTTCCAAGTCCGAGTTTCAGACTGGAAAAGCGATACGTTGAATTTGTTATGTTCTTGCATACGCAATAAAAACAAAGTGTTTTTATTGCTATGTTTTTTAGGGGTGTTCTTTTCAGAAGTCCAATATATTATTACTACTTTTCTCTTTCTATTTCCATCCTCGAATCTATCAAGATATAAATGACTTAATTAAGTGTATATCTAAATAGATTTTAGTTGTTTGGATCGAAAACATAATGTTTTATGAATAACACTACTATTATCAGACAAGGATTTGGTAAAGAAATATTTGTGGGCTTAAGTATTGAAATTGAAGTAATAACCATCGTTCTAACCCACTCGTTTTTGTTTATATATCTTACCTCAACTAATTATTAACAACAATGTGAGATATAACTTAAAAATAGAATTTGTTTCTTTGATTCTTACCATAATAAATATGTTTCAACTGAATACCCGGATGTTCTGTTAACAGATTTCAACCAATAAACCACAAGGCATTTTACTTGAGCTATCTTACCGACTGCTGTGTAAACGGCTAGATTAAGAATAAACTGTGAAGACAACGCCACACGACCGACATGTGTATAGACAAATAGAAAAGGTCGAGACTATTAGCTCTACAACAACGTCACCGTGTGTGGTCTCTAGCACTAGCGGCTTTTTGTCTTACTTTGGTGACAGGTTTTGAAAACAGTGCCGGAAATTTGGGAAATGCGTGTCGCGGTTTCTCGTTCTATCAAAGCCAGAGGTCAAGTGAGGCGATCTATTGAAATATTGTGAGCTGAGACGATTTTATGCCTGATGTGTGTGTGTGTGTGTATGTGTGTGTGTGTGTGTGTGTGTGTGGGTGGGTGTGTGGGTGTGTGTGTGGGTGTGTGTGTGTGTTTGTGTGTTTGTGTGTGGGTGTGTGGGTGTGTGTGTGTGTGTGTGTGTGTGCGTGCATGCAGTGCATATATATGTACCAGTCCCAGCAACCCTCGAATGACTGGAGTGGTCCTCGCCAACTCAACGGACGAACAACAACAGAACAACATTCACATATGTGCGTGCATGCGCGAGTGTAGATGTGTCTGTGGTGAAAGCATTTTATTAATTGCGACATAAAATAATTCAAGCAGAAACATAATATGTACACCGGAATGAAAGGTCCCCAGTGTTTAAGAGTAAGAGTTCCAATTTACTGAAGTATAAAATTGCAGAAACCACTACAAGAAAAGTAGTATACATGTCATAAGCACAACATGCATAGTGATATTTAAACTTCCTCCTTTTTTTCTATAAACTGTGCCCTGGTTTGTTTTTGTTTTCCCTTTTTTTTCTTTTACATAAATATTTTATGATATAATCTTTTAAAATTTAAATACTACTGATGTAAGTACGTATTTCATATGGTTGTACTGATGAAGGCATTAGCTGTAACGTTTAGTTTAGTGCTAGTTTATAAATAAAACTCAAATTAAATTGTTTCCTTCCACACTTAGTTTGAGTATTTTGTATATGATATACATTAATAATATATTCCCTCTAAGAATCGGCAACGTCTGTTTTATTTTTTTAAATTAAAAATATTTGCCTGTAACTTGCTATCCGTTCAAAAACGTATCCCCACTGTTAGAGAGTAACACCAATGACCTTTATTTTGGTAATATCATAACCCTACCATGTAATATGATTGTCTGACCTTTCTGTGAGCAGTGTCACAACTTGTGTGCACACTCCCTCTTAAAGTGAATGCTGATTGGTGGATATGGGAATGATCAGGCGATTGGTTGTTGACATTGTTCGGAGGCAGTCACATGACTTAAGTCTCACTGACCATAAATCTGGTTACAAAATAAGCCACACCACTGTTATGGTAGAAGGCTCGGAGACACAAATAAAGTATCTTTCACAAATCATGGGCTTGATTCCTTCATAAGTTGCACAAAGTTTACAACAACATTGAGGTCAAATCGCTTCAGACATATACTATACTTAAGCTATCGCCCAAGCGTCACTTGGTTGTCTTCAAGATCATTGAATATTTTCTTTCGTAGCAACATAATGAACAGTGGGCACCTTTTACAGTGGGTCGTCTTATCAGGTCTATGTGAGTAGCATGATAGGATAAAAACACAGCTCTTTTTTCTCTCATTTTGGATATCTCACTCTTTATATTTCTTTTTGGTGTCCCTTGCCTTCTCTCTCTCTCTCTCTCTCTCTTACTGGCTTTATCTCTATATCTCACACTCTCTTTCTCTACCCCTTCCTAATAATTCCTTTCTTTGATATTTATTTTAAAGTTTTTTTGTCTATTCGTGTCTCTCTCTTGTTTATATTTTCCTATAATTATCACTTATACTAACTCTACCAATTTTAAGAATGTGTTTTTTCATTCATACGTTTGTACTCCTTCTTCTATTTTTCATTAAAATTTGTTGGAGTTTTGTTTTTTCTAGAGATGACTTTCAAAAATTCAGAATTTACTTTCAGTTTTAATGTCATCCGTATCATATAAAGTTTTCTTAAAAATTTTCTTTGGTGTGAAACTAATTTAAAAACTTGTAACAAAACTTTTCAACAAAATATAAGGTTGATTCAAATGAACGCAGGCAAAGGGACGTAATTTTGTGACCATCCACTCAAAGAAATTTCAGAAATGACTGCTTAAAACTTATTAAAAGGGTAGTGATTACTCGCTCGTCTGGTTTTTGTAAGAAATCATGTTTTAAAAATTGATGAGATACTAGCCAGCCATATTTCTTTGTAACTTTTTAAAACAATAAAATTTTAAAAAGCAGCACATCTTTGTGTCAGCATGGTCGTATTGATAATGCGAGATAGTTTTTTTTTTAACGCAGATCCGGGGTTCGAGACACGATTGGGTCTTTCTTTTTAATTTTGTAATGGTTTTTTTAAAAGATTTTTTAAAAAATGGTTTGTTTTGACATTTTAGGCTTTAGGTTTAAGGATAGATTTTAGGGGTAGGTTTAGTGATAATTTTTAAGGTTTGGGTTATGTTTAGTGATAGTTTTTAGGGTTTGGGTTAGGTTTAGTTATATATTTTAGGGTTTGGGTTAGGTTTAGTTATAGTTTTTAAGGTTTGGTATAATCTTAGTGATAGATTACAGAGAGTTCGATAGTTTGAATGCACAAATAGAATAGGATGTTCAATGAAAGGTGCAAGGAAAACTTGTAACTCTTCAATTTTACAAACATGATTTTTTTTACCGGAAGTGGACGAGCAAAAAAGCTCTACCTATTAAAAGTAGCAATAATTGTGAGTCAGCAGTAATTCAAGCCATTGAAAAATTAATTTTTATCACTAATTGATTCGATAATCGGCCAGTGATTCTATTTTATCTAGATATCAACAAAATTCACTACTCGTACTAACTCTATTGTTTAAATCTATCCCTAGCTAACTATTATTTTCTATATTTGTCTATAAGTTGAATAACTGCATTAAGTTTACAAAACAGCTTACAATATACCTTTAGTATATGATTTAATCAACTTTCTTTTCATACTCATTTTAAATACTTATAGTAGTTTCTAATAGCCTTTTTTAATATTGGAGTTAAAATATGTTTTATTCACACAATTTTTCTTGAGTTTACCTTTTTAGTGAAAAGATTTATTTGTTTTTCTTGTCATTACTTGTCCTTCAAAATAGCAACCAACTTTTTCTTCTTCTTTTTTTTTTAGTAACTTCAGTTTACTGGCGGAGACTACCTCACTTGACATAAGATGTGATGCCAGCCACACAAAACTGTTGCTGTTGGTTGATGTCCACCACAACACAAACTTGATGGTCACTCGCTTGAAGAAGATCGTTTCCTATTTTGAAGCAAAGGTCAAGGGCGGCATCATAAAAACACTTGACGTGTGTTTAGTAGATCCGTTTGATGAGAAGACACACTTCAACCTGACCAATGTGACGTCATCACGAGAGCTCACGTCTTCCTTCGACCAGCTGACCGAGCCAAATTTCCACAAGAACGCGAAAGTAAGATTTTCCGGTAGTAGAAAAATATCGCTGAAAAAAGCCTTTAGTAAATTCTACAAAATTATATCCGATGTTTTGGTTGACAACGTTAAACGTAAAAAATATGTAGTCGTTGCAATTCCCAGCTGTCATGGGGCATGCGAGGAGACTTCGATAAGACGCTCAGAAGTTTTAAAGGCTAATTTTTCAGAATTGATCATCTTGTTGGAGGTACCAACCAAACGTGATGCCCTTCTGCACAACCAGAAATTCGGTTACCTTCTGTACGACATGAGAATCCCTGTGATATTCATCGACTCCGAAGATGACTTCGAAAATTACAATCCAGTTACCATTGACCACTGCAGAGACTGCCCCTCGGGCTGGATACGATATACCTGGTCGACACACAGGATTTCTTGTTATAGGCTGCATCAAACGGACACAGACACCTCGTGGTCAAAGGCGTCCAGCCAGTGCGAGTCTGTGAAGTCTTCGTTGCCGACCTTAGAGACGAGGGATGAGTTTGAGTTTCTGACAAACCTCCTTGAGAAACACAGCAACATCTCCATAACTGAACCAGCGACAATAACAGTGAGCGTCGGCCTTCGTAAAAGATTTGGGCTCCAAAAGAATATTTACATGTGGTCGAACTCAAGGCCTTTTAACTTAGAGGTGAATTTAGAAGGTAATTGTGAAGTTAGGGAGCGTTGTGTGGTAGTCAGTTTTAATTTCAAATCAAGAATTGAGAATAGTATCAAGTGGAAAGAGGTAAACTGTGAAGAACCTATTTCCAAATTACTTGTGTGTGAAATGGAAGGATTAATGGTTCATAATGTTACTGGAAGCATAAATGATACTGTTCACGAAACCGTAGAAAACAAATTTAAATACATTCATTACTTACAAAAAAAATCTTCGATTTCGAAATTGCCGCTCGGTGAAAAACGTTATGAAAACTGGGGAATGTTTAATTGCAGGGATAATCTGGTTAAAAACGTCACTTATAGATTAGTTTGTGATGGAACAATGGACTGCTACACAGGACGAGATGAGCAGTTCTGTAACAATGTATCACCGAAAGTAATGAAGAGCAATTATTTCTTTTGTCGTAATCCGAATAGAGGGAGTGAATATGCCACAAGGGTTTATATCCCTTTAGAAGAACGATGCAATAAAATCCAAGATTGTCCAGACAACAGCGACGAGCAAGGCTGTGATGTATGCCTCGGCAGACAATGTGAGGACCGTACCTGTGTCCCAAGTCATTGGTTATCACGTGATGGTGAAAATTGTAGTAAATTTATGAAAACCAACGAAAACTGGTATTTAAATGTTTCATATCCTTGTAAAGTTCAAACTTCTAGGTTTGATCAATGCCAGCAAGAAATAGTTTCCTGTAGTGCAAGCAATAGCAAACATAAATTACTTGTTGAATGGGCTCCAAAATGTTTATACCTCAGAGGTGTTGACGGAAGTACTACAGGGTGCCACAACAACAGACATCTGAAAGTCTGTTCCAAATTCCGCTGTCCAGTAGGGTTTCTTAAATGTCCAGACAGTTACTGTGTCCCGTTTTATAATTACCTAGACGGCGTCAAGGACTGCCCTTATGGAGAAGATGAAGGGATGAGCTACATTATAACTCTTTATAAAAGTAGCAACACTTTCCGCTGTCAAAAGTCCGAGAGATACATACACAAAGTTCACCTCTGTGACGGCATTCCGCAATGTCCATTCGCTGACGACGAGATCAATTGTAACGTAAAATGTCCGACTGGATTTAGATGTAATGGGCAGGCCGTCGAGGTTTACAATCACACATTAGTTCCTGAAATCAATTCTTTCAATATTTTTGACGTTAACACAAAATATCTAAATATTTCCGGTGTCGACCTTTCAAAGCTAGAAGAAAATTACATTTTCCCCAACTTGCTCAGGATCCAAGCCTCGAATTGTAACCTCGTACATCTCAATAAAATTTTCGATGGTGTAGATCTATATAATAGCAAAAAAATATATTATGTCGATCTGGCACACAACAATATAACAAAATTAACTAGTGATGGACCGCTTGCGCGCCTTGAAAATTTACAATACCTGAGTCTATCACATAACCGGCATTTGTATCAGATCGAATATTTTTGTTTAGTGTCAAAAAAATTGAGCACCCTTGATTTATCTTTCACGGCTATTTCCAATTTAGACCTTCATATATTTATGAAAATCAAATCAATGCGAATTCTAAACCTTTCTAACACAAATATTGAACACCTTTTACCCATGAGTAGATCAATAAGCATAGAATATTTATATCTTGATAACACAAATATCAGTTCAGAAGCCGCTACATATGCACTCAAATCCTTCTCCGTCACTTCTGGTCTGTACGTAGACAACTTTAAATTTTGCTGTCCCCAAATCTCAGGGCGTGGCACTCCACAACACGTGTGTCACGCACCTCCAGAAGCATTCTCTTCATGTGAAGATCTCCTGAGTGATGTATTGAAACGTTCACTTCTGTGGTTGGTGGCAGGCGTTTCATTGGCTGGGAACATCATCGTCGTCACCTACCGGTTATTTTATGACAGGGGCGTCTTCAAGAAGGGTTACGGTGTATTTGTGACAAATCTGAGTGTGTCGGATTGTGTCATGGGCGTGTACCTGCTGATTATCGCCACTACTGACGCCCGTTACAGAGACGAGTATGTTTTTTACGAAAGTGATTGGCGCCACAGTTCCTTGTGTCAGGCTGCTGGCTTTCTGTCCACTCTGTCCAGTGAAACATCAACTTTCTTTGTGTTTCTCATCACACTGGATAGATATCTCATCATCAGGTTTCCATTCGGTGACCATAGGTTTACAAAATTGGGTCTTGTACTATGTGTTCTTTTTGTCTGGATTCTTGGATTTATTCTGGCGTTTGTTCCACTCATGTATCCTAAGTGGATAATTTACTCATCCAATGGGATGTGTTTGGGCTTACCACTGGGTATTAGCCGAAATCTTGGCTGGCATTACTCCTTTGGAATTTTTATTTGTGTCAATTTCATTATGTTTATTTTTGTCGCTTGTGGTCAGATGTCAATCTTCCGTTTGATTTCTTCCAGCCACAGTTTTCAAATGACCAATGTTCAGAGTGTTGCCAGGAGGGTTCAGGAAATTAACATTGCTAAGCAACTATTTTTGGTCGCGTTGTCCAACTTCCTTTGCTGGTTTCCCATCTGTGTCTTAGGTTTTCTGACGTTGACAGGACACGAGGTCAGTCCAGACACCTACGCCTGGTTGATCGTTTTTGTCATGCCACTCAACGCGGCCATCAACCCCATGATCTACACGATACCCGTCATGTACAGCAAGTGGCGGGACTTTAAGAGAGGTGAGACTATCAAGACTCGAAGAAGAGTCAACAAATTAGAAACAATCAACGCAACAATTTAGTAAGCATCAAAGGAATGAGAATTATCAAAGTGTGTAAATCTTGTCTGAGACTTGCAACTGTAATAAGAGTGTTTTTTAACGGCTAAAAAATGTTGCCTGAATTATTTTCTGAAGGATATAGAACTTTAAATGGGAGATATTTCCATTTTTTTACCATCAGTTTGAAGCAGTTATCTTGAAACTTAGTAATGCGTCATGAGTTCACTTTGATAATTTGATTTTGAAAATGTTCTTTTCTTCTTACTAGTTTCCGTTCACTTCACTCTCTAGATGCATTGTATACAGTATACTCTATTGATGTTATGTCATGGTCTATACTCTTTGGATATAATGTGATAGTCGGTACTCTCTGTTTGTAATGGGATGGTCTGTACTCTCTAGATGTAATAGGATGGTCTGTACTCTCTGTTTGTAATGTGATGGTCTGTACTCTCTAGATGTAATGTGATGGTCTGTACTCTCTGTTTTTAATGTGATGGTCTGTACTCTCTGTTTGTAATGGGATGGTCTGTACTCTCTAGATGTAATGTGATGGTCTGTACTCTCTGTTTGTAATGTGATGGTCTGTACTCTCTAGATGTAATAGGATGGTCTGTACTCTGTAGATGTAATGTGATGGTCTGTATTCTCTGTATGTAATGCGATGGTCTGTACTCTCTGTGTGTAATGTGATGGTCTGTACTCTCTAGATGCAATGTGATGGTCTGTACTCCCTGTTTGTAATGTGATGGTCAGCACTTACTGTTTGTAATGTGATGGTCTGTACTCACTGTTTGTAATGTGATGGTCTGTACTCACTGTTTGTAATGTGATGGTCTGTACTCCCTGTTTGTAATGTAATGGTCAGCACTCACTGTTTGTAATGTGATGGTCTGTACTCACTGTTTGTAATGTGAATGTCTGTACTCACTGTTTGTAATGTTATGGTCTGCACTCCCTGTTTGTATTGTGATTGTCTGTACTCTCTGTTTGTAATGTGATGGTCTGTACTCTCTAGATGTAATGTGATGATCTGTACTCTCTGTTTGTAATGTGATTGTCTGTACTCTCTGTTTGTAATGTGATGGTCTGTACTCTCTAGATGTAATGTGATGGTCTGTACTCTATGTTTGTAATGTGATGGTCTGTACTCTCTAGATGTAAAATGATGGTCTGTACTCTCTAGATGTAATATGATGGTCTGAATTATCTGTATGTAATGTGATGGTCTGTATTCTCTGTATGTAATGCGATGGTCTTTACTCTCTGTTTTTAATGTGATGGTCTGCACTCCCTGTTTGTAATGTGATGGCTTGTACTCCCTGTTTGTAATGAGATGGTCCGTACTCTCTGATTGTAATGTGATGGTCTCTACTCCCTGTTTGTAATGTGATGGTCTGTACTCTCTGGTTGTAATATGATTGTCTGTACTCTCTGTAATGGGATGGTCTGTACTCTCTGTTTGTAATGTGATGGTCTGTAGTCTCTTGATGTAATGAGATGGTCTCTACTCTATAGATATAATGTTATGGCCTTTATTTTCTTGGTGTAATGTGATGTGGTATGGAGCTTTGATTTCAAAACCCTTATGACTGATGTATTACCATCTTATGTTAATATTTGTTTTATAAAATGCCTCAACTGATGTATCCGGTATTTTCGAATTTGCTTTAGAGTTATTACAAGAGGATCCTTTTATATGAAGAACTCCAATGAGTTATTAGCTTTAAAAGATCTGAGATTTAGATCTCTCATCTTAAATACATTTAAACTATCACAGCCTTAAGTTAGTACTGAAAATATGCTGTTTTTTAAAATCCCAAATCCCAACTCAAACACACACAAAAATAATAATGATAATTGTAGATCAAGAAGAGTTTTTTTTGTTTTTTATTTGGATTTATCAACCAGCTGTGTTCATTGGATAGTTGTGATGTGGAAATTATTTTATAGTCTTAGTTATTGTATTCAGCGCTCGTACTTTATTATTTTTTTATCGACAATGTCAGTTTTTGGTTCTCACGTTAGTTAATGTGACAAATGTTAAATAGACATGATGTCCTGTTTTCCAGTAGCCGGTTTGTCCCCGTTAATCTATGGGTTTAAATAAATACACGTTGTAAGCTGAGCGTCGTACTATATGACATTTTCGTTCTCAGCAAATTTTCTATAGAAAGATCTTCTGTAAACACACAGCAAGCAGAAACGTGATTTATGAATAAATATAACTGTATTTACCGAGTATGTGCGAACAAGCATGACTGTTGACGCTCACTGCGGTCGAAAATCTAAAGTTTGAGATGTGTAGTGGGCTGATTAAAGAAGAAAAGATTTTGGGGGGATAGGGGGAATCAATGCTCTTTGCGTTCATTTGAATTTTTCCTTGAAATAATAACAATTGATTCTTAGTGTAGCAATTATCACGTCCAAGAAGTATACGGAAAGTCTTAGGTGCAAGCCAAGACTTACCGTTTACATTTGTAATAACATTTTAAAGAAATGTATGTTTCCGTCAGTTCTTTTCCTCCTTTTTTCGAACATGATTAACCGTCACTAGGGTCGCTAACACCAACTGTCAAACAGCAACAGTCAAAACAGCGACTTCAACACAGCGACTGTGCCAAAACAGCGACCGTCAAAACAGCGACTTCAAAACAGCGACTTAACAAAACAGCGACTGTATCAAAATAGCGACTGTATCAAAATAGCGACTTTTTTCTTTTCCTTATGATAATGCAGGTTTTTTGTAGAGAAGGGACTATATAAAACAAAGTTTTTATATATACATTTCATTAATTGATTTTGATTTTACGATTTTTACGATGACCACGCGACATTTTTATTGTCCTATTACATCGCCACTTTGATCAGGGTGGAGAGATCGATTGAAGTCTACCGAGATCAGGCACTGTTCGTTTGCTGGCCCAATTTACATCAGAGCATGTAACAAGGGCTAGACTAAGCGACGACAACAGGTAACCGTTTGCTGGCGAGATTTATGGGAAATGCAAATAAAATGACTTGAGGTTATGTACCTTTACCTGGCAACGTGACCTTTTTATTGTCCTATTACATCGGATCGGGTGTGCTAAGATAGACGTTGACAAGGATACTGGGTATATAGGCATGCTCGCAAACAACAGGCTGTTGATGATGTTTTTTTTAAAATCATGTATGCATTATGTAGCTAAGACAAATTAAATGTTATTAATTCTTTGTTAATATAATTTTATTTTCCCTAAGCAGGGTTTTTTTTTTGTATTTGAATTAATGAGTGTATACCAGTGAGTGTATACGTAGCCTAAGTGAATTGATTTAAATTTTATTTTCAACAAAACTTTTAATTGCAATTACTACTTTATCAAAATGAGATAAATGTCACATAATTTAAGAAACGTTAATCTTTTCTATTCTGTTTTAAATCTTCCTTTTAATTCATTAAAATATTATGGGGCTAAGACAAATAAAATATTATTTTTTTATTCTTTGTTAATACAATTTACTTCACTTACCAGCTGTTTTTGTTTATGAATAAGTGCATATGTATGTAGCATAAGCTAATCTACGCCATTAATTGTCTTTAAACGTTATTTAAATCAAAGTATATATTTTTCATTAAATACTTCATCAAAATGTTGTTTTTTTTTAAAGGTTTTATTTTTTCTATGCATTTATGTAGTTTTTTTCAGTTTGGTCCTTGGATAAGTCTTGACACAGTCGCTGTTTTGACGGTCGCTGTTTTGCCCGGATGCGAGTAAGAGAGTGGTGTCACTGGGGTAGATAACAACGACCGCAGTGTGCATGTATCATCGGTTACTCGCTTTTTTGTGTTCATTACTTTGTTCTGCTGTCTGTGTCCGTTCTGTCACCACTCCCCTTCCGTTTTTTGTAACAATCTATTGCAGTGTTTTCACAACCACAGAGTCTCACACCATGGGCAGCGCACCGAGATGTACTTGGTATGAGAGAAGAAAGGAAGTAGAGAGTTAGGCAGAGTGACAGTTTGGTGCGACAAGGGAAGAGTGAACGTTGTTTGTTCCTTGGCTGTAATAAACCTGCCGAATAACCTTACCTAAGTGAATTGAAGTTCATTAACTTAGCCACAACTCGGCTACATTATGATGAGCAAATCGGTGGCGTTTGGTAATCCGTGTGTCGTATCTCGTAAAGTTTTATTTTGAAGGAGGAAGCAATCATTCAATCATTACATGTTCCATTAGTTCAGGGCAAAAAGCACGAATTCACGTGTCACGTGATATAATTTTTGGAGCACAGAGCCAGTGGTTTCTATTTTATATTTTGTATAGTAATGTGTTTTTTTAAACAATTATGTTACATTCAAATCAAAATCATATGCAAGGATATATATATACGAGCAAAATACCCGTGCTACGCTACGGGGTAGGCACAATAAGAGTAACTTTATTTAGTTTTTGGTCTCATATTCTCCTTAAAAATTAATATAAACGGATCTGGAAATTAAGGTTGTGATAAATCAAACCCTTCTTAATAAAAAACAAAGATAAGTATGTCGAGAAAAATAAACATATTATTAGTTTAAATATTACCCATCAATTTTGGTATTTCTGCTTTAATATAGCAACATCATTATCATCCGTGGCCCTACAGCCCATGTAGGGCCCTGGCTTGCTCAACCACATCCTTCCATTCAGATCGATTGATGACTTTCTTTCACCATGCTCGAACCCCTTTAATAACGCATGGTATATTCTCTACCAGAATAACAAATGTCGATAACAGTTACAAAAAGATAACTGGCAAAGTTCACTTTCTTTTCACGTGAATCAAAATATGACAACAATATCTTACCACAGGATTTCTTTGGTTCTTAGAAATAGCTCGCTAAACACCCATTTCATTTATAGTCTAAGCATGAAATTAGTTCAAGACGAATAGGATATTTTTAGCCAAATAATATTTGTAAATATTGTGGCTTGGGGAGAGAAGAAAATATGGTTTACTTGTTTTAAAGGCACATGTTCCTTTAACGTGAATAAAAACATAAGAACAATACTGCTTTTTAAGAAAATGGTGAGAAATTGATCTTCTTATAAATTTTATGTCAATCATTATATATTCCCGCACATTTTTTCTAATCGTAACAATTCACTTTATATCAATATTTTTTCCCGTTGTAAACTATTCATCTAATAAACTCAAAACAGCTTGGCACAAAATGAATTGTTGTCAGTGTTTTTTTCGACATAACACGCACTTCCTTATGCTAGATCCTATGTATAAGTCGTAATACCCGTGATATTTCTTTACACTTCATATATTTACACCTTAAAGAACAGTTTTTACCCGAAGCGTATGTCATGCAACCGCATTCTTCGAGAAATGTACCCAATTTTTTTAATGGATTTTTCATCATTCCTTAGGTCTTAGAGTAAAATACATGTGTTAAGATTACTTTTTTCATTGGAAAAGCTCTCCAAAACATTATTTCTAGGCTAAGCATGCCCTTAGTCAAATGAATAGGATTTTTTTTTGTTGCGCCAGATACTTTAATTTAGTTATGCAAATAGTATTTTCTATTTGGTGGTTGGACACTTTGACCCCGGACGATTCGACCCCGGACGGTTCGACCCTGACAGTTTGATCACAGGACTTTTGTCCCGGGTCGTTTCGACTCCGGTAGTTTCGACCACGGAAGGTTCGACCCCGGGGTGATTCTATCCCGGACAATTCCGCCAAGGGACGTTTCGACCCCGAACGTTTCAACCCCTTTCTATCTACACCGTAGAAAATTATTATTATTTTTGTTTGTATATATAATTTTAAAAATACTGGTTGTCATGTTAGAGGCGCAACATTAGCAGACATAGAAATAACCAAATCATACAAACACATAAGCACATAGCCCCTCCCCCCCTACACACACACACACACTTGCACCAATAGAAAACTCTACAGTTTTAACCATAACACGTATTATAATATTGCATTATTCTAGCAATAAGTCTTTTTTATGTAAGCTTTTTCATTCATCTACCAATTAATCCCCAACATCCATTCCTTTACAGTTTATGCATGACCTTTATTTAGGACAAATTAGATTTATTTTTATTGTGCTGTTTAATACGTAAGTGATTGGGATACGAAGGGTTGTGGAGATTTTTTAATATTGTCTATTTGTTTTAAAAAGGTTTGGGTTTAAAATTTTACACTGCTGGTTTGCTTTATCTTTGCTAAAAGGACATTATCAGTGGC
>MUZC01002143.1:697020-716194 GCA_002072015.1 Radix auricularia
TATATATATATATATATATTAGGGCTGCGGAAATTATCGATTAATTTCTCGATTAATCGGTAAAAGATTTTATGGATTAAAGGGATTTAAAGCAATAATATAGCGATTAAAATTGAAGATCTCGTGACATATGATGCACAGCCTTTCTAAATAAATAATTTCATTATTTAAAATTAATAATTGTTTGCTATTTTTACGTACACACTTCTCCATTTTAAAAAAAGTTTCTTTTTAAAGAAAGTGATATAAAAAAATTAAACATTGTTTAAACTAATTACCAATAGTAAAGTTGACATTTATTGACATTATCGTGAAGTATTTATATTTAAATAAATAAATGTAAATTGCTGTTTTTTGTAACCTCCCTTGAAATTGTCAGTTTAATGACGTCAAACATCTTATTTTTAGCTTTAATCAAAATTATCTATTAATTGCTCGGTAATTTTTCAAAAGTTAACGATTAAATTAAAATGAATTGATAACATCCCTTAAATAATAAATCCCAAAATAAATCCGCCCCCATCACACTTTCGATATTAAGCAAAAGGATCATTGTAAATCAAAAGAATATATTATACTTACTTTTGTATTGATGTAACATCTGCACTTGTTTACTATAATACTGCAACAGTCTATACAAAAGTTACAAGGAAATAGAACTAAAACTTTGAAGGAAAAACACATGAAAACTCTATTCAAGCATGTTTTTATAGCTACAAATGTTGTTGGGCTTTACTGTCCAATTTGGGCATTTTCGATCTCGATTCCAAACATGCTCTTATGAATCCGTCGCGTTTTTCTGGGCCGCACACCACTTGGGAAGCTTCTGTAACTAGTTTAATATGTCTCTCTACTGACTGGGTGTGACAAGCATAGCGGGCGAAATCCAGTCTTGGTGTATCTTCTTCCCGGATCATGGTTAAAAAAGTATCGTCATCAATATCCATTACGATCGGAGGCTCTGTGATTGAAGTTTTCTGCCAATCAATCATGTCTATGTAACTAGTAGCTTCAAAATTGATTACTGGCACACAGAAAGATCTAATTGAACTTGTGCGTTTCTGCTTCCTGGATTTCATTATACGTCTCAGAGCCAACTCGCGTATTTCTGATCTTTCGTCGGTAAGGATGGTAAGCATCGCAAGCAAGAGGTTTTCTGGATGAGTAAAAAATGCGCTGCGTTGAATTACTGGATCAACAACTTCTTCAGCTCGTCTGTGAGTTAGCATGATTTCAGTTAGGTATTATGGACATGTCGAGCGCAATCTTTACATGAAGCAGTATTTTTTATTTCAAACCATGCTGGTGCATAAACTGTTACGATAAAGTTAACAATTGTCTTCAGTTCATCAGATGGGCATCTGGTGGCAATATACAGGCATAGTATTCGATTAGCCGTTGTTAACCACCTTAAATGGTTGATAAGACCAGCATTGCGAAGTGAAAGGCCTACAGGACAAACTCCAACACTGACAGCGGTGAACAAGTCGAACATATATTTTTGATCTTTAATTAAGTCGTCAGAATTTAAACATGACGGTAGAACACAGTTTATTGGTGTGTATTCGACAACGGGAAGCTTCTCACAATCCACCAGTGATTTTCCGATTGTACCAGAAAATCCTTTTGGACCATTGGTAGGTCCATCTAGATGTTCAAACAAATGCCTTAACGGTAATTCGTTTGCACGTAGTTGACATACGAACCATTGCAGCGGTTTGTTCAACGCCACTTCTAGTAATCGAATGATACCTCCTCGATTGTCTGTATTAGCGACGGCGCCGTCACAACCTACAGCTTTTATACCTTTGAGGTCAACATTCTTTTTATTCAAATATGCAATTAACTCAGCTGCGATAACTTTGCTTGACCCTGCAGTTGGTGTAATGTGGCCCAAATAGATGGATCCTGGTTCACATATAATTGATATATGTTCTTCAGCTATTAGTTTTCGATGAAATATCCCATCGCATTCTTTAATTAGGGTCATTGTACTGTCTTTTCTTCCGTAAAAATATAACCCGGTGATTGTGTTACTGATATTGGCACATAATGCTCCACGTTTTTTTACAACGCTCTCGTCGCACTTTACTTCTGTCAATCACTTTAGAAACATCCCTTTCGTGAATTATTCCGACATCTTAAAGATCAGCACTGGCGATTCCTGTTGCGGCCCTGTCGGATACACCATGTCGATCACACGCTAACGCCAATGATAGTAACTTAACTCTCATCTGTTGTCATTCATTTTTCTAAGTTGTTAATTAGGATCCGGCATACAATCGTCATCAGATTCGTCATTGCTCACTGCTAGCATCAGTTTTCTCACCTGTAGAAGAAATCTCGTCACAAACATCTGACTGTTTTTCACCGATGTCATCGATGTCAGATTTGCTACACATCTGCCTCTGTGTCAACTCCTTACGGATATATCGCTTTTGTAATTTAATGGATTCGACCTCATCAACATTCGCAATGATCCTACCTCGTGGACCCCACTGATCTTCTAGAAAATCACGTTCGATTGTGGGTATCTTTCTTGACTTTTCACACTGACACTGAGATATGAAAGAACACTTGCAGGAGCAAATGTCAAAGAGTTTTTTGGAACTATCTTTAAACTGAGATATTTTCTCTCGATATAGTTCTGTGTCTTTTCTAGACTTATATGGCTTCAGCAAATTCATGAATGTCTTGTGGTACTTGTTCAACATTTCTTGGACACGGCGGTGGCTTACATGTGGTATAGAAGCTTTGTCCCATATTTGTTCTACTTTTGTTGTCACTATTTCTGCCACATTGTGATGTTGAGGATCTTTATTGTCCAATTCATATTTAAGTCTCTGCTTTGTCAGATTGTAAAACTTCATAACATCTGCATAAGTAGGTAGTTAATTGTCGGGCATTTCAGAGGGAGCATCAAAAATGACACAAGATACTTTTTTCCAGGTTACAGCCATGGCGTTGGCAACACTAAATGAAAAACCAGAAAAACGCACGTGAATGCGTATAAACGCGAACTACAATGAAAAGAATACCGGATAGCAAATGCTTATAATAAATGGTTATATTTTGAAGTTGGTTGTGGAACCTCAAGTCGTTACTTAAATTAAAATATTTTTTAAGGAGTAGTTGATTGTACCCCAGAGCAAGTTTTAATAACTATCCAAAGTCAAAAAAAATGTAAAAAATTTTTCTCCCGTTTTCACTCCACCTTTTTTCACTATCAAACTATCACAATAAAAATCCCATAATTTACTTAACATTGGCTTCTGGTTTTAAATTAAAATATTTTTCAACACTGATGAAATAAATGCTACTAAAAATAATGTGTAAGATTTTTTCTATGACTACACACAAAAAACATAACTGATTATAACAACACAGCCTTAACTGCAATCATAAACTCTTTCATCACGATAACTAGTATTTCAAAGTGTATCTTTCAAACATAATTTTTAAAAATATTAAAAATACATACACACATACGAAGATACATGCATGCACGCATATATTCATACATTCATCCATGCACCAATGCAAAGATACATACATACTTATATACATACATACGTTCATACGTACAAACATAAACATATGTACACACAATACAAAAATAAAAATACGTACATACACAAACTTATTCATATATACAAACATGGATATGGATATAAAATTATTTTATACATTGCAGACGCTCCTTCTGTACAGGAGATTGAGTCCTACACTTTTCCACAGTTTATTCGTGGTTTATGCCTGGTCTTGCAGTTTTAATTAGGGTTATAATGGATCTACCCTTTAGATAATCTGGAATCCAGCCATGATTACATTTCCTGCTTCGGCTTCGACAGAATTTTAATTAATAAATTCGGCCAAATCCGGCAGGCTGATAGACCCATAAAATATACATATTTATAATAGCTCTGGTTCTGGCAAATCCGGAATCCCTCCATGTTTACAAAATCCGTCTCCAGCTCCGGGTTCGGCCATATTTCACTATATAAATCCGGTCAAATCCTAGTATTAATATATATGTATTTGTGTGTGTGTGTGTGTGTGTGTGTGTGTGTGAAAATACTACTATTTCCTTACATTAAAATAAGGTTTTATTAGAGTGAGCTGAAAAAAAATTAATCAATCATTTCTAATAATTCATTGCAGGACATTACAATAATATATGGCACTAACATCAAAAATTTAAAACAATTAAATAAAATAGCCTACAAACACATACGTACAAAAATGTGAAGTAATTGATACGTTTATAAAATGATTAGGGAAAGTTTTAAACATATTAACGTTCAACGTTCCCTTTGTCCACTTTTGACTGATCTATCTTTGGGAAACAAAATGATAATCATTTCACACACACACACACACAAAAACAACAAATTACACAGACTATTTGTGTAAGGAAACAATAAATTAAAGCTTTATTATCAACTAATACAATTAATGGTAGACGTTTCGGCTCATGCCTTCATCAGTACAAAAACAATAACATGTACTTACATATATATATTAAAATTAAAACATATTAAAGTATATGTGATAAAATGAAAAGAAATGAAAGACAAAAATAAACACGGACATAGAATTTAAGAAAAAGGAGGAAGTTGAAGTATCTAAAGTAACAGTGAAAACCACAACGGGAAAACGATTTTGCAGTCAGGTAAAATTGTGGATTTGGTTAATTCCATATGGAGCCAACGTACCAAATCGTTTTATGAGTCTATTTTCCATGTGCACTCTATCATGGGTATTGGTTGCATATAGAATACCAGTAACTACAATATCCAAAATGCCATCGTGGTCAACACTGTTAAAGTGTTTAGATACAGGACACTGAGCCTGTTTATTTATATTGTACAGGTGTTCTCTAAACCGATCTCCAAGACGGCGACCTGTCTCACCCACATAAATTTTTTTACATCTCTTGCAAATAATTGCATAAATCACGTTGCGACTGGTGCAAGTGAATCCATCTTTTATTAAGAATTGTTCAAGAGGGAAAGAAATTTTGTTAATTTCAACCACATGTGGACAAGTATTGCAACGGTTACGGTTGCAACCTTTTGTTCCAATATGTGCTTTCATTGTGGGAAGGTGACTTCTTACAAGTATGTCTCTGAGGCTTTTATCTCTCCGGAAAGCAAAAAGAGGAGGTTTTTTGAAGACCTGCTGAGTTAGAGGGTCAGCCATAAGGATTGATCGGTTTTTGAGAATCACCTGGCGGGCCTTAAAATTATGGGGATGGAAAGTTAAAACAAATTTGCATCTATCACATTGATCGTGAACAGATGATGTAAATGTGTCCTGTCTGGTCATGCCTTTAATTCTATTGACAGCTGATGTTAAGATTGTTTCCGGGTATGACCTCCTTCTAAAAAAGTCCAGCATCTCATCACTTCTTTCCAAGAAGTCTGCCTCATCAGTGCAGAGTCTTTTAAGTCTTAGTAGTTGTGAAAATGGGATAGAGTTCCTACAAGATTGAGGATGGGACGATGTATATAGAAGGAAACTATGGCTGTCTGTAGGCTTGTAAAAGATGGATGTTGATATTTTGTTTTCTTTTAATTTTATTTGTATGTCCAAAAAGTTAACAGTATTCCTATGAATAGTTGATGTGAATTTTATTGAAGGATGGAAGCCACCAATGAAGTCAATAAAATTTTGCAACAGCGCATGTCATCAATATAAAAGCCAACCTCTAAGCTACAACTTCAATCTTTTGGGCTCTAGGGTAATTGATTTTATGCCTAGCTAATCCAACGGCACTCGAATTTCAAACTAGCTAAGCGTGCACCTCACCTCAACCCAGATATCCACAGTACTGTGATCTGAGCTACGCAATAAATTTAACGTATCGGTAGAATCCAACCCTAGCTACGACCCTCATTTTTAAACGTGTGACCTAATTTTTGTGTGTCTAAATTTTAGCATGTTCTTTGTTTCTTGAGACGGTACACAAAAAAGTAATCCCATTTAAAAGCTTTTTAAAAACTATTTTCTAAAAGTAAACTTCGATTATTTTTTTAAAATTTACAAACATTGGCTATTTGGATTTGCTAATTTTATTTTGGCTGTAAATGTAGTAAACTCTACGAATAGAAGACTGATGATATTTTTAAAACTATTATAATGCTCAAATAGAAATAGCAACTTTCGTTTAAATCCTAACTCGTGTTACAAACGTAAAGAAAGACTACGATGCAACTTTCTCGTATTAATTAATCATCTTTATATTCTAGTTCATTTGTCTATTATTCTTTTTTTTATAAATCTGGGCTATTAACAAACTCTAAATATGTGTATAAGGGCATACACCCTCTTAACCCACAAATAGTTACGCCCCTGACTAAGCGTATGATTGTTGAATTCGCAATAATCATACACAAATTCATGTAGAACGCATTACGTTTCAAGTCATACAGTTAAATAAAACAATTATTTAGAATTGCAAAAAATTAAGAGGAGGATTTAATTTAACAGAAGAGACTTCTTTTTAAAACAATTTCTCCGGGAGCGAAATTGTTTTAAAATAAACTCTCCGGGGGAGACTTTATTTTGGGGGAGACTATATTTCTTGACACCGGTACTGTTTTTAAAAATAAATTGTTTGATTAGTCGGGATAAAAATTAATTAACTAAATCAGCAATCTCCTTTACATACGAGACACAACTAAAAGAATGTTCATTATAATATGCATCGCACTATGATACAAAAATGTTTTTTAGTTATGTTTCAAATATAAGCGAAAAAAACAAACAAAAAAAACTTCTACAGTATGCTAAATTTCAGCACGATTTGATCACTGGAAAGGATTATAAAAGAATTTTTAACATAGTGCGCACCGCGAGACAGATCAGCAATTAATAGCATTTACATTTACAGATCGGGAATATATATATTTTACACAAGAATCGTCAATATAATACGCACCGCACAGAGCAACAGTAATGTAATAAAATAAGTTGGTTCAATATAATACGCACCAAAACACTCCATCTCAAAAATTAGCATGATACATCTTGAGATAAATAAAAGAATATAAAAATTTAATAATATCATTACAGTATTTTTGATTGGTCTGAAATTGTGATACGCTTTAAAGGAAATTAAATGCGCTAGAGGTGAGATGTTCTCGAAAGGTACTAAACATCTCTTACACAGCGCATATCACGAACGAAGCGATCTGCAATAAAATAAACGCTGTCATTGGCCCATACGAGAATCTTCTAGTTCTCACCTCAATTTAAAAGATAAAATAATGATGGTACGGGCACGTGATAAAATCTAGAGGTCTCCCAAACACCATATTGTAACATACAGTCCAGGGAAGAAAAAAAAGAGGAAGATCAAGGAAGAGGTGGGAGGACGATATCAAAGAGTTGACCGGTTTGTCATTTAGGTACTCCCAGAAGGCGGCACAGGACCTTTACACATGGCATTAGATGGTGTCCAGTTCAAAATGGGGCCCCAAAGACGGGTTAATGGACAATTTAAGTTCAAGTCTTCTGATACTGATGCTACTGAGCAGAAAAACATAGGAGCTGATGTAGTGCATGAACTTTAAACTATAGTGGTGGTACATTTAATTGATTCAAATTTGATTTTTCCATTAATATACTACTGGAAAAAAATCGGACTACTTTGGTTTATTTTCCAAAGCATCATTTTCTTAATTTTAATGTCTATTTCTTTTGTAGCATTAACAAAAGTTATGAACACAACTGCTTATCTAATGGAATTAAAATTAAGTACACATAAATCCAAAAATAGCCTCTGGTGAATGAGGGTCTCAACACTACAAAATTTGTATGCAATTGGAAGGAATCAGAAATCGAAAAAAACAACTACTATTAAAGCACAACAATACGTAGTTGAAAAAGAAAGGAAACAAAAGACGTTTTTGTTAGAGCGTTTAACATTATTTAATCCTGGCAAAATTGTATGTGGCTGGGATTTCTTCCCGGGGCAAAGGCTATCCCTGAGTTCAACTAGCCCCAAATAATATAGTTAAAGCGGCTGCAGATAGCATTGAACCCTTGGCCCGTGAAAGCTTATCGCTTAAACCGGGAAACGATGCAGCAAATAGTTAGATTGTAGCAATAATCTTCTCCAGAACATCTGTATAGATAAGACAGGCTAAGACAGCATGAACATTAAGAAAAAAATACTGACCGAAATTATTTACAAATGCTAAGTGCTTTTAAAAAATGTGATTTATAGAGGCTACTCACAAAAAAAGTAACAACAAGTAGCTAAAATGTAGAAACCTCATCCTTTTAATCCAAACTTTCATTTTAAAAAATTATTTTTTTTAAATTAAAAAAAAAAATTAGAGCAAATATTTAGTAATGAAGAGAATATGTATCCATATTATGTATATGTAAAAAACAAATTACACAGACTATTTGTGTAAGGAAACAATAAATTAAAGCTTTATTATCAACTAATACAAATAATGGTAGACGTTTCGGCTCATGCCTTCATCAGTACAAAAACAATTACATGTACTTACATATATATTAAAATTAAAACATATTAAAGTCTATGTGATAAAATTTTATCACATAGACTTTAATATGTTTTAATTTTAATATATATGTAAGTACATGTAATTGTTTTTGTACTGATGAAGGCATGAGCCGAAACGTCTACCATTATTTGTATTAGTTGATAATAAAGCTTTAATTTATTGTTTCCTTACACAAATAGTCTGTGTAATTTGTTTTTTAAATAAAAAAGCTTTATGCAGTCCTATTCTGTATGATATGTATATGTAACAACAGTTGAGAAGAAAGTTTATATTCCTTATAACTGTAAAAATCCATGTGAGATTTTAGCAGTTATTCAGAATTTGGAAAACAGTTATGATTTTCGAACACCAACTAATCTAGTGGATTTTAATATTTTGCCTTAAAATTAAAGTATCAAAATTCATCAAAACACTATGTCAGGCAAGGAATACTTAACTATACGGGTAAAAAAAAAATTGGAAGAATTAATGAACTCAGTTGATTTCTCAAATGTATTCAGATTTTTTTTGGCTCAAAACTACCCTGTCAAAAATAATATCATTAATTAGAACATTGCTTTCCACTGTCCTAAGTAACGGAATGTGTTAAAGTAGCTTCTCTAAAATTAAATTAATGAAAGATTAATTTAAATAAATAATGAATGCAACAACATTGACTCTTTTAAATTCAAAGCTTTTTTTTTTTTTATTTATTTATTTTTTATTTATTTATTTATTTATTTTTTTTTTTGCTATTTAGCATGACATGGCTGACAACATTGATACATACAATTTTGTGCCCTGAGGAAAAACAGAAATCTTCAATTTTATTTAAGAAATGAAAGCTTTTATTTGTAGGCTCTTTCTAACATGCTAACGTATAGAGTCATTATTAAAAACTATTTTTTTAAAGTAATAACATATATCGGTTGTTGTTGTTGTTTTTTTTTTTTTTTTTTGTGAGGGTTTTGGAGGCACATTTTGGTTCCACCCCGGTGGCACATACCCACGGTACGCCACTGAATGTCAGTTCAATAAATTCAAGTAAAAAAATTCTAAAAATTCCCATCGGAACTTAAGACCCTTTGTTGGAAAAATGTAACGCTAAAAGTGTTACATAAACAACCTTTAAATATTATAGCATTTAATAGTTGTTTTTTTTTTCTAAAAACTATAAATCCATTATATTATATGAGATTTAAAAAAAAATTGATTCATTGCATTGTCGTGTGATGTGTATTATAATGAACACACTTTTAGATATATGTTGTACATAAAAGATTTATAGTCCAGCATAAAAAATTATTTTACGCTGTTTTAGAATTATTTTACTTTCCTTATTGTGAAATCATTTACGCATCAGCCGTATCATTTCTCATTTAGGTTTTATAGTCTGTGTCTGAGATTGATAAGTTACTGCGATTATGTCGACATTTTTTCGAACCTCGCTTTAATAACAATATTAACAATGTTAAAGCGTCATCCTTAGGTTATGGTCATTTAATTCCCTAATGTTGTCGTGATATAATTGGTCGATGAAGGAATTAATCTGATACAGTCATGTTTCCCCCTACAACACAAGTGGATGAGAAATCTATAAAATCAAAGACAGATCATAAAAAGATAAGTATCACGATTATATTAATGTAGTCCCTTGTCTTTTTAAAAAGTTACATACATTTCAGAAGTATTCGTGCCATTTTTGGAGTAAAGTTTTGAAAGTAAAAGTTCATTGATTTTCAATTTATTTATTTAAGCAGCTACAATTTTGCTAAACATTTTTATCTTCTAGAAAATGATTCTTTAATTTTTTTATTATTTAAATATTTTTTTGAGACGTGTCGTCCGAAAGGAGCAGCTATCGACCATCGTGAACGTCTGCAATCCTTACAAGGTGAGGCAACCAATGAGAGTCCTGCTCACCACCTTAACTTCACGTTACCAATTCACGACTAATGTTACATTTTCATATTGGTGACTGCTTCATAAACTAAACATTTGTTACTGCAGGGGAAACGCACATAAATATGATCAACATTAAGACTTGATACCAGGGATAAATTAATAAAATTTAATACCTGAAATTGGAAGTTATACAAGAACTGCTCAAAGTCATTGCAATATTGGATCAGACAAACTTGTAAATTAATATAAAACACTTTAAGGAGTAACTGCTTACAATATAATTTTGGTGGATGAATGTCAAAGAATTGTGAACGTAATCAGCATTCATTGCTGGCTGATGAAATATGTTCATAATTTTCTCATTTATATTCAATCAGTTGACTCTAACATCTCGCATAACATGTTTATGTCTGTAGCATGCTAATAGATCTAGGCACACCCACCTTATACCGAATGTCAAACTGGCGAAAACATTTAATAATTAAGAACTCCGAATAACCATGTTAGACTGGAAATGTCACCATAGTATCAAAATCTATTGTGTCTGTTGGTAATAAGGACTTGACCAATGTCTCTTTTCATTTCAACTGCGGCATGAGCAAACACCTCTTGTGTGGTTAGAGAGCAGTCAAACAGCAACAACCAAAGCGCGTAAGCGTCGGTATGACGCTGCTCGCCCGGATTGCAGTGTCCCTACTACGTAAGAATTAATGGCACATAGCTACAACTACATTCTGCCCGTACAGACGAGGTCGGTTATTTATTATGTGTGTATGTACTAACATTAGCACAGCTTAATGGATCACTATAGTGGATAGGAGGGTAAGGTGGCTTTCAGTGATGCTTTCATCATTTAACCAGTGAACATAGACAAAGTACTTTTCGAGAAGTATGAAGAAAAGAAAATATCTAAAATAAGACAAATCAGCAGTTACGAGCAGTTATTGAGGATATTTAGATATGAAGGAGGGACACTTGGATCAATTTGATGACAATAACGTTGATGTGGAAGTAAATTTCATTCAGTATCCTAGATTGCTTAATGTTATTATCGTATTTTATTGGTAGCGTTTACTGCAGAAAATTAAACAAATCCAAGTATCAAGGGTTTTTAAAATTATAAAATTTTTAAGTTGACTTTTAAAATATAGTAAAAGTATCGGTAGAAGAACTTTTAAGTTTGATTAACGAAACAAACATCATAACGTATACTTGACCAAAAAAAACTCATGTTACAAGTTAAATTAATCGGTGACGTAGTTAGGGTTGGTGTCATTGCATTGTTCTAGATCCCTGACCCAATTCCCATTTTGTATGCAGATTTCTTCTGAATATAGGCAGATTGTGTGGCTTTAATGAATCTAAGAATAGCACCAAAACCTTGTTGCACTTTACACTTAAAACATCTGCATTAAAAAAAAAATCATGTTAAGCCTGGTCCCTTTTGGAACTCAGGACGTGTTAGCGCATTTTCGTATTATGTATCAGTACTTATGTTAGATATCAGCATTATGTAGTTATCAGTAATTGTGTTTAGATTTTAGACATATTTTTATGAATTTTCTTGTGTAATGAATATACCTGACATTTTTAAATTTAAAAGTCATTTCTTTACATTTTAAAATTTTTTATTTTCTCTTTAACCTAACTACAAGTCACCACAAATGATGAAGTAAAACTCTCTAAACTTTTACACATATTTTAATGACGTCAACAAAAAAAACCACTAATTAATTCTTTTGCACGATTTCACACCACTCTTGAATGCTTGAAAAACTATGTATTCGACTTCCGGCAATGGCGCCCGTTCCTTGTGCCAGTGTTAACTCTCGATTCGCAAAGTTTTTTGGTAGTTTTAACGGGGTTTTTTAACGGATCGAGTAACTGAGTGTTGATGCACCAATGGCAGGTCAGGACATACAAAAAACATATATACATCATGGGTCTAGGACTTATGGATCCTGTGATCATGGGGATGACAGACAGACGGACAAAACGGGGGCAATAGCGATTTCGACATCTCGAAAATGCGCTAAAAACCAAAAACACGAGTGATGACAATTACAAAACAATGATGTACTTTCAAAAAGAATTAAAGCACTGGTACACATTAAAGCAAATTTGTCTCACCTGTGAGATTGTGTCTGAAGACGTAATCTTTGCACGTTCTCTATTTTAGGTTGGTTGGTGCGAGTTGAATGAAAATAACTCGTGTGTTAATCTGCAAAGCATCCCATTTTCTAATATATTTTATAAAATTTGCTTCGCGGTAATTCAAAACTTCTGCGAGGCATCAGTAACATATTTGAGTGACAACGCAGCGCGATGATTAAGGGAACATTTCACCTAACCCTAATCATATCTGTCCAGCAACGCTTATGATTTGGTACTGGAGAAGACTTCCTGAAAAACAGTTATCCAAATTGGGTGGGTTTGGGCAAACGACTGTGAGTGAATGAAAGCAAGGAACTCTGAATAGAGCAAAATACAATTTTCCATGACTGAAACAAGGTTTTGGAAAATACAGACATAACTTTTTGGAAGTTTTGCCCTGTTGGCAATACAAATCAGCCGCACTTCGAAGAGAACAATGGAAAGGCAACGTGGTTCAGACGACTGTCGGAGATACAAAAGTTACTAAGAACACAGGAGCGATGAGCTACACACTGCTCGGGTACACGCAGTTGCGCATGCCTGGAGAGTGAAGGAGGGAGGGCGCCTTAAATTTTTATTTTATGAAAGTAATTGTTTAGGAGAGTGTGTGACTTCTTTTCTGTCACCGAGCACAACTGAGAGCACGATGTTATTATGCCAATGTCGAGAAAAAAGCTTACGTAATGCAAAGTCATGTTCGAAAAGAAAGTGGGAAATGAAAGGCAACAAACACATACATTTTTTAAAATTAAAAAAAAGCAATTTCTTAGCTGGGGCTTGAACCTACGACATTCCCGTGTTAGGCGAATCTAATAACTACTACACTACGAAATACATGCAATTCTTTTGTTCTGAAAGAACGATATATTTGACCTCAATTGAACGCAATGTTGGTCTCGATGAAGTGTTTCTTCTCAAGAAACACACATTATTTTTATTTGTTCATTTTCACGGACGGTACCAAAAATTAAAAAAGAAGGCTTCGCATCACATTTTTGCACTGAGATTGACATGGAAGCTATTTTTATTTACGAAGACTGTTTATTTTCAAATAAGCTTCTATCTCTTGTCCGTATCTTTATGTCTAAAAAGTAGTAGCAGGAGTTGGTCCATGTCACTAGGCGAAAGAAATGAGTTGACGACCAGCTGGGTTCTTGATTCTCACTGTCTTCTATATCAACAAGTGAAGCAACTAATTTTTTCACAGGATGATAGTCATGGCTTGGTATTTGTTTTACATTTTGAAAATCGCAGTTTATTTTAAATGCTCTACAGTGTTATTGAATTTAATATGCTTTAAATTTATAATGTTTACATATGCCCTATAAATATTAATAACATATTTTATCTTTTTAATGATTAAGTATGTGTTCTAAATTTTTTAAATATTTATTTGATGCACTTGAGTTTTATAAAATACTAGCAATTTACCCGCGCTTTTCTGCGATAAGGGGCCATGGTGGTCGAGTGGCGCCACGCTCGACTGGCGTTCCGATGGTCACGAGTTCAAATCCATGGGAAGCCAAGGATTTGTTCCCGGTGCCTAGGGCGTACCCGAGTTCCAGCGAATTCCAAATGTGTTAAAGCGGTGGGGGTAATGCGCGGAACCCTTAGCCGTGGCATTTGAACGCTGCATCACTTGCCAAAAAAACAAACAACTGCTGCCTTGCAGATGGTCTTGGCTGACCAAAGAATATGGAAGCAAATCCAGAAAATACAGCAGGCTGAAGTCGGACATCACGGGCCTATTGGCGCAAAACTCGTGGCACGAAAAACTTAATATTAAACATTGAGAATGAAGAAGAATAAGAAGCTGCGGTTAATTAGGATTTTAGTTATCGAAAATGCGTCTTTTTTATACAGTTAATTATGAGAAAAAACCTATATTTAGGCAATCGTCCTCATAGTGAAAAAGGATTTAATATTTTTTTGCCTCTTACCATCACGGCAGCGTACTCAACAACTTTCTAAATATATAAGTTATGTTTTACATTTTTTATATTAATTTTTTTAATAAATTATATCACATGTATTTCAAGTTTTACAAAATATGACAGCTGTGTTCAAATTTCATGAAATATATTAAAAAGTTGTTAAAGTTTGTTATTTTATGAAAATTTATTTTAAATTTTTTAACATTTCATATATTATAAAGTTGCTAAAGTTTGTTGTTTTTAAAAATTTATTTTAAATTTTTAAATTTTTAAACATTTAAAATGATATCCAATCTTATGAATTTACTGAGCAAATGAAAATGTGCTTATTTATTATTATTATTATTTTTTGTGTGTGTGAATATTTGATGTGTCAAATTTAACTTTATAACGTATGTTTATTCTCATACAAATGCATAATATTACATATTGAAATAAATAAATATAAATAACTTTCATTAACTTAAGATTTTGTATTATCTTTGAAAATAAAACTACAGTTTCCTTACATTTAGCAGATGAGGTTTGAAGTCGCGTCGTTATTTGATAACTTTTTCTGTATAAAATTTTACATTACTACTGGTTATTACCTTATTTTTAGCTGTATTAAAAAACAGTACTTTGATCCGATTGCAAGTCTTTGTTTTTACACAAACTTAGAAGCTACAGTATCTGTTGCCCAATAATGAACACCTCGAATAAAAACACTCTTCTTCCCCCTCCATTCTTTCCTCATATGAGCTGAATAAACTATTGTGATTGTGTCTTTTCGATTCCAAATTATTTTCTCTTAGCTTAACAAAACATTGACGTAACCCATTGAAACCTTGGACCAGGGATGTCCCGTATTCCATGAAAATAAAATATATACGAAGGATGGATGCAGATAAAGAAAAAAAATGCACTCACTGAGATAATTGTATGAGTCCTTATTACATAAATATAAGTTACTAAAATTGGATACAAAATACAAAAACGACGTATGAAGAATTTAAAAAAAAGACATACAAAACTTATCTTTAATATATAAAAAGAACAAAAAATTCCTTCATGGAAGTCTTGCTTATCATTTTAAATATTATATAAATAACCACTTTTTCAGTCCATGGTGGACTCTAGAGAAATTGAAGTCACGTTCCCAAGTTTATTAAGCCACCACTAACGAGCAAGGGATTGTGTGGCTTGCATAATGCCCGGTGGGCCTTTCCAGTATCGAGGTGCGAGCCCGTGCATTGAGTCCTTGCCACGGGTCAGCAGTGTAGCGCGCTACCACTTAGACCACCTAAAATTGTATTCAAATGCTCATACAAAATTGTAGATAATGGAGACGTTGCGCCAAATGCAAATATTATACGAAGTTTTTTGGAGACACCCAGGATCGCGCCAATAGCTCCAGATGGATATCATCATCATCAGGCGTACACAAGTTGCTAGTGTTCTACTCAACCACAAGTATCACATTGACAACTGTGAGACTGATCACTTCCTTGTGGTCATCAAAGTACGATATGAGTAGAGACTTGTATCACACCAATAAAGACAGGCATGTATTTTGGGTAAAAGACCCTGTAAAAAGACAGCTGTTCACAGAAATATGCATGATGATCTCTTAAGTACGTCACAATTAGCTCGATACATACACATCTCAGAGGCACGATCTACACATCAGAATGAAACGCTTTTAGTTTGATGCCCATTGGAACGAGGTGAAACCTGTCATTGAATCTAAGAGAGGAGCCCTTATGGCTAACAAGGAAAACCCAACACGTTATTGGATGAGTGTATTAAAATAGCCAAAGTTACATGCCAGAAATCTAGCAGGCCAATGTAACAATATCTTCTAGCTAAACATCTGCTTCAAAATAAAGACAGATGCAGATATTAGAAATGTCTAAGTCATGGAATGAAAAAAATATGTAAGACTGTCACGTGACCCAAGTATTAACAAACGTCTGTGGATATATTTTCAAAATAAAAAATATTCGATTCTTACAATAACAAAATTGAGGCAACTGAATATCCGAATGTTCTATTAACAGATTCCCACCGTTGCATCACAAGGCATTTTTCTCGGCTATTTTACCGACTGCTGTGAATAACGGCTTGAGCCAGAAGAAATTGTGAAGACAACGCCACACGACCGACATGTGTATAGACAAATAGAAAAGGTCGAGACTATTAGCTCTACAACAACGTCACCGTGTGTGGTCTGTAACACTAGAGGCTTTTTGTTTTACTTTGGTGACAGGTTTTGAAAACAGTGGCGGAAATTTTGGGAATTTTTATCGTGGTTTCTCGACATATATATGTATATGTATATGTGTGGAAGCATGATTTGAAATGCGAAACATAATACTAAAAATAGAAATTTGCTATGTAACGCGGAATGATATGTTATATGTTTATGAGACTTCGAATTTGCTGAGTTATAAAATGGCAACTTGGGAAGAAACCATTACACGAAAAGTTATCCACATGTTATATCACATAATGCATTTTTATTTTCAAAAAAGGTTCTTTTTTCACAAAATATATAAGACACAGTGAATTTCCAAAAACAACAACAAAATTGTTTAATAAGGTTGTACTTACAAGCAGGTTGTTTTCTTTTGACAAGACCAACACGATTACTCTATTCCTGACAAAACATTCTGTTGATATAAGTCCTTATTGACTACCTGGATTATTTATTGACAATATAAGGAAATAAGTCGAACAGGAAACACCGTATATGTTAATAATTATATAGAATTGGACAATACTTTAAAAATTCTATCATAAAATCATGAAATATTGTGGAGGCCCTGGGGGCGAATTGTCGGCGCTCAGAGGGACAGGTCCTTTGAAGCTGGACGGGTTCGGCCGACGAACGAGGCCAACCTGGGATCCTGGCGACTGACGCCAAGCTTGGGTACTTTAATGTGGACGGGGATTGACCACGGGCCAGCGGTGTCCTTTGAAGCGGTAAGGGTGCGGGCGAGAAACGAGGCAAGCTTGTGGACGGCAGCAAGCCTGGGTGTGGTAGTCTCGCCAGAGATTGGTTAAGGCTAACAAGCTTGACCGTGTCTTATGAAAGACTGACGGGTATATAAGACGGAAGAGTTTGGGACATAGGGATGGATAGACGGAGAGACATGTAGTGATAGGACAGAATTAGGGAGACACACATGGAGACAGACAGACGGAAATAGGGATAGGCAGAGTTAGGAACACGACTTAAGTTAGGGATGATTGTTTCTAAGTTAAGGAATTAAATATGATTTATTTGTTTGTCTGACTTGGAGTTCAGTGTGTGGATAATAAGTTAACAAGTGTGTGACACAAAACCTTCACAAATGGTGGCAGCGGTTTGGATATAACCTTGCTGCGTCTCCCAGGAGAAGTAAGCCTTGAAAATCTTCAAAGCTATTGTTAGCCTTTCTTCTACTAGTACAACAACAATGGCGACACCATATCGTCCTAACCCACCAACTACAACGGGAGTTCTAACTGGCACTCGTTTATTTGCACATTTGAAATCGTTGCAAAAATACACAAGTGGAGCGAAGAGGACAAATGCATGTATCTGCAAACTTCAGCAACTGGGCCAGTTCAGGACTATATCCACTGTAATCTAAAGGAAGAGGAGAAGAACACTAACGAGAAATTAAAGGAGGCCCTTGACAACAGATTTAAGGACCGTAGACCACCTGAAGTTTTCCAAAAATTATTGGATAAACGAAAGTTTCTCGACGCCGAATCCGCGGTCGATTACGCGTGGGACATCAAACTTTTAGTCAACCGGAGTCTCCCAACGGCAGATGAAGCAACTCGTGAAGCCATTGGATTCAGACAATTTGTACGGGGACTCCCAGATCAGTTGATGAGGACACAAGTATGCCTTATGTCCAATCCTCAAACTGTGGACAAGGCGCGAGAGGTCCTCGACAAAATCCTAGACTTAAGGTACAATATATGTGTGCCAGGACAGAAGTTTGCCTCAGTAGCCACTGACTTATTGGCTAGAGAAGTCAGTGCACAGATAGAGAAGATTGTGGTAGAGCCACCGACGGTGGAAGAATCCACCAAGGATGTGATGGCAGCAGAACCACTGACAGTGGAAGAATTCAGTCACGAGGCGATGGCAGTAGAACCTCTGAGAGTGGAAGAACTGAAAAGGGAGGAGATGGCAGTAGAACAACTGACAGTGGATGAACCAAACCGGGAGGAGATGGCAGTAGAACCACTGACAGTGGAAACCCCGAACCGAGAGGAGATGGCAGTAGAACCACTGACAGTTGAAGAATCGAACCTGGCGGAGATGGCAGTAGCAACCAGTATCCAGTTACTAAAAGCAACTGTGTTAGTTCAACGGGCCATTACACATAGTGACATTTCGCCTGACTTGTCAACTCCATGTCCCAACGGCTTAACTAACAGCCTAGTGGACACGCCTGGCGTTACCATGACCAGCAATGTGACACGGGTCATTTCGGGGCAGAATTACCCATTACTCGGTCTGCCACCGCATAAAAAGATCAAAGGGATTGACAAGACGTCAGTCAAATTGCTTCGGCAACCGCATCGTCCAACTGTCAAATACCGTGTCATCAAAAGGACAACCCAGAAGGCGCGAGAGAAGTGTGACGACATGTTAAAACCAGAGAACAATTCGTTTCA
>MUZC01002143.1:716463-735393 GCA_002072015.1 Radix auricularia
GGGGTTAAGATATGTGCGTGTTTTAAAGTTGATCCGATTGATGAGTCGGTAAAAAGGTGGAAATTATGGTGATGAGTTACCACTTGACGAGTTGAGGTTTTTTGTAGCATTGCTTTTTGGGAGTTTTATAATTATGTGGTAGCAATTATGTTATGATGTACATATGTTTGGTTGTCTTTTGAGTAGAAAGATTATTAAGATTTCTTTACCTGAGCATTTTTTTGTGTACCTTGTTGTTTCACTGTTAACATTGACAGGGTCAATGTTATTATGATCATGCGCTTTAGGCTGACTAAGGCGAGTGACTTACATTGGGAGAATTGGGAGAGTTATGAAATTGATTTTTTTGTGTGGATTTTGCTGACAAATGCGTTTACATGAACCATGCTAATGATGAACGCCTATATGTGTGTTATTGTAATGCTGTTACTTGAATTTTTGAGCATAATGAACCGCTGGAAAATGTTTTGCTGTATTATGCTATTATTTGATTTAGGATGATGATTTGACGTTGTGTTTTATTTGTGTAATGCTAATAACGTACATGAACCAGGATTATGAAAAGGTTATCTTTTGCTGTTATCCTTTGATGAAATGATTATGTCTGTGTTATGCTTTTAGCACATTATGATGAGATTACTAGGTGTGCTTGGTTTGTCTTATGCTTTTCGACCGAGTAATTATGATAATGACATGATTATTTTTGCTTTGTTTTTGTATGCTATTAATTGATCATGATTATGAAATGTCTATGTGTAATTTTATCGTCAGAGGCCATTTATCTGACATTACATTGTCTGTTAAACTCCCCCTGTAAATAAGATAGATGTACGTAGTTGATGACTGGAAGGAGCGTTGACAAATTTATGTATTTTTTTGATTTATGTGTCTCATGCATTATTTGGATGTATTGTGTAGGATATTTTTATCCACTATATGTTTGACATGTCACTTTTGTCGCAATTTTCCCCTGCTTATGTTTTGTAAGGTTGCTTCTATGATGTTGATAAATTGACAATGTGACTATGGACTTAACTGACACACGGTTAGTGGGTTGAGACGGTACAGCGGTGTAGAATAGAGTCAGGTAGGATTGTGAGAGCAGATTGTGTTGGAGGTAAACACAATAGCCTCTCGGTGTATTTGTTTTGAATTGTTTTGCCAGAGGGTCTTAGTCACTCGAAGCCAATTTAAGCAAAAATATGCCGAGATGTTACTAATTGTTACTTGATGTCAAGGACGACATAAGTTTTGTGAGCAGGGGAAGTGTGTGGAGGCCCTGGGGGCGAATTGTCGGCGCTCAGAGGGACAGGTCCTTTGAAGCTGGACGGGTGCGGCCGACGAACGAGGCCAACCTGGGATCCTGGCGACTGACGCCAAGCTTGGGTACTTTAATGTGGACGGGGATTGACCACGGGCCAGCGGTGTCCTTTGAAGCGGTAAGGGTGCGGGCGAGAAACGAGGCAAGCTTGTGGACGGCAGCAAACCTGGGTGTGGTAGTCTCGCCAGAGATTGGTTAAGACAAACAAGCTTGACCGTGTCTTATGAAAGACTTACGGGTATATAAGACGGAAGAGTTTGGGACATAGGGACGGATAGACGGAGAGAGATGTAGCGATAGGACAGAGTTAGGGAGACACACATGGAGACAGACAGACGGAAATAGCGATAGGCAGAGTTAGGAACACGACTTAAGTTAGGGATGATTGTTTCTAAGTTAAGGAATTAAATATGATTTATTTGTTTGTCTGACTTGGAGTTCAGTGTGTGGATAATAAGTTAACAAGTGTGTGACACAAAACCTTCACAATATTGATATCTGAAATAATCGGCACTGGCTTACAAAGGGAACTGTATCCAGCCACTCAAAGATTTGTAGAGAGGTCAAACATGAATATATTAATAAATTTAATTCGGGAATCACATGCCGTGTAAGTCAAATGTCATTATGTAACATATATTTTGATGATCATGATGACGATTGGTTTCTTCTATAACACTGACAATATTCTTGCTAGACTAAAAAAATGTCCTCTTACACTTCTCATATTGGCATCTGTAATCAAGTTCTTACAAACATTTCGGAAAACTACTTTACAATTTTGGTGCCATACATTCAAAGGCATAAACACCAAGAACTTCATCCTTTGTACTCATTACTCTTTAGAATTTTCGTAGTGTCCTCGTTTAAAATAATAATACAAATAATACATAATAATCAAAATTTGATTTTAATTAAAGTTACTTTTGAGGTTAAGGTATTCAATGTGAATTACGCAGACACAAAATAAGTTGTCCTCAACAAATACCCATTTTAATATGTTTCCTCTATGAATCGCCATACATTGTTTTTAAATTGAAGACATTTTCTGTAACATGCAATCTGTTCAAAAACGTATCCCAACTGTTAGAGAGTAACACCACCGACCTTTATTTTGGTAATATCATAGCCCTACCATGTAATATGATTGTCAGTCTAACCTTTCTGTTAGTTGCGTGATTAAGCGTGTGCACGCTCTCTCTGAGGGTGATTTCTGATTGGTGGGCTGTGGATGATCAGGCGATTGGTGGTTGACATTGCTCGTAGGCAGTCACATGACATAAGTCTCACTGACAATATATCTTGTTACATAATTAAGCCTAACTATTGTTATAGTAGATGGCATGGGGACAGCCCAAATAAAGTCAGTTACACAAATCATTGCCCTGATTCAACCATACGCTCCTCAGAGTTTACAACGACTAGATCACCTCAGAAATTTACTTTAGTCTATGGTTCAGACTTCACTTGGTTGTCTTTAAGATCATTGAATATTTTCTTTTGTAGCAGAGAATGAACTGTGGGCTTCTTTTAAACTGGGTCGTCTTGTCTGGTCTATGTGAGTAGCATCATGATACAAAAATACATCTCTTTTTTTCTCTTTCTTTTAGACACATTATAAATATTTGAAGTGGTTTCTAATAGCCAACAATGTTTTAAAATTATTTAAGTTAAAACATATTTTCATCAAATATTTCTCTTCTTGAGTTTACCTCTTTCATGAAATGATTTACTTGATTTTGTCTTCATCACTTGTTAGTAAACTACAATTAAAATTATTCTTTCTTTTTAAAAAAAAATTTAGTTGTACTTACGGAGACTACCTCCCTTGACAATACATGTGATTCCAGCCACACAAAACTGTTGCTGTTGGTTGATGTCCACCAAAACAAAAACTTGACGGCCAGTCGCTTAAAGAACATAGTTTCCTATTTTGAAGCAAAGGTCAAAGGTGGCATCATACAAACACTTGACGTTTGTTTAGTGGATCCGTTTGATGGGAAGACACTCTTCAACCTGACCAATGTGACGTCATCACGAGAGCTCACTTCTGTCTTCAACCAGCTGACAGAAACAAATCTACACATGGACAAGAACTACACATATTCTGGTGGGGGAGAAAAGCCGATGTACTTTGATAATTTCTACAAAATTATATCCGAGGTTTTGACTGATAACCTTGAACGGGAGAAATATGTAGTCGTGGCAATTTCCAGCTGTCATGGGGCATGCGATCAGTCTTCGATAAGACACTCACAAGTTTTAAAGGCTAAATTTTCAGAATTGATCATATTGTTTGAGGTACCAACCAAACGCGACGCCCTTCTGCACAACCAGAAATTCGGTTACATTCTGCATGACATGAGAATCCCTGTGATATTCATCGACTCCGAAAATGATTTCAAAAGTTACAATCCCATTGCCATTGACCACTGCAGAGACTGCCCACTGGGCTGGACACGATATACCTGGTCGACACACAGGATTTCTTGTTATAGGCTGCATCAAACGGACACCGACATCTCGTGGTCGAAGGCGTCCAGCAAGTGCGAGTCTGTGAAGTCTTCGTTGCCGGCCCTAGAGACGTGGGATGAGTTTGAGTTTATGACAAACTTCCTTGAGAAACACAGCAACATCTCCATGACTGAACTAACGACAGTGACTGTGAGCGTTGGTCTTCTCAAAAGATTCGGGCTCCAACTGAATAATTATATGTGGTCGAACTCAAGGCCTTTTAACTTAGATGCGAGTTTAGAAGGTAGTTGTGAAGTTAGGGAGCGTTGTGTGGTAGTCAGTTTTAATTTCAAATCAATAAATGAGAATAGTATCAAGTGGAAAACGATAAACTGTGAAGAACCTATTTCCAAAATTATTGTGTGTGAAATGGGAGGATTAATGGTTCATAATGTTACTAGAAACTTTGAAGGTGATATTCGAATAATTCAAGAAAATAAATTTGATTACATTCTAGACTTAAGAAAAAGATTTTATGTGGATTCAATATTGCCCCTAGGTGAAAACCGCTATGAAAACTGGGGAATGTTTGACTGCAGTGATAATGCGGTTAAAAAAATTACGTATAGATTAGTTTGTGATGGATCAATGGACTGCTACACAGGAAGAGATGAGCAGTTTTGTAACAATGTATCACCGAAAGAAGAAGAGAGTAATTATTTTTTATGTAGTAATCCGAATAGAGTGGGTAAATATCCCACAAGGTTTATCATCCCCTCAGAAGAACGATGCAATACGATCCAAGATTGTCCAGACAACAGCGATGAGCAAGGCTGTGATGGATGTCTGGGTAGACAATGTGAGGATGGTACGTGTGTCCCAAGTCATTGGTTATCACGTGATCGTGAAAAGTGTCTTCTATTCATAGAAAGCAATAAAAACTGGTTTTTAAATATTTCATATGAAATTTCAGACCACAGCTCTATACAAGATAAACGACAACAAAAAATAACTTGCTGCAGCCCAAACAACGAACAGAAAATACCCTTTGAATGGGCTCCAAAATGTTTATACCTCAGAGGTCTTGACGGAAGTGCAACAGGCTGCCACAACAACCGACATCTTGGAGACTGTGTCCCATTCCATTGTCCAGAAGGATTTCTGAAGTGTCCAGACAGTTACTGTGTCCCTGTTTACAACTTTCTCGACGGCGTCAAGGACTGCCCTTATGGAGAAGATGAAGAGATGAGCTACATTATAAATCTCTATGAAAGTAGCAACACTTTCCGTTGTCAAAAGTCAAAGAGATATATTCACAAAGTCCAACTCTGTGACGGCATTTCACAATGTCCATTCGGTGACGACGAGATCAATTGTAACGTGAAATGTCCGCCTGGATTTAGATGTAATGGGCAGGCCGTCGAGGTTTACAATCACACATTAGTTCCTGAAATCAAATCTTTAAATATTATGGACGTTAACACAAAATATCTAGATGTCTCGGGCATCGACCTTTCCAAGTTAGAGGAAACTTACATTTTTCCCAACTTGCTCAGGGTCCAAGCCTCAAACTGTAATCTCGAACATCTCTATGGAATATTTGATAATGAATATGACAACAAAAAAATATATCATGTCAATCTGGCATACAATAATATAATAAAGTTAGCTAATCATGGACCACTTGCGAGTCTTACAAATTTACAATTCTTGAGTCTATCACATAACAGGCGTTTAAATAATATAGAATATTATAGCTTAGTGTCTAAAAAATTGCGCACGCTTGATTTATCATTTACGGCAATATCCTTTTTGTCACTAAATATACTAATTGGAATCGAATCGATGCAAATACTAAACCTTTCTAACACAAATATTGTACGTTTTCCTAGATTTCGTAGAGCTCTAAGGATAGAATTTTTATATCTAGATAACACGTCACGTAGTTTAGATTTTGTTGCACGTTTATTACAATCAGTTTCTGTCAGTTCAGGTCTGTACGTAGACAACTTTAAATTATGCTGTCCCCAAATCTCAGGTCGTAACATTCCACAACACGCGTGTTACGCACCCCCAGAAGCATTCTCTTCATGTGAAGATCTCCTGAGTGATGTATTGAAACGTTCACTTCTGTGGTTGGTGGCAGGCGTTTCATTGGCTGGGAACATCATCGTCTTCGCATACCGGTTATTTTATGACAGGGGCGTCTTCAAAAAGGGTTACGGTGTATTTGTGACAAATCTGAGCGTGTCGGATTGTGTCATGGGCGTGTATCTGCTGATTATCGCCTCTACTGACGTCCGTTACAGAGACCAGTATATAGTTCACGAAAGTGATTGGCGCCACAGTTCCTTGTGTCAGACTGCTGGCTTTCTGTCCACTCTCTCCAGTGAGACCTCAACTTTCTTTGTGTTTTTCATCACCCTTGACAGATTTCTGGTCATCAGGTTTCCATTCGGTGACCACAAGTTTACAAAATTGGGTCTGGTACTATGTGTTCTTTTTGTCTGGATTCTTGGTTTCATTCTAGCGTCAGTTCCACTCATGTATCCAGAGTGGATAATTTACTCATCCAATGGGATGTGTTTAGGCTTGCCACTGGGCATTAGCCGAAATCTTGGCTGGCATTACTCATTTGGAATTTTTATTTGTGTCAACTTTATTATGTTTATTTTTGTCGCTTGTGGTCAGATGTCAATCTTCCGTTTGATATCGTCCAGACACAGTTTTCAAATGACCAATGTCCAGAGTGTTGCAAGGAGAGTTCAGGATATTAACGTTGCTAAGCAACTATTTTTGGTCGTATTATCCAACTTCTTGTGCTGGTTTCCCATCTGTGTCTTAGGTTTTCTGACGTTGACAGGACACGAGGTCAGTCCAGACACCTACGCCTGGTTGGTCGTATTTGTCATGCCACTCAACGCGGCCATCAACCCCATGATCTACACGATACCCGTCATTTACAGCAAGTGGCGGGACTTTAAGAGAGGTGAGACTATCAAGACTCGGAGAAGTGTTAACAAGTTAGAATCCATGCAGACAAAAATTTAATATGCAGCAAAACGATAAGAAGCATAAAAATGTGTGTTTCTTGTCTGAGATTTGTCACTACAATATCATCTCAAAAATTTGACTTATTTGTTTGCTTTAAAGATCTGAAAGTTTATTTTCGAGATCTTTTCGTTTTTATAGCAACGTGGGTTTGTAGCAGCCCTTTTAAAAAATTATGAATTTATCAAAAGCTAAAGCTGTGCTGTGTATGTTGACAAAAATTATAAGCTGAAATAATTTTACAAAGCGCTAAAATGCTAATTCCTATATGTGCAAAACTGATGATACAATTGTGCCAGCATGCTAGATTTAACATGTTCAAGTTGATGGATACTTTTTATTTAATTATTTTTATTTCCCTTATAAGTCATACATAATCATATTTATTTTAAGAAGTTCTGAGGTACCCTTATTGTGCTTCAAATTTTTTTTTCGCTGAAATTTCCCTCTTAAAATGAAGGTGCGTGTATAACGCCTGTGCGTGTTATACGCCCTAAATATGTTAGGTCAGTTAAAACATGTTTAATATAATGCACACCGATAGTGAATAGCCTATATTTTTTATAAAGTATTTTCAGTGTATTACGCAACTTATTGCGCGACAGGAAGGGTTGTTCAATAAATACGCACCACGAAACTCTAGCACAAAAAATAACATGATACATAGAGTTAAAAAAAAAGATAATATAAAAGCCCAATAATTTAATTAAAAAACATTTGATTGATCTGAAATTTTAAAACTTCATTTTTATCATCGGCCTGAGTCGGTCTGCAAAATTCCAGCTCGCCAGCAAACGGGGTAGGGGGTTAAAAATTGATCCAAAGTTTTTCGGCTTTCAAGCAAGGCCTCAGACACTGCGAGTTAATATTATGGATTAAAAAATTTTTTTGAACGATAATGATTATAAAGTACTTTTTTTATGTTTCAGGAATTTTAATATCAAGTATTTATCAAACAAAAATAAGTTACTTGGGATTTTGAAAAAAAAGTGGGCGCCGTAGGTTCCCGACAACTCCCATTATATATATATATAAAGCCCCTTGTATATNATTAGATAGATAGATAGATAGATAGATAGATAGATGGATAGATAGATAGATAGATAGATAGATAGTAAGAAGATAGATAGATGATAGATAGATAGATAGATAGATAGATAGATAGATAGATAGATAGATAGATAGATAGATAGATAGATAGATAGATAGTGATTTTTTAAAATTTGAACCCGGCATACGCATTATTTGTAGTAAGCTAGAAGGCGTCACATTAGCCAGTCACGCAGACGATCCACAGCGCTTATCCTTGCTGAGGTGACTTCGAGTATGCACTATTCCTTTTCTAGAAGCAGACATGGTCGCATTTTTTTTTTTGACAATGTATCAAGAAGAACTGAAGTCTTTTGCATTAAAGATATGTTGCGGTACACAAAGCGTTGCTTGCACAAACCTGCTTAAGACAGGAGAGCGTTGCTTATTAAGCTTCCACCACATAACGGGATCCTCTGTTTCTGGCACGGTAGTTTCGTCTTGGTACCGCGTCATCTCGGACTTTGCACCGTGTACTGTATCTGACTCGTTTGATTTGATTGGCATCCGCTGCTAGCTTTAAAATAATGTTTGCTCAACTTTCCGCTTAAATGCTTAACTGAAAACGTCATTAGTCTTTAGCTTTTTTGCAACTGAACATCTGTATCCTATATAATATATGGCAATTTTCTGTCCTGTCATCGATAACGATTGGACCCACGGCCATTAGAAATATTAAATCTCATTTACATATTTTACGCGGACGTTCAAAGCGAGTTTATTTTTGTGCACTAATTTTTTTCCAAGACTATTTTTATCTTATATGTTACAGACGCTCATTCTGTACAGAAGATTATTGCGAGGGGTACGCGTTTGTATCTAAAGTCAAAAGCGTTTTTTTTTTAAAGCTTGTTATATATTATCACTATAATAAATAGTATTTTGAAGGCTGTTAATTTCGGCAGCCTTAATATATATATATATATATATATATATATACTTATATATGTAATGATTAATTAACCGATAATTTTAATTAAAACTGAAAATAAAGATCAAGTCGTAAGATATATTTAAATATAACTAGTTCAATATAATGTCAATTAAGTTACTATCAATGATCGCGAAAAAAGAGGTAATAGGACTAAACAAAATGTTTAAAAATTTTTTTGTGATCTATTAAAACACAAATACTAATTAGTAAATAATAATTGTTTGGGTTTTTATTTTAACGTACAAACTTCTCCATTTAATAAAAAATATTTTTAAAGTGTAAACTTTAAAATAAAATGTTTTATAAGGAATATGATATTAAAAATTTAACATTTTAAAATCTTAATTAACAATAACTACAAACGCTAAAAAAGTCTTCCACTGACCTGGAGAGGATGGAGTGTCCATTTAACCCGAGAATAATCTGTTATTGTTAATTTTTTTTTATTAGTCCCATAACCTCTTTTTTCGAGGTCACATTGGATTCTAATGTTTCCATTAGAATATTCTCGGGCTAATAATAAAAGCTTGTATAAGGAAAAAATAATAATAATGGGCCCTGCTCTATGGATGGTTACCAGGTGTATAAACATATCTAATGATCTATCCGGGGTAAAATTGGAACCCATGCAAAATTTCAACACCCTTGGTCCAACGATATAAAATTCTATTGGTAACAAACAAACAAATTTTCACATTTATATATTATATAGCGTGAAAATCTTGCTGCCTCAAAAAGTATGTATAAATATTAACTGTATTTCCACTTATATCACACTGTCTTGTATAATGAACTGATTACTTACTTTTCAAATCTATTAATATATGTCTACATTTAACACAGCATGATATATATTAGTTTAACTAAGACTTGCATGTTTTTATGTATTAATACGAGACATTTAAGGTTTAATGGGCCATGCTATTAAAAAACAACTAACAAAACCAAATTTGTTTTTAAATTTATTTTTCACAATGTAAACCTAACGGTTTTTTTTTAAAATGGTGAAGTCCATATCTGTGATTTTTACCTGGACACATAATATTTATAAGTCCGACTAGCAATGAATGAACTGTCCCTTAACCCGACGATGGGTCGTTGGGGCTAAATTTTGAGCTACACACTAACTAATGACATGTGTCGCGGTTCTGAGCTGCCTTCTGGGAATCGCTAAATGACAGGTCGGTCCACTCTTTGATATTGACCTCCAAACTATGGCTTGGTCTGCCACTTTTCTTTTTTCCCTGGACAGTGCCTTGCAATATCGTCTTTGAGAGACCTCCAGATCTTGTCACGTGTCCGTACCATCATAATTTCCTCTCCCTAATTGAGTTGCAGGAGCGGCGTTTGAGGGTGGCAACTGGGGCGACTGCACCAGGCCCCGCGCTTAGGTAGGCCCCGCGTTTCGGACCTGAACATGTCTCGTCCTGGTTAATAGCCTATACATGTAGAAACAAAGGGTGGATATTAGAACGTTTGCTGGAAACGATTGTAAAGAAACGAAAGAGGCACTCTTGTAATCCTTTTTGAAGGTCAAATTCCGTAGCGTAGCTCTAGACGTCTTTGAAAGCCTTACACCGTTAGCGGTTAATAGGTCATATGTACCATTCAGCCAATCCCCTATATTTGTGTACACGTCATTCACAATAGATTTACTAAAAATAGTTATTTTTAGAAAACTTTCATCGGAATGGCAGTGTCTCGGTAGTGGTGCGATCGGAAACATTAATTAGCGTCACCAAAGGGATTTCTCTGTACGATATCAACATGAGTGGAAGAGATCGCGATAGATTTCGCAAATATGACTCATGCGCAGGAAAAGCTAAAAAACGCAAGCTAAGAGAAGAATTCGACAGAAGTCAAAAGGGAGCACTGGATAAATACTTTCCAAAACAAGCAGATAAACAAGATTTTGATTGTCCTGCGGTTGCTGCTGTGGACTCTACCATAGTGACCACTGATACAAGTGTTGTTTATAGACCAGAGAAAATAATGAACTTGTAATAATTTAATAAAAACGTGACACGCGATATTAAAATTACACAATAATCAAGATATTTCATATTTTTAAATACCATAGAATACAGGTGCTTAGCGATCTTTACTAGTACTCTGGCCCCGCGAGGTCATTGCTGGCACTAGGCCCCGCGCTTACCTAACGCCGCCACTGTTGAGGTTAGAAGGTTCATGGTAAGGGCATTTGACAGCACTTATTTTATCGTGAATAGCAAGCAAAGCTTAAAAATATAAATAAGTGACATCGCTGTGTACAAAGGAATAAACACTGCCCATGAATCTGAAGGAACTTACACAATCCTAAGACAAAAAGTTCACAATTTATTTCATTACCTGTATAGCGGTTTAGATAATTGACAATAAATGGTATAAAACTGACTAAAAAATCAGGGGCGTGGACGGTCAAACTTCTGTTTTGTTAAACGTGGATTAAAAGTTACATAAATTTCTGAGAATTGTTTTGGGAAAAAATTCTTTAAAAAGATGATTGAGAACGTGGACAGTGCTGGTCAATTGGCTGATTATGAGGTAAACGCTAGTAAAATGGCTGATTATATATTGGGGACAGATGGTAAAATAGCTGATTACTAAATATGGAAAACTGGTCAAATAGCTGATTATTAAATGGGAAAAGCTCTTCAAATAACTCACTATAAAAAGGAGAAAGTTTGTCAAATATATCGGAACATATGATCTAATAACTGACAAATTAATTGGTACCGCTGGTAAAATAGCTGAGAAATTAATGATAGAACTGGTGAAGTGGCTGACTAATAAATGTGAAAGCTGGTCAAATAGCTGACTAATAGATGTGAGAGTTGTTCAAATAGCTGACTAATAAACGTGAAAGCTGGTCAAATAGCTGACTAATAAATGTGAGAGCTGGTCTAATAGCTGACTATTAAATGTGAGATTTGGTCAAATAGTTAATTAATAAATGTGAGAGTTGGTCAAATAGCTGACTAATAAATGTGAGAGCTGGTCAAATAGCTGACTAATAAATGTGAGAGATGGTCAAATAGCTGACTATTAAATGTGAGATTTGGTCAAATAGTTAACTAATAAATGTGAGATTTGGTCAAATAGTTAATTAATAAATGTGAGAGTTGGTCAAATAGCTGACTAATAAATGTGAGAGCTGGTCAAATAGCTGACTTATAAATGGGATAGCTTGTCAAATAGTCACGAGACTAATAAATGGGGGCAGCTGGTCAAATAGCTGACTAATAAATGTGAGAGTTGGTCAAATAGCTGACTAATAAATGTAAGAGCTGGTCAAATATCTGATTAGTATATGGGAACAACTGGTCCCATGGTTAACAAATAAACGGGTACAGCTGACCATTAAAAGGGGACTCTTGGTCCCATATCTCATTGTATAACCCTACTCAAATCGCCAGGACCAATAAGCACGATGTTTATATATTTATTTTAAAAGTTGATCAGGTCAAACTTAAATATTATAAATGTCAGTTCAATAATTTCAATTCCATAATAAAATCTGAACATCAAAGTTTGGAATTTTAAACCCTATAAGAATGATTTACTCAAAAAAATTTTAATAATAAAGAATTTGATATGAGTCTAAAGTACAGCACCACAATATAATATATAATATAAGGCAATTAATTCTAATTTAGAAATACAACACAAAGATAACCTAATACAACCCTCAAATAGACATAAAGACAAAAACACCTTTTTTATTCCATATGCAAGAACAAACACATACAAGTTTTCTTTCTTTCCGTCCGGTATTCGGGCGTGGAATGGGTTGCCTGAAGAAACCAGGAAAGCCACCACTTTATCATCTTTTAAAACTCTAGTAAGAATACAGGACTAAACACAAACCATAGAAATACGTAGGACGCAATAATCTTCTGTACAGAAGGAGCGTCTGTAACATATAAGATAAGATGTCATAGGCAGACTTTACTATTTGTTTTTAGTATAAATCCATTGTGTCGGAGACAAAATATAACTTTTGGATCATTGGATCATCGTGAGATGCGTAGTTAAATAATCATACTTTTAGTTATATCTCGTATATATAGGATTTTTTACAAATTTCAAAAAAAAATTGTTTACATATTGTGAAATTATTTACGCAACAGCCGTAGCGTGTCTCATTTAGATTATATACTCTGAGTCAGATATGGATAAGTTACTGCAATTATGTTGACATTTTTTCTAATCTCACTTAATATATATATATATATATATATATATATATATAATTCTCATCGCGGTCAAACCAATGCCGGACACCAAGTAGCAGGCTGTCTGACCCCACTGACCAATCAGATTGCAAGAAAAGCCAGTGCACAGCGTAAGGGGTCATCAATGTTAAATTGAAGTCAATTACTAATTTCTTTCAGAACAAAAAATTAACATGTATTTCGTATTGTAATGGTTAAACATTCGGAGTTCGAAGATTCAATCCCAAGCTAAGATATTAGGTTTCTAATTTTATCAAATGTTTGTGTTTGTGCCCGTTCATTTCACAACATCTTTTTGATCACCATAACAGGCACAAGACGAGTGGAGAATAAACTTGACGAATGACCTTTGTCAGGTTATGTCCATTAGTTTATGGTTGGTAAACTAGAATGGTGCGGGTTGGCAAGTTGCTAACCACAGTGCACGTGCCTCCAGATCAACAATGCGTCGCAGTTATCCCCGCATCCGAGGTTCATTCGAGTTGTTCTGATTTCATCGTGCTGTAGTTTGTGGGTTTTTTTTGGTGATTATTTATGTTATATCTTTATGTGTAGTGCATTAGGCTTGCCAAATGATTTATTTAATCTCTTATACATGAGATTACTAAATGTTGATTTGACTTGTATGAGTTATTAAAGTAGGTGCGTCTAATTATACGTCTGATACATGTAGATGTCAGGAGAGTTATTCTTTGGTTCACTCTTAAGAGAGTTTCCAACGATTAGGAAGGAATGCTTAGCATCAGGTTTCAGCACTGACATTGAAACATATTTTAAATTACGTATGACAGTTTATCTTCTAATCAGTCTCCATCTTTTTTTGGTATTTATATTGATATAGCAGTAGCACGATATGTTCCATTTCATTGGCCAAAAGAAGAGTGCTTTGACTAGACTGTCCATTTGAAGGTAATTTGCCGGGACAGTCACTAAATTTCATCTCTGTCCCGGAATCCTGTCAGGGACGCAATTTGTCCCGGAATTTAGAAATTAGAAAGATTTTGTATGAAAATTAAGTATTTTTTATGAATAAAGACAAAAGTGATCGTTAAAATTTAAATGTCATTCAAATTTTTAAAAAAATTTTGTCAAGCACGTCGATCCAAATTTTTGGAAGCAAGAAAAATTATACATTTTGCTATTTCTAAGTGTTGAAAGGATAATTTAACTTATAAGCTGAAGGCAAGAAGCAATTGTCATAATCAGCTGCCAATTAAGCTTAGAAATATGTATACTAATGTTTTTTTAAATTAATTATTGAACTGTACGAGCCTCTTCAAAATTATTTTCTCAGCTTAAAAAAATGTGCTTCAATAATTTGTTCATTTTTTTAACAACAAGCAAAGCAAGTTTTGGCTGCTTTTGATTGTCAACCAACTCAAAAACATAAGTGATTCGATCAGACTTATTGAAAGCTCCTCAACAACATCATTTGAAGCATACGATGAGATATCAACTTTAAAGATTAAATTAAAAAATAGAATGAACTGCTCCTTTCTTCCCTCTGCATCGCAACAATAATTTTCTAAATTTGGCAAAAACACACAAAATAAGATCAAAGAAAAGTCAAAGAATTTTACAGTGTCGTCATTGAATACTTTGATTTATGGGAAAAAACTGTCGATGGTTCAGAAGTGTTTGCTTGGATGATTTTTCGAAAATGTCCAGACTGGATTAAAGTTGAAGAATCATTAGTCTTCGTTGCACAGCGATATGGAGAGGAAATTAAGACAATAAGTAATCGAGATCTTTTGTTCGACGAATTTAATCTTATCAAAGATTTAATAACTGACAATTTGCAGAAATGGTTACAAGAAAAGCTTTCACCTAATAAGATTTGGACAAATTTATTTATTCACTTCCGCACCAACACAGGACAACTGGTAACTTTGGAAAAACTAGTGCAATTTGCTTTCGCATTAGCAGGAACCTCCACTGAAGTTGAGCGCTTGTTTTCTTACATGAATCAGATTTGGACTGACCAAAGAAGCCAGCTGGAGGTCTCCACAGTTGATGCTCTCTTTTCAATTCAATACAATTCAAACATGAATTGCACCATTTTCTATGATGCCATCAAGAAGAATGACAGATTTCTTGAAAAAAATCCTCTCAAGTGAAAAATATAATTAAAAATTTACAGTAATATTCGAAAGGGTTAGCTATTAAAAATATATTGAATTTAAAGAGTTTTTAAAAAGAATTTAAAAAATTAAAAAATTAACGAAATGCTATTTTATGATTGCTTTATGAATTAAGTGAGTTTTTTTAATAATTTTTTTAGGTTTTTTACTTATTTTTAATTTGTCCCGGAATTGAACAAACATGTCCCGGACTTTTTGGAAAAACCTCTGGACAGTCTAGCTATGACTTCAGGGTTATTGTCTCTCATTGTGTCATATGATATATATAAACGTTTAAAACGACGATTATTTTACACGATAGCCTTTATGGTCTTGCAGTTGTTTTATATTATTTTTATACTACAGTTTATCTTTGCTGAGATTTACTTCACGTTCTACTTTTTATAGTATACTAGGGTATAAAAATGACGGAACATTTAAAAAAAATTAATTTATTTCAGCTTCAGTCTCCTTATTTTGAACAAATGTTCTTCAGAAAAAATAAAGTAAAAATTAATATATGTATGTATGTTTTTACTTTATGGCTCACTAAACCATTCACCCAAACACAATTAAAATGTAGGAAATTGTTGAGTACGCTTTCAGGATAGTTTTTGTGAACAAACATTTTGAAAATTGACATTCATGGGGGACCGGAGGCCCAAAGTATTTTTTCCTATATGAGCTATATTCAAAGTAGTTTAAATTTTGGGTTCTGTGAAAATGAATGGATCTTTTTTTTAAGAAGTGGTTTGAGGAATCAATACGCTAATTTCTTGATGTGTTTACACTCATTTTTAAAAGGAATTTGAGACCTAAAATGAAATAAAGCTACTTTTTGTGCCTACTAAGTAGCATAGCAAGGGTATTGTGCTCATTTATGTGTGTGTGGGGGGGTGTTTTCGTGTGTGTAAGCATTTTATGAATCACGAAAACATAACAATAAAAGTAGAAATATGCTAAGTACCTTGGAAAGAAACGTCCTACACAGATGACACGTCGTATCTAAAAACAATAAATAAATAAATATTTTAATGAGGTTTTACTTATAAGCTTCTTGTTTTCATTGGACAAGACCAATGCGTTTACTTTATCTTCAAAATCTCTATAGTTGGCTGCTGGGTAGCGAAGTCCATTGTGTGCTCGCCTCACAAGCTGAGGGGCGTGGGATCGAGCCCACGAATAGCCACTATAAAATGTTGAGAAATGACTAACGCTAACAAAGCCCTCCGCTGACCTGGAGAGGGATGGGCGCCGCCAGTGTCCATTAGGCCCGAGAATGGAAACATTAGAATCCCCTACGACCCCTGAAAAAAAGGTTATGGGACTAAAAAAAACAAAAAAAAACTCTATAGGACATTGGATACAATTTCTAATGTTTATCCTTTCAGGCCGGGGACCTGATTCTTTTTTCGTAAACGTTTAAGATTTTATTCCACATTCTGTGCCTTTGTCTCGACAAAAATCGATAATACATTAAATGTGATCCAAATTAAAAAGAACAAATGTTTCAAAATTTACATCTTGCCCGATTTGGGCCAGGGAAACTTTTATGCCATCATTTATCAAAATATATAAAAATGAAAATATTTCTGTGTGTGAGAGTGTGCATGTGTGTGTGAATGTCAATTATAAACTTTGCATCTGATCGTTATGATACCTTTGGAGATAGTTTATCATTTTCTATTTTTAATACAAATGGGGCGCCAGGTTCCCATGACGTCAATTTTAGGCTACATGAGCTATAAAAATAGTTTAAGAGTTAGCTACTGTGTAAATTGATGGATCTTAATTAAAGATAGAATATAACATTTTTACAACCGATAATAAAATAATATGGGGCACTGAACTCTTAATGATCATTCCTTCGTGGTTGGAGTTTACTAAATGCCTTTTTTTCTTAAAGGTATAACTTTTTATTCCCCATTCGATTATCAATGATTACGACATAAAATGACAAATATATCCTATATTGTGCAGATTCAAAATGAAAAGGTGTTTTCAACTTTACATTTTTCACTGAATGGAGCAATAATAATTTTTTTTGTGATGATATCATCTAGAACAGTGGTTCTTAACGTGGGTTCGATCGAACCCTAGGGGTTCGGTTAGTCAGTCGCCGGGGTTCGGCGGAGGGAGGTCAAGACAGCACCCGACTCAAGGCATCTATATTACTACTAATAATGAAGGGTTCGGTGAATGTGCATATGAAACTGGTGGGGTTCGGTACTTCCAAAAAAGTTAAGAACCACTGATCTAGAATCTATATAAAAATAACTTTATGCGTTAGCTACTGTGTATATAAAGGGATCTTAACCAAAATTTTTATACAAAAAATTGATAGCCCTATTAAAAGGCTAAAGGGCACAGAAACAAAAAATGTAACTATTTACAAATATGAGATACAAAGAAATATTTATTTGGTATGAATCCTTTGAAGTAAAACTTATCACAGGATAAAAGAAAATATTAAAGTATCAACAGTTAATCGAATATAAAGTTTAATTTATATATTTTAAGAATCTAAATAAATGTTTTCATAATTGTCAAGTCATCATCCTTTCCAGTTATATATTAAAACCAAAGTTTTTAAAGCTTAAAATTAGTCTATGACGAATTAAATTATTACATGTAAATGACAATAAAACAAAAACTTTTGTAGGGTGGGAGGGGGGAATTCAGATTTTTAAATTTATCATTTTTAAACACACACAGATATGCACTCTCGTATATTATAAAAGAAAAACAAACCTTAATCTGAAGCATTGTATCTTTCAAATTATTCTTGTTACTGAGATTAATGCACCGCACGACAGGTCTGCTAAAGTAACATAAAACTTTCATTTACTGTATCATGTTTTGTCTTATTCATTTACGAGCAAAATACCCGTGCTACGCTACGGGGTAGGCACAATAGGAATAACTTTATTTTGGTTTTGGGTCTCAAATTCAACTTTAAAATGAATGTAAACGCATCTGGAAAGTAGGGTAGTGATAAATCAAACCCATTTTTAATAAAAGCAAAGATAGGTGTGTCGAGAAAAATAAACATATTATTAGTTTAAATATTACCCATCAATTTTGGTATTTCTGCCTTAATATAGCAACATCATTATCATCCGTGGCTCTACACCTCTTGTGGGGCCCTAGCTTGCTCAACCACATCCTTCCATTCAGATCGATTGATGGCTTTCTTTCACCATGCTCGATCCCCTTTAATAACGCATGGTATATTCTCTACCAGAATAGCAAATGCCGTTAACAGTTACAAAAAGATAACGGGCAAAGTTCACTTTCTTTTCACGTGAATCAAAACATGAAAACAATATCTTTCCACAGGATTTCTTTGGTTCTTAGAAATAGCTCGCTAAACACCCATTTCATTTATAGTATAAGCATGAAATTAGTTAAAGACGAATAGGATATTTTTAGCCAAATTATATTTGTGAATATTGTGGCTTGGGGAGAGTAGAAAATATGGTTTACTTGTTTTAAAGGCACATGTTCCTTTAAAGTGAATAAAAACATAAGAAAAATGCTGCTTTTTTAAGAAAATGGTGAGAAATTGATCTTCTTATAAATTTTATGTCAATTATTATATATTCCCGCACATTTTTTCTAATCGTAACAATTCACTTAATTTCAATCTTTTTTCCCGTTGTAAAATATTCGTCTAATAAACTCAAAACAGCTTGGCACAAAATGAATTGTTGTCAGTGTGTTTTT
>MUZC01002143.1:740652-788291 GCA_002072015.1 Radix auricularia
TTTTTTTTATAATGCAAAATACAATTTAAAAGTTTAGAAAGGTTCCATTTTCTTTAAAAGTAAATATGCGCCAATTAGCCTCAATCTTACCCAATTACATATTATAATTATAAATAATGCTATTTCAATAGCGACTATAAGTTCTTTTCACTGTTTATTTTCCATTGTGGTACTTCATGGGAGTAATCGTCCAACTAATGCGCAAGAGCTCATTTCTTCTAAAATGAATCAAAAAGTAAAACATTCTCTGAAAAAATCATTGGAGATTGATCTTCTCATTAACAGTTTTTTAAGTCACATTCCATGACTTCCCGTTATCTTTTATTCAAGCACCAATGCAGATCGCATCGGCAGAAACTTGTGTTCATAAAATTAACGGAATTTTTCATAATCCAGTGCATACTTTAACTATACATAAAAGATTACGTGGTAACGTCTTTTCAATATTTAATTTCACTTAAGCAATCTATGAAACAAATCGTTATTTCACAACTAATACAAACACACAGTCACACGCACACACAGACGCACATACACACATACACATAAACACACTCGCACACATGCATATTCACACACTCGGATTATAATCAAGATAAAAAGTAACATCAAATAAATTAATATAATAAAAGATTCATGACGCCACTTAATGGTTTTTTATTTTACGGCGCGCAAAAGCACACCCTCTGTTAATCTCAAACCCAAAATCATTATGATTTTTACGTCTATATTTTCAATTTTAAAAAAGTAATCAAGAGTTGCGTGGTATAGGGGCTTCTGACTGACGGACGCGCTTAGGCGCATTATTATATAGATTTCCGAATTTAACAATTTTATGCGGACGTTCGAAAAAAATCATTTTTGGTGCGCTGGTTTCTAAAATTAGTAGCGTCATGGACAGAAAGAAGTGACAGACAAAATATACATTGCAAATTATATATATTGATTATGAGACGATTTATCATTATACAGTTTTTAAAATAATTTTTAAACATGTGTTACATTCTTAACCGTTGTGGAAAAGGTATTTGATGTCCTAAATTTTAAAAAAAAAATGTGTGAAAAATACAATGAAATAGATTTGCTGATCTATGTAATATAATGTATGTAACACTGATTGATAACATATATTACATATTATACATTAATTTTGTCAGTGTTAAAATTTAATTGTAAAGATTTTTTTTACATAAATATTAAAGACATGTTTTATATTTTTTATATTAAGTTTGTTTTATGAATTATATTACTGGTATTTCACGTTTTACAAAACATGACAGCAGTGTTCAATTTCTTATAAAAATATATTTTAAAATTGCTAAAGTTCTTTTTTTTTGTTTTTTAATATTTTAATTTTTTTAAATTTTTAAACCTTTTAAATAATACTCAATGTTAAGAATTTACAGAACAAGTGAAAAGATGTTATTTTTTGTTTGTGAACATTTGACGTGCCCAATTTAACTTTATAATGTTTGTGTATTTTTATATAAATGCATTACATTACATATGTCAATACATAAAAATAAATAACTTTAATTAGCGTAAGATTTTGTATCATCTTGAAAATAAAAACTACAGATTCCTTACACTTTCCACAATATGTTTGAAATAGCTGCATTAGTTGATTTGTAATCGTGTTGTAGGTATTAAATGTTACATTACTACTGGGCATTACCTTCTTTTCAGCTTTATAAAAAACAGTACTTTGATCTGATTGCAAGTCTTTGTTTTTACTCAAGCTTAGAAGCTACAGTATCTTTTGCCCAGTAATAAACACCTCGAATATACACACTTCTTTCGATGCCTCCCATTCCCCCATTCTTTCCTCATAGACACTGAATACACTGTTGTGATTGTGTCTTTTCGTTTCCTAACTATTTTCTTTTAGCAAAAAAATAAATAAATAAATAATAATAATATTTAAAAATTTTCCGTTACCCATATACAGGGGACGGAAACTGATAATTTACAAAATGTGCACTCACTCCGATAATTGTAGTATTGTGCTTTGATTGTAATTTTTAAGAAAGACATTTTGATTGGGAAAATGTGGATATTAGGATGGCGATTTTATTGACTTTAATAAGAACTTGTTACATAAATATAAGTTACGAAAATGGGATACAAAATACAAAAACGACGTAAAAAGAATATAAAAACACACCCAATCCTTATCTTTTTAAATTATAAAAAGAAAAGAATATTTTTTTCATGGAAGTGTTGCTTATCATTTTTAATAAAATGAAAAAAACAAAAATTTTTTCGTCCATGGGTGACTCTAGGGCAAGTTTAGTAGAGTTAACAAATTTATTTAGCCACCACTAACGAGCAAGTGATTGTGTGGCTAGCATAATGCCCGTGGGCCTTACCAGTATCGAGGCTCGAACCCGTGACTCGAGTTCTTGCCACGGTTCAACAGTCCAGCGCGCTACCACTTAGATCAACTAAAATTGTTTTCAAATGCTCATACGAAATTGTAGCTTATGGGGGCGTTGCGAAAAGGGTAAATATTAAACAAAGTGTTTTAGGAGACAACGCCGATCGCACCAATGGCACCAGCTTGACATCATCATCACATGAAGTGCATAATTGTCTAGTGTACTACTCATACACAGCTATCATAGTTTCAACTGTGAATCTGATCACTTCCATATGGAGATCAAAGTACGATTAATGAGGAAAGACTTGCACCTCATAGTATAAACAGGGAAGTCCACTCATCAACATCTTTTGAATGAAAGACAGACCCTGTAAAAACACAGCTGTTCACAGCAAAATTGCACGATGATCTCTTAAAAACGTCCCCAGACAGTAGAATAGACTTTAAATGGACGCATCTCAGTGACGCATCAGAAAACATTCTCACTAAAACACAGATTTGGTTGATGCTCATTGGGACTAGGTAAAATATGTCCCTCAAGTTAAAAGCAAAGCCATTATGGCTTACAAGGAAAAACCATACCGGCTAAATGTCTTAAATCAGCCAAGTTACATCTCCAAATAAGGCAGGTCAATAAAACGATACATACTAGCTTAAAATCTGTTTCAATATAAAGTCAGCTGCAGACATTGGAAATGCTTAAGCCAATGATTAAAATAATATTTTTAGGTCTGTCAAGTAAACCAAGCATTATCAACCATCGATTTTAAAAATATTTTTAATATTCGATTCTTAAAATAATATTTTTTTTAAAATTGAATAGCCGGATGTTTTATAAACAGATCTCGCATGTTACATCACAAGGCATTTTTCTCTGGTGATTTTACCTACTGCTGTGTATAACGGCTAGAGCCAGAAAAAATTGTGCAGACAACGCCACACGACCGACATGTGTATAGACAAATAGAAAAGGTCGAGACTATTAGCTCTACAACAACGTCACCGTGTGTGGTCTCCAGCACTAGCGGCTTTTTGTCTTACTTTGGTGACAGGTTTTGAAAACAGTGGCGGAAATTTGAGAAATTTGTGTCTTGGTTTCTCGACATATTTATATATACCTTCTAGGCGCGTCCGAAGTCGCAATGCGGCGTAACTCACGATAATAAAAAAATTAATGAATGAAAGTAAGGACGTAAAAGAATAAGCATTTGTGTGTCCAGATTAACAATTAGGCGGTTCTCCTCACCATAAAATAGTGTAACGTGTGATGTGACATCTTAAATTGAGCTCAAATAATCCTTTAAAAAAAATACATTTTTAAAATGTGATTTTTCTTTTATTTCAAAATTCCGATAAGTGTGTGTATAAATAAGTTTGTGCACGTGGATGTTTTAGGAAATGACAACAAAAAAAACCTTATAAATATATTGCTTAAATATTACACTTATAAAAACAGTGACCATGGTTTGTAAACAAATCGTAAGGTACATAAAATATCTTTCCATAAGATTCCTTTGATTTTAGAGCAAAAAAAACAACAACAAAAAACACCAACAACTTTCAAAATCACAAAATACACTAAAAACAATTGTTATTTTAACACAACAGCTTGATTTTTTTAATAATATTGATAAATGTTTGTTTATAGACTGATTTCATAGGAAGATCGTGCGGTTGACTAAATGGAAGATCGTGCGGTTGACTAAATGGAAGATCGTGCGGTTGACTAAATAGAAGATCGTGCGGTTGACTAAATAGAAGATCGTGCGGTTGACTAAATAGAAGATCGTGCGGTTGACTGAATTGAAGATTTCGTTTAAAATATATACACATTTGAAAAGTTGTTTTTTAAAAATGAAATGCCTACTTAGCATATGTTGTATATAAAGGCCTTACCAATTATGTTATTATATAAGTTAAAAAAGTACAATGGAAAATTGTTTAAATATAAATAAAAAATAAAAGATAATCCATTATTTAGTGGGAAAAGTATCTGTTAATATATTGCTTTGTTGCTACTGGAAAAAAAGAGTGGGAATTCATTTCACATAACATAATATTTTTTTTGAAAATCAATATCTTAGAATTTTTATTCTTAAATTAATTTTTATTTTATTATTCATGTCAAAAGAAAATATGTCTATTAAACAAAAAAAAAACTATTTTCCACCCTCCACTAATCATAATTATTCACATCAATAGTATCTGGCTCAAAAAATATCCTATCCGTCTTAAACTAATTTCATGAATAGAATATAAAATGGAATGGATGTTTTTGAGAGCTTTTTCTTGGAGCCTAAGGATTCATATGGAAAGAAATTGTTTTCATTTTTGATTTTTGTGAAAAAAAGCCTTTTGTAACCGTTAAATACCTTTGATATTGTAATATAGCAGGCTGGGGAACACATTTTTAGGGCTAGAACCGCATCAATAAGATAAGAAAAATCAAGAGGCCGGAATTAACCAAACATTTGTCTCGATTTAAGTACAAGAATACATTTTGAACATAAAGTTATTGAATGTTTTCGATATTTACCGCAGGCTTGCGGGTCGACAAGAGCTCTGTAGTGGGCCGCATGCGGTCCAATGGCGTCTTTGCCCACCAATGTGATAAAATATATAGAAAAAAAAGCATGGGTTATCAAATCAGAAACGCCAAAATTGATGGGTAACATTAAATTCATTAAAATACTTTCTATTTTCTCGACAAACATATCGTTATATTTTTAAAAAGAAGTTGTTTGAGGAATCAAAATGGTAATTTTGTGGTGGGTTTACACTCATTTTTGAAGGAATTTGTGACCCAAAATCAAATAGAATTTTTATTGTGCCTACTCGGTAGCATAGCTAGGGTATTGTGCTCGTATATGTGTATGGGGAAAGTCATAACAATAAAAGTAGAAATATGCTATGTACCGCGGAATGAAATGTCCTACACTGATGAGACTTCGTATTTAAAAACAATAAATACATAAATATTTTAATCAGGTTTTACTTATAAGCCTCTTGTTTTCATTGGACAAGACCAATGTGTTTTTTTTTTCCTTGAAAAATAAAATATGTTAATAATATTTCTTATTGAGTACCTCGACAATTCATTACAACATAAGGAAATTAGTCCAACAGGAAACACCAGTATGTTAATACATATATAGAATTCGCCAGTACTTGAAAAGTTCTATACTATGTTGACATTTTAATATTAAATGTTAAAATTATTAAACTTTTATATTTGCAATCATTGTCACCGGCTCACACAGGGTACTGTATCCAGGCACTCAAAGGTTGTATAGAGGTCAAACATGAATATATTAAATAATTCAATGCTTGCCTCACATGCCGTATAATTCAAATTTCATTATGTAAAATATATTTTGATGATTATGATGATGATTGATTTCTTCTATAGTACTAATGAGACTATCATTTTAATAGGTCTCTGACGTTCAAAAACTCTCTGAAAAGAAGTTTTCAAATATTTCTAAAATAGGCATCTGTAGTCAAACTATTGCAAACATTTTGGAAAACTGCTTTACAATTTTGAAGTCACGAATTCAAAGAAATGAACACCACGAGTCCACCTACTCCGGGATGGACCTCGTATAAAATAATCATACAAATAATACATTAACAATATTTGATTTTTGATAAAGTTGCAATTCAGGTTAATGTATTTAAGTCAATTAAGCAGACACAAAATAACTTAAAATTATTTTAAAAACTTCAGTTTAGTTAGGTCTCTACTAATACCAACATTAAAACATTTCATCTACGATTCGACAACGTGAACTAATTTTTTTAATTCAAAATATCTGCTGATACTTGCAATCTGTTCAAAAACGTATCCCAAATGTTAGGGAATAACACCACTGACCTTTATTTTGGTAATATCATAGCCCTACAATGTAATATGATTTCCTGTTTAACCTTTCTGTTAGTTGTGTCACTAAGCTCTCTCTGAGTGTGATTTCTGATTGGTGGGCTGTGAATGATCAGGCGATTGGTGGTTGACATTGTTCGTAGGCAATCACATCACATGAGTTTCACTGACCATAGATCTTGTAAAAAAATAAGCCACACCACTGTTATGGTAGAAGGCGTGGGGACAGCCCAAATAAAGTCAGTTACACAAGTCATTGGCCTGATTCAACATTAAGCTCGTCAGAGTTTACAACGACCAGATCACCTCAGACATTTACTTAATCTATGCTTCAGGCTTCACTTGGTTGTCTTCAAGATCATTGAATATTTAATTTTGTGGCACAGAATGAACAGTGGGCACCTTTTACAGTGGGTCGTCTTGTCAGGTCTATGTGAGTAGCATAATAGTATACAAATACTTTTCTTTATTTCGCTTTCTTTTCAGACACATTTTAAATATTTGTATTAATATCTAATAACCAGATATGATTTAAAAACATTTAAGTAAAAATATATTTTTATCACATTTTTTTTTTAATTTACTTTTTTCATGAAACGATTTAGTTAATTTTTTTTCTTAATTACTTGTCAGTATACTCAAAATTAAGTTATTTTTTCTTTTTATAATAACTTCAGTTGCACTGACGGTCACTACCTCCCTTGACATTAAATGTGATTCCAGCCACACAAAACTGTTGTTTTTGGTAGATGTCACCTACAAAACAAACATGACGGTCACTCGCTTAAAAAACATAGTTTCCTATTTTGAAGCGAAGGTCAAAGGCGGCATCATAGAAACACTTGACGTGTGTCTAGTGGATCCATTTGATAGGAAGACACTCTTCAACCTGACCAATGTGACGTCATCACGAGAGCTCACGTCTATCTTTGACCAGCTGACAGGAACAAATCTAAACCAGGAAAAGAACTACACATATTCTGAGAGTATAAAACTCTTTGATTATTTTTACAAAATTATATCCGAAGTTTTGACTGATAACCTTGAACGGGAGAAATATGTAGTCGTGGCAATTTCCTGGTGTCATGGGGCATGCGACGAGTATTCGATAAGACAATCACAAGTTTTAAAGGCTACTTTTTCAGAATTGATAATCTTGTTGGAGGTACCAACAAAAGACGGCGCTCTCATGCACAATAATAACAATGGTTACCTTCTTTATGACATGAGAATCAAGGTGATATTTATCGACTCTGAAGATGACTTTGTCAGTTACAATCCCGTTACCATTGACCACTGCAGAGACTGCCCACTGGGCTGGACACGATATACCTGGTCGACACACAGGATTTCTTGTTATAGGCTGTATCAAACGAACACCAACATCTCGTGGTCGAAGGCGTCCAGCAAGTGCGAGTCTGTAAAGTCTTCGTTGCCGACCTTAGAGACGAGGGATGAGTTTGAGTTTATGACAAACCTCCTTGAGAAACACAGTAACAGCTCCATGACTGAACCAGCGACAGTAAAAGTGGGCGTTGGCCTTCGCAAAAGATTTGGGCTCCAAAAGAATATTTACATGTGGTTGAACTCAAGGCCTTTTAACTTAGAGGTGAATTTAGAAGGCAGTCGCAGGATCAGGGAGCGTTGTGTCGAGGTTAGCTTTAATTTCAAATCAAGAAATGAGAACAATATCAAGTGGAAAACTGTCAACTGTGAAAAACCTATTTTCAAAATAATAGTGTGTGAAATGGAAGGATTAATGGTTCATAATGTTACTGAAAGCATGAATGATACTGTTCACAAAAATCCAGTAAATAAATTTGATTACATTCACGACTTTAGAATAAGTTACTCCTTTGATTCAAATTTGCCGCTCGATGAAAAACGCTATGAAAACTGGGGAATGTTTGACTGCAGGGATAATTTGGTTAAAAACGTCACTTATAGATTAGTTTGTGATGGATCAATGGACTGCAACACAGGAAGAGATGAGCAGTTTTGTAACAATGTATCACCGAAAGAAGATGAGAGCAATTATTTCTTATGTCATAATCCAAATAGAGTGGGTAAATATCCAACAAGGGTTGTCATCCCCTCAGAAGAACGATGCAACAAGATCCAAGATTGTCCAGACAACAGCGATGAGCAAGGCTGTGATGGATGTCTGGGTAGACAATGTGAGGATGGTACATGTCTCCCGAGCCATTGGTTATCACGTGATCTGGAAAAGTGTCCTCTATATAAAGAAAACAATAAAAGCTGGTATTTAAATGTTTCATATTACAGATCAGATAACAGTTCTATGCAAGATAAACGCCAACAAGAAATAACTTGCTGCAGTCCAAACCACAACGAACACAAATTACCTGTTGAATGGGCTCCAAAATGTTTATACCTCAGAGGTCTTGACGGAAGTATAACAGGCTGCGACAACAACCGACATCTTGGAGAATGTGCCCCATTCCGCTGTTCAGAAGGATTTCAGAAGTGTCCAGACAGTTACTGTGTCCCTGTTTACAACTTTCTCGACGGCGTCAAGGACTGCCCTTATGGAGAAGATGAAGAGATGAGCTACATTATAACTCTTAATGAAAGTAACAACATTTTTCGCTGTAAAAAATCCAAGAGATATATTCACGAAGTCCATCTCTGTGACGGCATTCCGCAATGTCCATTCGGTGACGACGAGCACAATTGTAACGTGAAATGTCCGCATGGATTTAGATGTAATGGGCAGGCCGTCGAGGTTTACAATCTTACATTAGTTCCTGAAATCAAATCTTTAAATATTATTGACGTTAACACAAAATATCTAAATGTCTCCTGCATAGACCTTTCCAAATTGAAAGAAGCTTTCATTTTTCCCAACCTGCTCAGAATCCAAGCCTCGAATTGTGACCTCGTAGATCTCTACGGAATATTTGGTCGTGAATATAGTAACAAAAAATTATATTATGTCAATCTGGCATACAACAATATAACAATGTTAGCTAAACATGGACCGCTTGCGCGTCTTCCAAATTTACAATTCTTGAGTCTATCACATAACAGGCATTTGAATCGAATCCACTTTTTTAGTCTAGTTTCAAAAAAATTGCGTGCGCTTGATTTATCATTTACGGCAATATCCAGTTTGGACCTTGAAATTCTAATGGGAATCGAATCGATGCAAATCCTAAACCTTTCTAACACAAATATTTTACGATCTCTCTCTCTTTTTAGAATACGAAGTATAGAATTTTTATATCTAGATAACACGTCACTTAGTTTAGTTTACGTTGCATATTTATTACAGTCAGTTTATGTCAGTTCAGGTCTGTACGTAGACAACTTTAAATTATGCTGTCCCCAAATATCGTGGCGTGGCACTCCACAACACGCGTGTCACGCACCTCCAGAAGCATTCTCTTCATGTGAAGATCTCCTGAGTGATGTATTGAAACGTTCACTTCTGTGGTTGGTTGCAGGCGTGTCATTGGCGGGGAACATCATCGTCGTCACCTACCGGTTATTTTATGACAGGGGCGTCTTCAAGAAAGGTTACGGTGTATTTGTGACAAATCTGAGCGTGTCGGATTGTGTCATGGGCGTGTATCTGCTGATTATCGCCTCTACTGACGTCCGTTACAGAGACGAGTATGTACTTCATGAAACTGATTGGTGCCACAGTTCCTTGTGTCAGGCTGCTGGCTTTCTGTCCACTTTGTCCACTGAGACCTCAACTTTTTTTGTGTTTCTAATTACACTGGACAGATATCTGGTCATCAGGTTTCCATTCGGTGAACACAGGTTTACAAAAGTATGTCTAGTATTCTGCACACTATTCGTCTGGATCATTGGTTTCATTCTTGCATTAGTTCCACTCATGTATCCAGAGTGGATAATTTACTCATCCAATGGGATGTGTTTAGGCTTACCACTGGGCGTTAGCCGAAATCTTGGCTGGCATTACTCATTTGGAATCTTTATTTGCGTCAATTTTATTATGTTTATTTTTGTCGCTTGTGGTCAGATATATATCTTCCGTTTGATATCCTTCAGTCACAGTTTTCAAATGACCAATGTCCAGAGTGTTGCCAGGAGGGTTCAGGAAATAAACATTGCTAAGCAACTATTTTTGGTCGTGTTGTCCAACTTCCTGTGCTGGTTTCCCATCTGTGTCTTAGGTTTTCTGACGTTGACAGGACACGAGGTCAGTCCAGACACCTACGCCTGGTTGGTCGTTTTTGTCATGCCACTCAACGCGGCCATCAACCCTATGATCTACACGATACCCGTCATGTACAGCAAGTGGCAGGACTTTAAGAGAGGTGAGACTATTATGACTCGACGAAACGTAACAAAATAAGTATCCTTCAAGACAATCATTTAATATGCAACAAAACGATGAGAGATATAAAAGAGTGTAGATCTTGTCTGAAACTCTTATTTATATATCGGATCAAAAATTTGGATTACTTTGTTTTCTTGTTGAATCTATTAGCTCCTAAGGGAGAAGTTTATGTTTTTCTCGTTCCTTCTATAAGTCGAACCCTATTTAAAATCTAGAAATGTATCAAGATCTAATGATTTGCTTTCTTTTTTTTTCGGGTATGATGATGGGTTGTAAAGTTTCTCTCTGTCTCAATGGTTTCATTTCACTTTGTGTATGTAATATGATGGTATGTTCTCTTTGGATGTAATATGATGGTCTGTATTCTCTGGATGTAATGTGATGTTCTGTACTCTTTCAATGTAATTTGATGGTGTGTTCTTTGGATGTAATTTGATGTTCTGTATTCTTTGGATGTAATTTGATGGTGTGTTCTTTGGATGTAATTTGATGTTATGTATTCTTTGGATGTAATTTGATGGTGTGTACTATTTTGAGGTAATATGATGATCTGTACTCTCTGGATGTAATGTGATAGTGTGTACTCTCTGGATGTAATGTGAAAGTGTGTACTTCTGGATGTAATGTGATAGTGTGTACTCTCTGGATATAATGAGATGGTCTGTACTCTCTGGATGTAATTTGATAGTGTGTACTCTTTGGATGTAATTTGATGGTATGTACTCTCTGGATGTAATTATGGTCAGTACTCTCTGTACGTAATGTGATGGTATGTACTCTCTGTATGAGATGTGATGGTCTGTGGTGTCGAGCTGACCATTCCGAATCCGCATTACAGATGTATTACCATATTATGTTGATGGTATAACTAGTTAAATTAGCCTTATAAGATTTAGCCCTTATTTTCACAGTTGCCTTTGATGTATCAGAAGGAGATTATGATAACCGGATATGTTAATCTCTAAGGAGGCATTAGACTTCCAAAGCCCTATGTTGTATGTCTCTTAACTTATTGATCCGAAATCCTTCAACGCAATAAAAATTAGAACGTATGCTAAAACAATAACGTCATGTAATATTTTTTACTGCGAGAAACACCACACGTCTTTTTTTAACTGCTATGGACAGTTGTATTATGTAGCTCGGCGTTATTGATCCTGTTATATGGGCTATTATATTGTGTATTGCTTTCTTAACACGTATTATATTCTAAATGTTAACGGTGTTTCCATCTACATCACATTGTCATGTTTCATCAACTGATTACGTACTTTTCAATTGTAGTAATATATGTCAACATTTTCCCCATATGGTATTTCTATGTGTAAATAAGCCTTGCAAGTTTATTGTGTATTATATATTTAGTATACATTGTTGGCTTAAAGGACTTTGCTACAAACAAACAAAAAATGCCTACCAAAATTAAATCGTTTTCCCAATTTATTTTGCCAATGTAAATGTAAATAAACCTAATTGCTTTTTACAATCGTCATGTTCAATATCTGTAAATGGTTATCGGACACTTATTATTTATAACAGTACTAACGAGAAGCCAAGCATGAAAAATATAGAGTGTCATATAGATCTAGTTATGTACAAAGAAATTGTGTACAGAAATGTTTCCCAAAAAATTTGTTTAAATACTCAAATATTCCTAAGATATAAAACTTGAAAATTAATCTGTACATCATTTTCAAGAAATGTTAAGGTTTGGCCTAAAACTGAGTAAAATTTTTGGGTGTGGGTGTGTGTATCTAACATCTGTTTGTTAAATGTGGATTTTTACAAAATACACACATTTCTCAGAAATTTCGAGGACAAAATTCTTTAAAGATGATTGAGAACATGTAGAGCGCTGGTCAAATGGCTCATTGTTGAACGAAACAGCTAGTTAATGGATGATTATTAAACACAAACCATAGAAATACGTAGGACGCCATAATCTTCTATACGGAAGGAGCGTCTGTAACATATAAGATAAGATAGAACAGCCTGGTCAAATATATGGCTATTAAACAGGGTAAAGTGGTCAAATAGCTGTGCATTAAAGACGAAAAATGGTCTAATAGTTGGCAATGAAAAGAAGAGAGCTGGTAAAATAGCGGACCTTAGAAGGAGACAGCTTGTCAAATATAATCGACAAGTGTATGAATTCTTCTTCCGAGCGGAGTGTTCCTTTGGATAACCACTGTTCCGCTTTTCCTTAAGTTTCTAGTTCATGGCTTGACTCAATATGTTGGAGACTAATGATGCTACCGATAAGTAGAATCTCTTTGCTTCTGCCAAGTCCACTGTCACAATTTAAGAATTCTGATCCGGAAAATGTTTTTTTAAGGATTTATAGGACACTAGCAGCTAACGAGACCATAAAGGAGCGAATTCATGTCAGGTGGTGACCTTTCAAAGCTAAATAGCGTTATAACTAGAATGAATTCGACTCACCTGACATGATTAAACCTGGGGCGTTTGAAACAAAAATATAATTTTTAAAATTCCCATTCAGAGCTAAATATACCATTTCTACTTTGTTGACTGATTTAAATATCACTTCTTTGTTAATTATTGCAGGGGAAGAGCACTCATGTAGAGTTAAATTAGGTACGCTACTATGGATTACATTATTTCAAAGTTTGTAATAGAATTCTGAAGTTACACCTATTGCTGCTCAAATTCATTGCTGATTGAACGTTGAAATTAATAGATAAACGTTAGTGAGTATATGCTTGAAATAAAATTCTGGTTAATAAATGTCAATGTGTTATCAACTTAGCCGGCATACATCGCTAGCAGTCACAAAATTCTTTCTAATTTTCTCATGTATATTTTATCACTTAACTCTCACATTTTGCATAACATGTTTATATCTATTAAAAGGCAAATGGATCCACAAACTCCCAATTGTACCAAATGTCAAACTGAGGAAAACTTTTCAATCATTAAGAGCTCTGAATAGCCAATCAGATTGGAAATGTCACTATACTAACAAAAAATCATATTTATCAGTTGATGAGATGGGCAATAACTCCTTTCATTTCATTTCAACTGCCGAATTAGCACACAACTCTTGCGTTTTCACATAGCAGTCAAACAGCAACAACCAAAGGATTTAAGCGTCAGTATGACTCCGCTCACATGGATTACCTTGTCCATACTTCGTAAGTATTACTGGCTTATAGCTATTTCTAAAACGTAAATCCGTACACACGTGGTCGGTTATTTAATATGTGGGGCTCTGCTTAACATTGCAGAATAGCTTAAAGATTCGGTGATTGCAATGAGAACTTGTCGGTAAGATGGCCTTCCGTTCTGTTAAAAGTTGGGAATATATTGATCATTTAACAGATGAATATGAATACATTACATTTTGATTAGGGACAGGCTATTGGGATTTTTCGGGTTCAGCAAATATTTACAGTAGATATGGATAGGATCAGGGTATAAAATGTAGTAAATAATTATTTTGAATCAAAGTTTATTAATATGTATACGTTTTAAAACAAATATATAAAAGAAAACAATAACATTTAATTTAAAATATATTTTAAAAAATAAAAAAATTACCAAGTGATGATCATGAAATCATTCAAATCCTTGCAAAAGGTAACAGGAAAATCAATTACGATACAAGAAAAAATATTACATTAAAAAGGTACAACTAGATCTATAGATATCACTTTACTACAAGGTACAACTAGATCTATAGATATCACTTTACTACAAGGTACAACTAGATCTATAGATATCACTTTACTACAAATTACAACTAGATCTATAGACATTACTTTACTGCATGTGTATAAGATAACAAACCAAGTTTAACTAACCTAATAAGAAACTTAAATCGTAAAAATAAAAATATAGTTTTTATTATCGCTCAGGATCACGACTTCTTGTACAAAACACCACACATTCAGTACAAGATAGTTTGCTTGGTACACAATACACAAATCATTGAACTTCATTCATTAAATTGATTGCAAAATTTTTTATCGTTCACGTTGACAGTGTCACAGAAGTCCATAGTAGATAATAGATACATTTGATAATAAATATTTTAATTTAAGGTATTAAATACCAAAAAGAAAGTAATAACGTAACCCTCTTAGCTCTTACACTTAAATGACAAGATATTCTGATCAGACATTCGGATTCGGCTAATAGTTTTAAAAAAACAGCCATTCACGAATTTTGATAAGTATTTTAAAAATCCAGATAAGTTAAGTTCATGACAGTTAATAGTGAATGAAATGTAGATAATAATGAGGGACATGTTGATAAATTTGTTGACAAAACAGCTAACGTAAGAGTAGTTAACTCAGTATAGTAGACCAGGAAGAACAGGGCTGCGGGTGCCAAGAATTGAAGTCGAAGTCTCCCCAATTATAAAAGAATTTTCCTCAGAGAGTATATCTTTTAAAGTCTCCTCAGGGGTTAGCTCTTCTTTACTATATTAAATTATAAATAAGTGCTTTATAAACGTTTATGACCAAAAATATATTTATTATTTGTCCCACATGTATTTGTTTATGATTATTGGCAACTCAACAAGCATAATCTCACTAAGGGGCGTAACAAGTTGTTGGCAAAGGATGATTCGATATCGCCCATTTTATGGGTGTCTAATTGCCCAGCTGAAAAGTGAAGTCAATAGTGTGCTCGCCTCACAAGCCAAAGGGCGTGGGATCTTCCCTACGTTAAAGCCACAATAAACATTTTGATGAATGACTAGCGTTAGAAAAAAGTCCTACACTAAACTGAAGAAGAGGTATTTAGAAATAACTGCCAAATTAGCTGAAAACAAAGATGTTCAAGTAAAACGAGACAGTTACACAGATGTCTTGTAACATCTTTGAATTAACTCTTATCGACTGTGAGTAGCACCTGCGGTAATGGCTTTTAACGAAATTTGCTATTCCACTGTTTTCAGAGAATGAATTAAAAATACGACTACCACCTTTTACCGGTAGCGTTTTTATATCAACAAATTTAAGAAGAATTGAAAAACAATTAATTTTGTTTACCTTGACTTTTAAAGAAAAGTGCACACGTCTGTGGAAGAGATCTATACCACATTTATTGTATTTGTAGCTGTCTCAGAACACAAAACAAAAGCCAAAACGTTGACTTCCGAATTTCAGGTCATACGTTTAGCAATCAGTGGAATAGCTATGGTTGATCTCAACATTTACGTTCAATTCATGTTATATCCCCAACCCCAATTTTCCCAATTCCCAAATGCTAGTGCGGATTTCTTACAAATTTAGGCAGATTGTTAGGTTTTAACGAATCTAAGAATAACACTAACCACTATTGCGATTTTCACAATAATTCACTTTATTTAGGATAAACACAGTGTTAAAAATTAAATTCAAATCATGTAAAGAGGCCGTTTATTATTTTTTTTAAAACTGTCACACCCTTGAGATTATGTCACAGTGTAATTGTCATAAATGTTCACTATCAGTTTATTTAGTAGGGGTGTAAACTTTTTTAAAAAAACTACTACTTGTGTGCAAGTTTTCCAGGCATCCATTTTTTAGGCAATACGTTTACAAAATTAGAAGCGCGATAAGGTAGAGTATGTAATATAAAGTCTGTATGGTACAGTGAGTAAGGTACAGCCTTTAAGGTGGAATCCGTATGCTATAGCCGTGGCCTGTGACCGCTGCATCACTTGCCAACAGATCATTGCTCATGGTCTGTGGACGCAATTATCTTCTGCATAGAAGGAGCGTCTGTATATCTAAGATAAAAGTCTGTATGGTACAGTCTAGATGATGGAGGATTTATTCTATAACACAAGATTATAAATATTTTTAGTACCTAAATATTTGCTATTTGTTTTCAAACTAAAAGTAATTTTATTTTGAAATACCCTTTTTATTATTAAATCTACAGCAAGATGAAAATGTGAGATTATGTTCTCATGTTTCCTCAGTTCTACTTGCAGGGACCGTCTCAACAGAACCACAATGTGATGCAAACCACACCAAACTTTTACTGCTGATGGACGCACGTCATGACCCCAATTTGACAGTGACCCGGATAAAGAACATCGCTTCTTATTTCATCTCAAGGGTCAAGGACGGCCTTATCAAAATATTTGACGTCTCTTTGGTAGATACGTTTAATGGGAAAACATTATTCAATCTCACTAGTGTTACGTCACCAATTGAGCTCACGTCAGCCCTTGAAAAATTCAATCATTTAAATGATTACTCGGAGGACTATAAAGACAATATCAATCTTCAATCAAATCTAACTTTGGCCATACTTCATTTCGATAAAATTGTTAACGAGTTAGACATAAACGTTAAAGGGAACATTTATATTGTCTTATTTCTTGTGAGTTGCAATGGAAACTGCAATGAACTTTCTAAATTAAGGGAATTACATTCTAAGACTAAATCTGTGATAAAAATTATATTGTTGTTGGAAATATCTTTCAATGAGAGCATTAACTTACATGATACTCAAAAGGAATACGGCAAAGATCATTTGGAATTTATGGGCGCCGGACACGGATTTGACAAGTACAATCCAATGACTTGGGTTATCTGTGCTGACTGCACCAAGTGCTGGACAAAATATATCTGGTCGGCAAATAGGGCATCCTCCTATAGAATTGAATTACTGGACACTCCAATCTCCTGGTCAGAAGCGCAGGAAATTTGCATTTCAAAAAGCTCATCCTTGCCTACAATCGAGACGGAGGTTGAGTTACAATTTCTAAACGAATTTTTGCGAGACATCACAATCAAGGCAGATGATCCCAGTACGTTTCTCATAAGGAATACTGTAGTCATTAGTGTCAACCTCTTTAAAAAACGAGGACACGGGAATACAAATTTAAGGTGGTTAAATTCAAGACCTTTTAACATTAAGGCGAATTTTGACAGCAATGAAGACAGAAGGGAATGGTGTGTGTCAGTTATCTTTCTTTTTAGAGCAAAAAATGAAACGGATGAGATTAAATGGGAAGTTTTAAATTGTGATAAGTCTATTTCGAAAATACTTGTGTGTGAAATGGAAAGTATAAGCCCTCTTTATGAAGAGGAACAGAAAGCTAAGATATTAGCAACAGCACAAAGAAAACAAAATAGAACTATGATTTCAATTTTTTACCAATTTGTAAAACTAATTAATTTCAACTTAAATGAAAAGGAAGAAATGTTTAAGTGTCACGATGACTATAAAATATTGTTACATACGGTTTTGTTTGCGACGGTATAAGAGACTGCAACAATGGAAGAGATGAACAGTATTGTCCAAGAGAGTTATCTTCAAAAGCTCGGTGTAATATGATCCAAGATTGTCCAGACAGCAGCGATGAGCAAGGCTGTGATGGATGTCTGGGCAGACAATGTGAGGATCGTACTTGTGTCCCAAGTCATTGGTTATCACGTGATAGTGAACAGTGTAATCTATTTATAGGAACCAATAGAAACTGGTATTTAAATGTATCATATCCTTGTACAGGTCAATGTTCTGGGTTGATTTACTTCCAACATGAAATAACTTTCTGTGATGTAAACAAGGAAAACTCTTCAGAGAAACAAGCTTTTGAATTAAAAACAACAAATGCTGAATGGGCTCCAAAATGTTTATATTTGAGAGGCAGTGACGGGAGTACAACAGGCTGCCACAACAACAGACATCTGAGAGACTGTAGAACATTTCAATGTCCAGAAGGATTTCTTAAGTGTCCAGACAGTTACTGTGTTCCCGTGTATAATTTTGGAGATGAACAAGACGACTGTCCTTACGGGGAAGATGAACAAATATATTTGAAAACATCGGATGAAAACGAAATTTTTAAATGCATAAGGTCAAACAATTACATCCACCTAGTGCACCTTTGTGACGGTGTACCACAATGTCGATTTGGTGAGGACGAAGCTTTTTGTAATATGACATGTCCACCTGGATTTAATTGCCTAAACCAAGCTGTCAATGTCGCCAACCATACATTAGTACCTGAAATTATATCTTTTAATATTTTTGACCTTAAAACCAAATATTTAAATATCTCCGGAGTCGATCTGTCAAAAGTAAATGACCCATTTATTTTACCAAACTTGCTTGAGATCCACGCCTCCAACTCAAACATTGATAGTCTTGAAAGAATTATAAGTATGGAAGTAAAAAATAAAAAAATATACAACTTAAATTTGAGCAACAACAAAATCAAAGAATTACTAAGTTTTGGACCGTTATATCTCTTGTGGAATTTACGATTTTTGAATTTGTCAAATAATAAACAACTAACAACAATCGAAAAAGTAAGTATCCGTTCAACAGTCCTGCACACAATTGATTTATCTTTTACAAAAATTTCTGTTTTAAATTTGTTAGTATTAGAAAATTACAAGTCGATTCGATACTTAAATCTCTTTAAAACAAACATTGTACTTATTGGTTCACTTCGGAATATCAAGCATTTGGAATATTTTCAACTACAAAATACATTGCTAAGCCCAGAAGACATTACAATGATTTTAAAAAATGTCTCAGTGAGCACATCTCTGTACGTTGACCACTTCATATTTTGCTGTCCCCAAATATTACGTGCCGGCACACCTCAACACGCGTGTCACGCACCTCCAGAAGCATTCTCTTCATGTGAAGATCTCCTGAGTGATGTATTGAAACGTTCACTTCTGTGGTTAGTGGCAGGCGTGTCATTGGCTGGGAACATCATCGTCGTTACCTATCGATTATTTTATGACAGAGGCGTCTTCAAGAAGGGTTACGGCGTATTTGTGACCAACCTGAGCGTGTCGGATTGTGTCATGGGCGTGTATCTGCTGATTATGGCCTCTACTGACGTCCGTTACAGAGACGAGTATGTACTTCACGAAAATGATTGGCGCCACAGTTCCTTGTGTCAGACTGCTGGCTTTCTGTCCACTCTGTCCAGTGAGACCTCAACTTTCTTCGTCTTTCTTATCACGCTGGACAGATATCTTGTCATCAGGTTCCCATTCGGTGACCACAGGTTTACAAAATGGGGTCTTGTAATATGTGTTCTTTTTGTCTGGATCATTGGTTTTTTTCTAGCGTCGGTTCCACTCATGTATCCAGAGTGGATAATTTACTCATCCAATGGGATGTGTTTGGGCTTACCACTGGGCATTAGTCAAAATCTTGGCTGGCATTACTCATTTGGAATTTTTATTTGTGTCAACTTTATTATGTTTGTTTTCATCGCTTGCGATCAAATGTCAATCTTTCGTTTGATAACGACAAGTCTCAGTTTTCAAATGACCAATGTCCAGAGTATTGCCAGGAGAGTTCAGGAAATTAACGTTGCTAAGCAACTTCTTTTGGTCGTGTTGTCCAACTTCCTGTGCTGGTTTCCCATCTGTGTCTTAGGCTTTCTTACGTTGACAGGACACGAGGTCAGTCCAGACACCTACGCCTGGTTGGTCGTTTTTGTCATGCCACTCAACGCGGCCATCAACCCCATGATCTACACGATACCCGTCATGTACAACAAGTGGCGGGACTTTAAGAGAGGAGAAACTTCTAGATCTCAAAGAAGGGGCAACAAATCAGGATCGACTGATACCAAGCTTTAAGATAAAGAAAAACGATGAGAATAATACTATCGTTTCTTGTACCTGAACTCATCCTCATTTCTATTGACAATAAATCTTAAAGTAAATTGACATTGCGTTTTTGTTGTTTTTCTTTCTCGTTGGCTTCTCTCAGATAGTGTAATATTAAATAAATTTAAAGGATGTTATTTATGTAAAAATTTTCACGTGAAATTTATTAGTTTGGGAAAATGATTTCTGTAATCTCTCATACATGTGATAAACAAGTGTTCATTCTCTTGTATGAATTATTAAAGCAGGTGCGTCTCATAATATGTCTGAGACATGAAATTGTCAGAAGAATTATTCTCTGGTCAACTCTTATGAGGGTTTCCATAGATTTGGAAGGAATGCCTCACATCTGCTTTCGGCACTGTCATGGATATGGAAATATATTTTCAAATAAGACAGATAGTTTATCTTTATGTAATTAGGTTGTCTTTGCAAACACGACATTTAAACCATGTGTTGCAAGTGTCTCATACTTTTTGTTTTGTCCATTCTCCAGACTTACACTGTCGGTTGTGTTTTGAAGGAGACCATTATGGTCGCATTCCTTGGAGTTTTAGGAGATCGTACACTGCCTTGTGTTAGCACACATGCATGCTCTGAGATACGGCAAGACAGAAACCTCCACTTCTCCCGTATGTATTTGAAAGAGCAGCGTTTGAAAACATTTGTGTAGACCACATTACGACTAGTTAAAGAAAGCCTTCCCTAATTTTATATATCCCCACCCCAGGGAAGACATTCTTGTCTGTCTGGATAACACAAAAACATGTCTTACAACAACGAAAGCAGCACCGTTTAGTTCCCAAATATAAGGATAAATTGGACACTGGCTATGAACCAGACGGTAACGCAGATTTTCGTTCCACCTAAATACAATGTGATGTGTGGAGGAGAATATGTTGTTCGTCTCAGGGTCCGCGAAAAGAATGGCACAGTCTTTCAACAAGATTTCTGTGGCTTTGATGTTTTGGGTATGTTATATAGGAATCAGTTTGCTCCTCTCATTAATTGCACTGATGAGGAATACGAAGGCGTCTGCATGAGTGAAGTCTTTGATTCGCTGAAGCGCAGATTGTAGTATACCTTCAGGATAAGACCTTTGTTCTAAAAATAAATCCTCCACATTTCCAACGTCTTTTCCCAAAAGTCTTCCTGAGATTGACACACTCTACGGACACGAATAACATGATAGATAGAGTCCTTGCAGTGTTTGGGATGAGAAGAATGATAGAGTAGGTAACAGTGGCCTTCTGTTTGTTTGAAGTAGCACGAAGCGATGAGACAGTTTTCTGAAGAGTAACAGTAATGTCTAGGAATGTAACAGACTGTTCAAAAATTAGATACGTTAACTTGGTGGAGGGGTGGAAGAGTCAACAATATTGATAAAAGTGCCCAGTTCACTTCTCTCCATATGAGCTACACAATTCCATCATCAATATACCTCTTTTAGAATTCGAGGAGACGACTAGTGTACTCTTGTTCCACTATATGCTCATAATGACTAATTAACAAACAGTCATTGCTTGGTTCCATTTCGGTCCCCTTAGGAACCCTACAGATTTGGTCAAAGAACTGGCCATTGAACTCAAAAGAGTTGAGTGTTAGGACCAATTCTGCCAATCATAGTAAAGAGTGTGTATGTATATTGGGATGGGGCTGTCTGTACAAAAACAAATTGCACTAATCCAAGAGTATGGGAAGCTTGCACCACACGAACGCATGTTGTGTTTGCGCTGATAACTCAATTATTTTGCCAAATCCACTCTCTTCTTTCCTATATATGCTCACATTACTCTCTTCTTACTATTGCTATCACTGATTCTTTGGATTTCACCACAGCTAAGTGTTTTAAAAATGTTTATTCCTTTTATTTGCTTTACTATTTAATCGTCGAAGTATATTTGCCGAAACGTTCGTTGTTTTGTAACGTCATATCTGGCTCACTCATATCCCGTGTATATATTATTCATTTTCTAATCGATAAGCCTAATTGCAGTCTCACCCACATTTTGTCTCACTGGTTATATATCAACGATAGAGCAACCGATTACTTTACATCATAGCATTCATGCTCTTGTACTTGTTTTATATATTTTTTAAATAACAGTTTATCCTTGATGGTCTATATTTTCATGAGATTTATTTGGCGTGCTATTTTTTATATTGTATTATTAATATTATTATACCTTTCATCTTTATATAGTGTAATTTCTTTTTTTTAATGACTCGTTTTACATTCTCAACCATATGTGATCAATTAAGAAAAACTTATTTGATGTCCTAGATTAAGAAAATATGTGTGAAAATTATATTAAATTAGCTGTGCTAAACTATGTTGTATAATATGTATACTATTCGTTTATAGCATACATGAGATGTTTTAACTTAATTTTTATCGGTGTTTAAGTATAAGTTGAGTGATTTTTAAAATTAAATATAGAGGAGATGTTTCACAGTTTTTATATTAAATTTGTTGTTTTACAAATTATATGACATACAATTTAAATTTTACAAAAAATGACAGTTGTGTTCAATTTTCATAAAAAAATATTTAAGTTGAAAAAGTTGTGTTTTTTTTCACTTAAAATTTTTTAATGTATTAAAATGTTACTCAATGTTGTGGATTTACTAAATAAAAGGAATGTCTTTAATATGTTTTATTTTTTGGGTGTGAAAATTTGATTCGCCCAATTTAACTTTATAACCATTCTGTATTTTTATTTGAATGCATTATATTACATATGTAAATACATAAATATTAATAACTGTCATTAACATAAGATATTTTATTATCTTTGAAAATAAAAACTACAGAATCATTACACTTTACACAATATCTTTGAAATCCCTACATTAATTAATATGTAATTCATGTTTTAAGTATATTATCTTACATTGCTACTGGGCATCAACTTTAGTTAAACATTTTTTTAGCCTTATAAATACCAGTATTTTGATCCAAATGTACGTCTTTGTTTTTACTCAAACTTAGATGCTATAGTATCTGATTCTCAATAATGAGCACCTGGAATATACACCCCCTTCCTTCCACACCACCCACCCTCCATTCTTTCCGCATGGGGACTGAATAAACTATTGTGTTTGTGTCTTTTCGTTATCCAAATTATTTTCTCTAAGCTCATTAAAACCTTGTCATTACTTGAAACCGTGGACCATGAAAATAAATTATATGCGGGGGACTGATCCAAATAAAGAACAAAATTTCACTCACAGAGATAATTGTATGATTTTGTTTTGATTGTAATTTGTAAGAAAGACATTTTAATTTGGAAATATATTGATATAAGAATGGTGATTTTCTAGATATTAATAAAAACTTATTACATAAATAGAAGTTATTTAAATTTGATAAAAAATGACTTATTTTGTGTGCTTAAGCCACAATAAAAACTTTTATTAATGACTATATTTATACTGGCGTTTAAATAAATTAGAACATCTGAACAATAACATGAAGCATCCCGGAGTAGACCTTAATTATACAGAAAAGAAGGAAATAAAAGTTAAATTAGAAGGCTAAAGACATGGTAGACTAATACATTTTTGAATTCCTGCAAAAAAAAAAATGAAAAGAATAATAAATTAACTGACTAAGAAAAAAATTAAATAAATAAATACATTTTAATAAACTGAAAAAAATGAATTGAATGTTTGTCCCAGGTATGTGTTCCTGTGTGTTAGTAGGCGTTATTAAACAATTTCTCTCGCACGATGACCACCTCAAGGTACCCAATGTCAACAACATGAATTTAATACTGAAATACACGATGAATACACATATTAATATATACAAAATTAAACTTTAGTATTCTCATTCTGCAGACATAAAACGCAACCATCTGATCTCACTCTCTATCACATTCTCCCTTCTCACTTCCGACACGTGACCTCTTTTTCCTGTCCTCAATCTCGCCGCACTCACGTGAAAATGTTCGTATTACTGACTGAGACAGCTGGGAAATAGGGATCAAAGACCTCAATTAAATTGACAAACAATGGTAAAATCATTGGCTGATAAACGGAGGTACTGTTTTTAAATTCTCACACACATACACAAACAAGTATAAGAAATTTTTCTCTAATATTTAATTGCTTGAATAGGAAAAAAAAAAGACAGCGTTACTGTAAGAGAGCGTAGCTGGCCAAAGAGTTGTTATCGATTAAATGTAATTGTTGGCTTTAATTTTGAAAAATTTAACCATAAATTAATCGTTAATTTCGGTTAAAGCAAAAAATTTCAATTTATGGTGTCATAAGTATCATTTATTATACGTTATTGTAAAAAATCGAAATAACACTGGTATGTCTTCTTTATATGACATGTTTTAACCAACAACGCAAATGCACAAAAGTCTTGACACTATTTGTTTGAAGTTATGAGCGGGTCTTATTGACAATATAAACAGCCAGCTGAAAATATCCTTAGAATGTCTCACCTGAAGTTTCTGATACTGTAGTTGATGTTTGATTTGCTGGTGATATGTTAGCAAAGTGTTAGAACCACGGAAGCAATTCTTCCTTTAATCAACGCACCCGCGCAGATATTTGACCGACGCCACGCAGGAGTTTTGAAAAACCGCGCAGAAAATTTTGTAAAATATTGCACACAAAATGGACGTTGTGCAACTTTGCACACGAGTGTTTTTTTTTTTTTTTTTTTTTTTTTTTTACTTTGGACACGGACATAACTTAGACTTAGAGGGAAACTTGTATGGTAGGCAAACGATTTGTCTCATTGGACACAATACCTTTAATCAACAATTTGAACATTCACGTCAGTCAATAGTTTAAAGCAAAAATGTTCGTGTAATCGTCTGGAAATCAGATTTTATTTATTGGCAGAAATATTTTAATTTTTTACTTGTATTAAATGTATAAGTGGTGGGCCGATTAATCGTGAAAGAAAATTAATGTTTAAATACGTTTAACGATTAGTCGAGAAATTAATCGTTAGGTCCCACAGCCCTAGTAAATATAAATAGAAATTAATTAAGACAGAAAGGGCAATGGAGGGAAAAGAAGCTGCCGTGGAGATCTCAATGTTTGGGATTTCTATTTACTTTTACATGAACCCGTGACCTGAATTAACTAGAGGAGTGATAACTTTGCATTTTACTTTTGCATTTTTCCGCCCTAAAAATAGAAGATATCTGGAGTTTGACGGTTTTGGATTTTTTTAATATGGGCGATCAAGAGTTAATGCACACAACTGTGTCTAGATACAACCAGGAGTTTAAAGACCTATGGTGTTTTAAGTTGTGCCATCAAGGGTTAATATACAAACTTTTGTGTAGATCCTTCCACTTAACCAACTAGGCAATCCCTAAAATAATGTGTATCTGACTTACATTTTAAAAAAAATACATTAAATGTCATTCATGAGTTAATATTAGTATTTAATTTCAAAAGCCATTGTAATATATGCCAATAAGTGTCTTGGTTTACAAGGTTCGGTACATAAGCGTCCATCAATCTAGCAGCCAGTTAAAATATTTGCTCGGCATTTTGAGCGTTATTATAACACAATTAAATAGTCCACGTCGATCCATGTTAAAAACGTATGTAAAACAGAATTAGCCACAATTAAACGAACCAACAAATATTATTTTTCATTTATATAAAGACCTTGCAGTCTGGCAAATCAATTTTACAATATAATAATATAGTACTCCTGTGCGTATGGCAATTTTCGGTCGCTGTACCTATTTAACAGGATAAAAAATGTTTACTTTGGTGATTTGTCTTAGAAACTAGATATTTATTATTCGATGTGAGCTCTGCGCATTGTGGGCGTTATTTTAAAAAAATGTAAGTTTTCATGTTTTATTTCATTGTTGCACTTCGGTGAATAAGTTCAAAATCTCCGCAACAAAATAAAAAACGAAAATATTTTGTAAATAATTGTGTAATAAACATTTTCATGTGCGAAATTTAGTATAAAATTGTAATAGGTTTTCAGGACTGGCTGAAATAATCCGTTTCTTTTATTTTCTTACTGATATTTCCAACAATAAATAAGTCAATGACCACATGCTGTCGTGCAGCTTTGTACATAATGTCAGCAATCAGAAAGTTTTAATAATTCAGTCCCACGATAACCAATTGGACACCCATACGTCAGTTGGCAATAAGTATCTATTTTTACATGGGGCATGAAATAATTCGTAGCAGCTAATAGAGATATATATCGTGGCACTCCCAGTTTTGTTCCAAATGGCAGACTAACAAAACATTCAATAATTAAATGCGCCGAATAACCAATTAGACAGCGACTGTAAAATTTTGCACGCAAAAGCTTTCTATATGTAGACTATTGGATAGTGTTAAGACTAGACAATAACTCGTTCATTTCATTTCAAGTGCGGCATGAGCACACAGATCTTGCGTTGTTACAGGGTAGTAAAATAGCAACAACTGAAGCACGTGAGCGTCAGTATGAATCAGCTGGCATGGATTACGTTATCGTTTCTATGTAAGTATCATTGGGATAGAAGAACATCTGTAACTTTAATGTAGGTTTTTGTAGAAATCTATGCAGACTGATAGATGTATATTTCTGGAAGTTAAGGATTCTAAGATGTTAGTTTGAATTATTAAATGCACTGAAAAAATACATTTAATGCATAATTTCGCTGAGTGTTTAAAAATTAATTGCTGGTATATTTGTTTTGAAATGATCCCAAATTGTGTCAACGTTTTTATCATGTGCTTTATTGAGACTTATAGCAGTATTAGAATGTGAGAAACATTTTCTTATGTTTCCTCAGCTGTACTTGCCGAGACCGTCTCAACAGAACCACAATGTGATGCAAAACCACACCAAACTTTTACTGCTGGTGGACGTGCGCAATGACCCCAGTTTGACAGTGACCCGGATAAAGAACATTGCTTCTTATTTCATCTCAAGGGTCAAGGACGGCCTCATAAACATTCTGGACGTATGTTTGCTTGATCCGTTCCAAGAGAAGACGTTATTCAATCTGACCGGTGTGACGTCATCACTTGAACTCTCGACTGCCATTGACCAAATCAATCAAACATATGTGAATACAGATGGATATGAAGAACATTTAAACAGGATACGACGGTTATCTTTGGCCTTTGATCACGCATATTAAATAGATATTAACGAGTTAGATGAACCAGTTAGAGGTACAAAAAATGTTGTCATTTTTATTTCAAGATGCTTAACATTCTGCGAAAATCTTTATCCATATCGAGTTTTACGTGACAGGAATAACTCTATGTTAAAATTTATATTCTTGTTTGATATGCCTTTAAATTATCACATCAACATATATATTCAACACAAACAATACGTAAGAAATCATTTAGTATTCATTAACTCACAAGATGACTTCACCACTTATAATCAAGTTATTTTGGTTCTCTGTGAAGACTGCGACAAGGGAATGAAAAAATATATCAGGTCTGGGCATTGGATATCTTGTTATTGGATGGTATTGCTGGACAAACCAATCTCCTGGCTTACGGCGGCCAGAATGTGCCAATCAACACGTTCTTCTTTGCCTGCAATCGAGACGGAGAATGAGCTTAAGTTTCTAGGTGAATATTTACAAAACAATATAGATGAAAGAGATTATGTGAATGCATATGCTCAGACTAAAACTAAAATGGTGAACTTCGATATCCATAAAAAAAATGGGCTATTCAGAAAAACAGATTCAGGTGGTCAAATTTAAGACCCTTTAACATAGAGGCAAATTTTCAAAGAGGTGAAAACCACAGAGAGGGTTGCGTGGCAGTTAACTTTCAGAGCAAAAGAATCAATCAGACGGATGAGTTGAAGTGGAAAACTGAAAACTGTGATAGACCTATTTCCAAAATACTTGTGTGTGAAATGGAGAAAAAAATGATCGATAATATACATAAATGGAATAAAGAGAACAATAAAATATTAAAGACAGCAACACGAAGACGAACTGGAAACGTATATTTTATGTTAGACCAACTAAATGAACTCAAAAACTTGTCGTTAAAGAAAAGCTCAGGAATGTTCTATTGTCATGGCGGATATGAGGAAAAGTTAATATATGGATTAGTGTGTGATGGGGAAAAGGACTGTAGTAATGGAAGAGATGAGAAGTATTGTTCGAAAATTCCCCCAGAGCACAAGAGTAGAATAATGATTTGTGTTAATCCAAATGGAGTAGGCAAGTATCCTACCAGAACTTATATCCTTTCTGATGCACGATGCAATACGATCCAAGATTGTCCAGACAATAGCGATGAGCAAGGCTGTGATGGATGTCTGGGCGGACAATGTGAGGACCGTACGTGTGTCCCAAGTCATTGGTTATCACGTGATCAAGAGAAATGTCATCTTCACTTAGATGAAAATAGTAGCAAGTATGTAATCAATGTATCATATCCTTGTAAAGGTCAATGTTCTGAGTCTGATAACTTCCAACATGAAATAACTTTCTGTGGCGAAAACACTGAATTTGTAAAATTACTGCAAAGAAAAAATGTTCATGTCAATAGAAAAAATGTTGAGTGGGCTCCAAAATGTTTATATATGAGAGGCAGTGACGGGAGTACAACAGGCTGCCACAACAACCGACATCTGAGAGACTGTAGAACATTTCAATGTCCAGAAGGATTTCTGAAGTGTCCAGACAGTTACTGTGTTCCCGTGTATAATTTCGGAGATTGGCATAGAGACTGTCCTTACGGGGAAGATGAAGCTATATCTTTGTTAAGAACTTTTCCACAAATTGATAAAATTTTTAAATGCTTAAAATCTAATACTTACATCCACCACGTCGACATGTGTGATGGTGTACCCCAATGTCCATTTGGTGAGGACGAAGCTTTTTGTATCATGATGTGCCTACCTGGATTTATTTGCAATGGGCAAGCTGTCTGGGTTGCCGACCACACATTAGTTCCTGAAATTACATCTTTTAATATTTTTGACATCAAAACCAAATATTTAAATCTCTCTGGCGTCGACCTGTCGAAGTTAAATGAAACTTTTATTTTACCAAACTTGCATGAGATCCACGCCTCAAACTGTAACCTTGAGGTTCTCGACACAATTTTTGGCCATGATATAACACACATAAATATATACACTTTAAATTTGAGCTTTAACAAAATCAAAGAATTACATAACAATGGACCCATGAAATGCCTCTGGAATTTACAATTCTTAAATCTGTCAAATAATAAACAACTCTATAAAATCCAACATCGAAGCATCTCTTCATGAGTTTTGCACACTATTGATTTGTCATTTACAGCAATTTCTGTTTTGGAGTTGGATGTATTTGAAAATTTCAGGTCTATTCGCTCTTTAAATCTTTTTCAAACCAATATTGTAAAGATAGGTTCACTTTTAAAACTGAATACTTTGGAATATTTTAATGTACAGAAAACATTTCTCAGCAAAAAGGACATAAAATTGATTTTAAAAAAAGTCTTTGTTAGCACATCACTGTATGTAGACAACTTTACCTTTTGTTGTCCCCAAATTTCAGGTGTCGGCACACCTCGACACGCGTGTCACGCACCACCAGAGGCATTCTCTTCATGTGAAGATCTCCTGAGTGATGTATTAAAACGATCACTTCTGTGGTTGGTGGCAGGCGTTTCATTGGCTGGGAACATCATCGTCGTCACCTACAGGTTATTTTATGACAGGGGCGTCTTCAAGAAGGGTTACGGCGTATTTGTGACCAATCTGAGCGTGTCGGATTGTGTCATGGGCGTGTATCTGCTGATTATCGCTTCTACTGATGTCCGTTACAGAGACGAGTATGTACTTCACGAAAGTGATTGGCGCCACAGTTCCTTGTGTCAGGCTGCTGGCTTTCTGTCCACTCTGTCCAGTGAAACCTCAACTTTCTTTGTGTTTCTCATTACGCTGGACAGATATCTGGTCATCAGGTTTCCATTTGGTGACCATAGGTTTATAAAATTTGGTCTGGTACTTTGTGTTCTTTTTGCCTGGATAATTGGACTCATTCTGGCGTCGGTTCCTCTCATGTATCCAGAGTGGATACTTTACTCATCCAATGGGATGTGTTTGGGCTTACCACTGGGCATTAGCCGAAATCTTGGCTGGCATTACTCGTTTGGAATTTTTATTTGAGTCAATTTTATTATTGCCTTGTTTATCGCTTGCGGTCAGGTTTTAATCTTCCGATTGATATCTTCCAGTCACAGTTTTCAAATGACCAATGTCCAGAGTGTTGCCAGGAGGGTTCAGGAAATAAACATTGCTAAGCAGCTCTTTCTGGTTGTGTTGTCCAACTTCCTGTGCTGGTTTCCCATCTGTGTCTTAGGTTTTCTGACGTTGACAGGACACGAGGTCAATCCAGACACCTACGCCTGGTTGGTCGTTTTTGTCATGCCACTCAACGCGGCCATCAACCCCATGATCTACACGATACCAGTCATGTACAGCAAGTGGCAGGACTTTAAGAGAGGGGAGACTATCAGGACTCCAAGAAGTGTCAACAAATCAGGATCGAGTTAAAACAAAGTTTAAGATCAATGAAAAGGATTGAAATAACATAAACGTTTTTTTGAACCGCTTCACAAAATCTTCCAGTAAATGTGCGTTTCTTTCTTTCCTTATTTATTTTTTAAATTTATTTATTTTTTCGTTAAATACTGAATTTTAAATTATGTGTGTCTTTTATGTATGATCTTCACGTGCAGTTTATTAGTGTGGTTCATATATTTTACTAATCTCTCATACATAATATTTGCAAATATTTATTTGACTTGTACGTATTATTTAAAGCAGGCACCTCTCATCACGCGTCTAAGACATGAAAATATTTTATCTTTAGTCAGGTACGTTATTTTTTGGTTCTAGAATGCCTTGCATCAGGTTTCGGGACTGATATTTAAGAGGAACACTGTTTTTGAATAAGAAAGACACGTTTCAGGCTTGTCAGCCAATTTTTATTGTTCGTATTTACATTGCTACAGCAGTAGTAGTATTTTTTGTTGTGTCTCGTTGTCTAACGTGTTCTAAATTAAGGATTGCAACAACTGATTTTTGGAAACAAATACTGTTATTAGGTTTCTACCGATATGTCGCCCAGCCGATATATGGGCAGCAGTATTAGCATATCGGCAATATCAGTATCGGCAGCATGTAAATGTCCTGATATTGACGTCACCGATATTTCTAAAAAAGTGAAATTTTTACACACTAAAAATTCAGAAAAAAAATCAGTGTTCCATGTAACATGTGGAGTTGTGTTGCCCTGGCAATCATTTATCCTTTAATTTTATTTTAATGATAAATGGCTTGTCTCGGTAATAGAAAAAAGGGGTCTGCAGAACAGGGTACATAACAAGAAGGACGCGAATTCAAAGAGATAGTCAGTAAGATAAGAAGAGCTAAAATTGGTTATCAATCTTTGGTGGAGATTGGACATTTAGTACTTGGTGCAGAAATCTATTGAATAAAGTATTAGATATATGTGTTTGGATTGGTTTTTTTTTTCTTTTCCGCCCTCGAAGCAGTGGGTATCTATATTGCTTTAAAAATGGCTACCTAGTATTTATGTAGCCACCAAGTATTTAAGTAGCAATAAAGTTTTATCTCAGCCACCTTTTATTGATGTAGCAACCCAAGTATTATTGTAGTCACCAAGTATTAATTTAGCAACCAAGTATTAATATAGCCACCAAGCACCAATGTAGCAACCAAGTATTAATGTAACCAAGTATGTAAGTAGCCACCAGTAATAATGTAGCCACCAAGTATTAATGTAGCAACCAAATATTAATTTGGCCACCAAGTATTAATATAGCCACCATGTATTAATGTAGCCACCAAGTATTAATATAGCCACCATGTATTAATGTAGCCACCAAGTATTAATGTAGCCACCATGTATTAATATAGCCACCAAGTATTAATGTAGCCACCAAGTATTAATATAGCCACCATGTATTAATGTAGCCACCATGTATTAATGTAGCCACCATGTATTAATGTAGCTACCAAGTATTACTATAGCCACCATGTTTTAATGTAGCCACCATGTATTAATGTAGCCACCATGTATTAATGTAGCCACCATGTATTAATATAGCCACCATGTATTAATGTAGCCACCATGTATTAATATAGCCACCATGTATTAATATAGCCACCAAGTATTAATGTAGCCACCATGTATTAATATAGCCACCATGTATTAATATAGCCACCATGTATTAATGTAGCCACCATGTATTAATATAGCCACCATGTATTAATGTAGCCACCACGTATTAATATAGCCACCATGTATTAATGTAGCCACCAAGTATTAATGTAGCCACCATGTATTAATATAGCCACCATGTATTAATGTAGCCACCATGTATTAATGTAGCTACCAAGTATTAATATAGCCACCAAGTATTAATGTAGCCACCATGTATTAATATAGCCACCATGTATTAATGTAGCCACCATGTATTAATTTAGCTACCAAGTATTAATATAGCCACCATGTATTAATATAGCCACCAAGTATTAATGTAGCTACCAAGTATTAATAAAGCCACCATGTATTAATATAGCCACCATGTATTAATGTAGCCACCAAGTATTAATATAGCCACCATGTATTAATATAGCCACCATGTATTAATGTAGCCACCAAGTATTAATGTAGCCACCAAGTATTAATGTAGCCACCATGTATTAATGTAGCCACCAGTTATTAATGTAGCTACTTTGTATAAGATCCATCGATTCTAAAGCTTTGCAATTTCATAATTTTTAGATAAGGAAAAACATTTGTCATAGCCCCCNCCCCCCCCCCCCCCCCCCGCAGCCTGAAACCGTATACTTTAGTTCAACTCAATATGTTATCTTTATTTTTATTTCTTTTATATATATGTGACATACAAATATTATTTTCGGAAATAAAAAAAAAAAATTCTCGTAAACTCCCTACTGGATTATGATGCTTATGTTAGCCGAATTTTGTCAAGATCATCAATATATGTAAAAGTAAGCACCACTAATAGAAACACACCAAAAAAATTGATTGTTTTTGAAGTGGAAATATATGACGAAAATATTGCAATTCCTTTCACGGCAGAATGGTGTAACTTAATTTTTTAAAAATAAAATGTCCTTTATTGATACTAAATTGTAACAAATGGATAATGTAATTAAAATGATAACAGTTCACTATCGAACATGATACAAATGTTTCACTTTGGTAATTAATTTTAAAATGTTGACATTTGTTATTGAATGTGAAAGTCTCAACGACACCACACACACAAAATAAGAAGAAAACTATCGTAGCTAAATGTTAATGTTAAACATTGGTGGGTAATTTTAGAAAGTAAAAGTAAGACTTTAAAAATTCAATGAAGCGTGTGATAGTCTCTGATCGTGATCAATGGCATTTGGTGGATAAAGCTCACGAAGACATAGATCTGCTTGGGCGCATAAAATTGAACGGTATACATTATTGGCTGAGAAATTTAAAAATTCAGTTTTTTTGTTTGTTTGTTTGTTGTTTTTGTTGTTGTTGTTGTTGATATTTTATATGTAAATTCTGACAATACAAACAAGAAATAAATTGGTCTCTACGATATAGAACTAGAAACTCCCTGTGTGAGGCAAAAATCGATGTGGAAGGATATTTTAAAAAGTAGGTGCCTTAGATCATCTATTACATAACACATCAATTTGCCAGCAAAAAAAATCCATTTCCGTATCAATGTGTCCGAAGGACATGGCAAAAACTCGTTTCATTTCATTTTAACAGCGGCATGTGCACAAAATTCATGCATTGTTACAGGGCAGTCAACGGCTACAAACTAAGGGACGTAAGCGTCAATATGACTTCGCTCACCTGGTACCTTATCGTTACTACGTATGTATAACTGGGTTATAGCTACATTTGAAGTTTTTTAGTATGAAATATGCGGTGAGTTATTTAGTACGTTTGCTAAATTTTCTGTACAGTTTGTCGCTTCTTTAAATCACTATGGGGACAGGAGCCTGAGAGGGTTTTACATGGGATTAAAATTGGGGATATGTTGATAACCTTACAGTATAAAGGTCATGTGGATAAATAAGATGACAGGTGGTTACGTATGATGGACTTACGTAAACTGAGATGATAATTGAGCATGCGGAAAAAAGTTAACTTTCGAAAAATTAAAAATTATTTAAGCGATAATTTTTTAATTAAAGCTAACAATAAAGATGTTTGACGTCATTAAACTCAAAATATAAAGGGAGGTAACAAAAACTGACCATATCTTTAGTATTTTATAAGAAAAAATATAATTTTGTTAGGAGACATGTTTGAATATAGGTAGTTCAATATAATTTCAAAGAATTTAAATTTTGTTATTAATTTAATTTTAAAAATGTTTAATTATGAATATCACTTTCCTTATAAAACAGCCTATTTTAAAGTTTTCACTTTAAAATCTTTTATATTTTAAATGGAGAATTTTGTGTGTAAAAAAAAAAATATTAATCGTTAATAATATTATTTATTGCTAAATCAATTATTTTTTCTAGAAATTAATCGATAATTTCCGCAGCCCATATATATATATTTATAAAAGGTATATAAGGTTTATGTGTGTCTGTATATTTAAGCGCAGAAAGTTATTAATAAACGACGCATATATTATTAAACAATCCATTTAAATTAATGTTAAGAAATTTCTTGTTTCACATTACTTCAAGGCAAGATTAGAAATTATTAAATACCCATAATGTATACTGGTTTAATATTAGAATACGTTTGGTTTTCACTGGCTCCAGAAATGACCTCACCTCATACAATCCAGTTACTCTAGATCTCGGTAGAGACTGCCGCAACGGATTGACCAAGTTTAAATTGTCGTAAGATAAAATTACTGGACACACACATCTCCTGGTTAAGGGCGGCTAGAATGTGAGAATCATAAAGCTCTATTTTGCCTGCAATCGAGACGGAGGATGAGTGACAGTTTCTTAGTGAAATGGCATGTGGTACTTTACACACCAACTGCGTTCCGCACTATGTGCAATACACTAACTATGATAGAAGAAAACTTTTAAAAAGTCGAAAGCTGCTCTAGACCGCAGGAATTTTTCTATTTCACTCGGTACTGGTGCATTCTTTTCCCGTTTTGGCGTGATTTTCACTGTACTGACGTGATAGCGAGATGAGCCCCTGCATGGCCTAAGCCTAAAGCACTATAAAATTAAGTATGAATTTTGCTTTTTATGTAAATATTCATTAAAAAATGTTTAGTTCCCAAGACATAGCAAAACAGCTAATGAACAATGCAGCGGTAATGCCAAAGATCCTTTGATTTTATTAACGTTCATGCTCGCGAGCGTGACTATTGACATTACGAGAATCATTTCATTTTTGATAGGCCTGGAATATATAGATACAGGACGATTCCTCAAATTGATTTTGATCCTATAGTGACAGTTTTCCTGCTAAGTATATGCACGTCAAAGACATGTTATCTAAAATTATCACATTGATATCAAATCTTATGTTTTTTAAAAACAATAAAAAAAATAAGGTATCTGCTGGAAGAGGAGTATGCCCAATACTGTACAAACCTCACATTTGTACAGGAAAGTAGGGTGTCATCTTATTCGTCGCAAAATACAGTAATTTCTGCTAGTTCATGACTGAAAAATACTTTAACATTAATGAAATATCCAATATTATCATAAATTTTAACTCCGAAGCTCACGGAATTTTTGTATTTTTTTTTTTTTTTTTTTTTTTAAAAACAACAAATTATGGTTTCGCTTATTTTTCAATTTGTTTTCCCACAATTTTAAATATAGACTATCAATCAAGTGTTGTAAATATAATTTCACCAATAGGCGAATCGTGTCTAAATTGTTGCATTCACTTGTGGAGTTTATAAACTAATGAAAAACACATTGCTACCGCTATCGGGCGTTTTTAAAGAGGGGTCGTTGAAAAGCGGTAAATTATCCCATTTGGAGTAAAAGGGGAACTCTTGAGGAAAATGCTAAATCATTGAGGGCATACAAAGTTCGCTAGAATCCGCTCCTTTTGGGCTAACAATAATATTAAGATAAACATTTATAATTTTAATTCTAAGGTATACTTTTGAACTGGTTTGTTATTTATAAACGTCTAACCGGTCTTCAAAAAATGAACTGTGTTAACATCCTTCAATTATATTTCATTTTAATACATACAAATAAAACATTGACTAATAATCATCGCTGTTAGCTTTTTGTTTAGGACAAAAAAATGATAGCCTATATTTAAAATTAATATTTTAAAGAACTCCCTCATTTTACCAACGGGCATCCCGTAAGATAGGGGTCACCGAACAGGAGTTAAATACCCCATATGGGGTCAAAATGAAATTCTTGGGGATAATGCAGACATATAAATTCACTACAATCCACTAGATATAATAACATACCTAAAGTGCACGTGTTCTTTTGGAACATATGTCCACTTTTGAACCGGCTCCTTCCAGAAAATGCATTTTTAAAATTTGACAATTATATAGATTTATTCCAACGTACTTTCATTTATATTGACACGAGTGTAAATAATTTTAATCCTCATGACTTGACTGTATCAAGTATCCTATCTGTGCTTACTCGAATTGCGATATCAAGAATTGCATTCAATAAAGTTAATGAATACCTTAACTAATTTTAAATTAGCACATTTGTCATTAAATCTAGAATGGACAGGGGCATTAGACCAAAAACAAATCCAACAATTATATCAAACTTAAAACGTTTATATCTTAAAAAAATAGTTTTCCCCCCACCCCACTCCAAAAATGGATAGTCCGTGTCGTTTTGACTTAATATATCTTCCCATAATCCTACTCAGATCATTTTTAGACACTTCCAAAATTCACCAGTTTCATTTTCCGGGGGTGGGGGGATAAGGCACAAATTAACGTGTATATTTTATAGTAACTCGCAAAAAGTTCCCCGACTCCTGCAGTGAGAGAACCAAACAGAGCGGATGTTATATTATAAATGCCTTGATGTCAACATCAAACGACACAGGGTAACAAGTTCATATGTTCTCCGGTGGGTTCTCAAACTTAACTATTATAATTAGAATTAATTTTCATTTCTTCATAACTTACGCCAACAGGCGTCTGATGGCCTACCAACCGTCACTTTGAGAAGCATTGAAGGTTTAAAGAAATAACAAAATAATAATAATATTTTTTTTCAAACAGATTGTAAGCGAACAAATACTTAATAGTGGCAGTTTTATTTTAAGTTACCCTTTTGATGTGACGTCACATTTCTTCAACCTCCCTCCCTTCCACTCGTTATGCATTGTCACAAAAGTGTGAACCCCCTTGCCCCCTTTGAGCGTGACACCATTTATGGACGACCCCCTTGTATTACATGAAAATTATATCTAAAGAAACCAATTCAAGGTGAACATTTCGATTAATAATTGCACTGCCTTGATTTGACGTGAGCCTTTGAAGCTAGAACGTCTGTTTAATAATACATTTCACCCTCTTTACCATATTTGTCTTTCAATTCTGCAGGTACCCCTATTCAATTATTTACACTCTCTTCCTTCGTTTTCCAGACAGATGTCAGTCAATCTGGACAATAAAACTGCTCAGTTTTATTTGTTTTACGTGAGTAAGGTGGCAGTTTTATTTGAACATTACAATGTTTTTATTCCAATTCCTGGACTTGTCAATAAAAATTGTTAAAACAAACAAAATACACTTCAGTTTTATGTTATCAGATCTGTTACATGCACTCCTTCCACACAGAAGACTATTGCGTCCTACATTTATCTAAAGCCTAAAGCAAAGTGGTAACAATGATCCAGAAGAACCAATACAATGAACAGAACTACATTCCATAAGTTTCTCTTCTTTCTCTAATTTAAGCTCTCGAACTACTAGAGGTGTACCGAATTAATTTTTTTTTAATTCCGCAAGGCCAGAGCCGGATTTGCATAAGTAGCCAGATTCAAGATTTGACGAAGCCATTGTATATATATATATATTAGGGCTGCGGAAATTACCGATTAATTTCTCGATTAATCGGTAAATTATTTTATCGATTAAAATAATTTTAATTGATAAAATAGTGACTAAAATTAAAGAAATGTTTTTAACAATTTTTCGATTTTTTAATAAATAATTAATAATAGTTTTTATTTTTATTTTTTCTACGTACAAACTTCTCCGTAAAAGAAAGTTGGAAAGTGTAAACTCTAAAATAACCTGTTTTATAAGGACACTGTTATAAAAAAAACACATTGTTTTTAATTATTTAACAATAACAAAATTTACATTCATAGACATTATATTGAACTACTTATATTTAAATATATTTCCTAACAATATTATATCTTTTAAACAAATTAAATACTTAAGTTATGGTCATTTTAAAAATTGCCATAAAATGGCACAAACTGTGAAGAAAAACAACATAGTGAAAAAAGTGATTATGATGACTTAGAAAAAAAATCATAACTTTTGAACCACTTGGGATAAAAAAAAAAAGATTTTTTATCTTTTTTTAATCATCAAACAATTTCTATATTGCTGTTTTACTTTTATATTTTAAAATTATTTAGAAGTTTTTATCCAAGTGCCTAAACTAAACTAAACTTTAATACGTTATTTAACTTGTTTTCACTATTAACTATGTTTTAAAAATAACTTAATAAAAATATCAATTGCCTGTTTTTATTACTTGAAATTTTCAGTTTTATGACGTCATACATCTCTATTTCTAGCTTTAACAAAATTATCGATTAATTAATCGGTAATTTTTCAAAAGTTAACTATTAAATTTAATTTAATCGATAACAGCCTTAATATATATATATAATGCTCTACTGTCCAGCAGGATTTGGCTAGATTTATTAAGTGAAATCAGATCTCAGCCAAAGCCGGATCCGAATTTGTTAAAATGACCGGATTCCTGATTTACTGGAGCCGAAATTGAAATCCGGTACAGGGGTCGTCTATAAATGACGTCACGCTATTTTGGCCGATTTTTTACCTCCTCCCCCCTACATCACGCGTCGTCACAAAATCGTAGACCCCTCTCCCCTCCAATAATACGTCACAAACTTAGACCCCCACCCAAAGAAAAAATTAAATAAATAAATAACTTTATTTTCTATTTGAAAATAAGTATTTTCAAATCACTCTTTTGTCATTTAAGTATTTATTTAGTGTAGGTCTACATTGTAATATCGTAACACGCGTGAAGCTAAGTAAAAGAAATTAAATAAATTTTAAGCCAGTGCTTCTCAAACTTTTTCGTATCAGACGACCGGCAAGAATTTTTCCATTTTACCTGGTACGATTGCATTCTTTTCCCGTTTTGATATGATTTTCTATATATTGATTTGATAGCAAAATGAGCCCCTACACAGCTTAAAGCCCTATAAAATTAAGTATGAATTCGGCTTGCTTTATATATTACATTTTTTAAAAAAAAATTAGTTGCAAGACAGCTAACGAACAATGCAGTGGTAATGTCAAAAACCATTTGATGTGATTAACTTCGAGATTAAGCTCGCGAATGTGACTATTGATTTTACATGGATCATTGCATTGTTGATAGACCTAGAATATATAGACCAAATACAATGCTCTAATTAAATTTGATTTTCTATTGACAGTTTTCCTGCTAAGTATATGCACATCAAAGGCATTTGATCTAAAAATCACATTGATATCACATATTATGTTTTCTTAAAATTATTAGGTATGCGCTGGAAGAGAAAAATGGCTAATACTGTACGAACCCCACATTTGTGCAGGAAAGTAGCGTGTCATCTTGTGCCTCGCAAAATACAGTAATTCCTGCAATTTGAGAACTGAAAAAAACTATGACATTTTAAAATATCCAATATTATCATAACTCTTCACTCCGAAGCTCACAAGTTTTGTTTTTGTTGTTTTTTGTTTTGTTTTGTTTTCAATTCTTTTTTGTTCATGATCACACGTACGTCACACAACAGTTGTAAATATAATGTCACCAATGGACGAGGCATGATTAATTTTTTTACATTCTCTTGTGGAATTTATAAACAAATGAAAAATAAATGGCTACCGCTATCGGTCTCTTTAACCAAGTGGTCGGTAAACAGCGATAAATTATCTCATTTGGGGTAAAAAGGGAACTCTTGGGGGTAATGCTGATTCATTTTAGGCATAGAAAATTTGCTAGAATCCGCTACTTTTGGCTTAAAAGTAATGTCAAAATGAACTTTTATAACTTGAATATTTAGGTATCCTATTTAACCGGTTCGTTTTTTAAACCGTTTAACCGGCCTTTAAAAAAACGAAACGTGTTATCATCCCTAGATTATATTTTATTTTAATGCATACAAATTATATATTGACTATAAAAAATTACCGTTAACTTCTTTGTTTATATAAAGAAATCATTTTTAAATAATATTTTTAAATTTATTTATTTTTATTTTTTTTTAAATCCCTAAATTGACTGACCGGCATCCCGTAAGAAAGAAGTCGGCGAACTGGGGTAAATTACCTCATCTGGGGTCAAAAGGGAATTCTTGGAGATAATGCAGACTCATTTGGGACATATGACATCCACTACACTCGACTAGATATATCTAGATATATTCAAATACGTCATGTGTACGTGTACGCTTAGAACGTATGTCCACTATTGAACTGGTTCATTTGACAACTATTTAGATTTCTTACCTACGTACTATACGAAGACACCTAAGTCCACCATACTTTCATTATTTATATCGACACGAGTAACAATAATCTTAATCCACGTGACTTAACTGTATCAAGTATCCTTTCAGTCATATTTAAAATTAATAAACTTAGATAAGAAGAAAATGTGTCCTCTCGAATTGCGATGTCAAGAATTTGATGCATTCAATAAAGTTTTTGATTACGTTTGACTAATTTTAAATGGACACATTTATCATTATATTTAGAATGGCGAGAGGCGTTTGACCAGAAACCAAACGAAAATTATATCAACCTTAAAACTTTTATAATTGTATCAAATATCTTCCCCTCCCCCACCCATCCCCAAACCCATGGATATTCCGTATCGTTTTGACTTAAAATATCTACATATTTTCTAATTCAGATCTGTTTTAGACACTTGTTCTGTTTGTAAAACTCACCAGTTGCAATTTCGGGGGGGGGGGGGGTGAAATAACCAACCAAAAAAAAAAAAAGAAAAGAAAAAGCTCACAGAGTCCTGCCGCGAGTGAGCCAAACGAATCTGTGGTTACATCACAAAAGCTTTAATGTCAACATCAAAGGACGCAGGGTAACAATTTCGTATGTTCTCGTGTGGGTTTGATGGCCTATCGACCGGCACTTTGAGAAACACTGATTTAAAAAAGTAATTAAATAAATTTTAACCGACCAAATATTTCAGTGGAAGTGTTATTTAAAGTTACCCTTTTCATGTGACGTCACATTTCTTTAACCACCCTCCCTCCACCACGTCACACATCATCACAAAAATGAGACCCCCCTCCACCCTAGGTGCGTGACGTCATTTATGGACGGCCCACACTCCTAGACCAAACAGGCAATAAATCAGCCGTGAAAAATTCAGCTGCTCCCAACGGGTTCAAAGTGTCGAACGACCACAAACTATGATTAATTCATTTTCCCAGATAACCAATCAAACTTCAATACGTCATTTGGCATAACGTAACTCGTTTTCTTCCATTTCAACTGTGCCACCAGCATACAACTCTAGCGTTGTTACAGGGCAGTCAAACAGTAACGACCTAAGGACGTTAACATCAGTATGACTCTACTAGAATGGATTACCTTGTCCCTACTACGTAAGTATTACAGAGATATAGCTACATCTGAAACTTGTTATATGGATATTAGCGATCTATTAATTGGGTTAGTTAACCTTCTCATTCAAAATATGTTGGGGGCAAGTTCGATAATTATGCGAGGAAATAGAGATTAGACAAAGGATTGTGCAGGATTAAATAGTTAAATCTTTTTTCAAAAAATTCGTAATTTTGCTATCGTTAAAAATCAATAGCTACTGCTTAATTGTGTTTTAAAATACTTCCAAATTAATTGAACGTATTCATCATATGCTTTTATAAAAAAAAATTATACTAGAAAGTAAATGTTAGAAATATTTTCTCGTGTTTCCTCAGTCATATTACCAAAAACGGTTTCAGAAGAAGCTCAATGTGATGGAAGCCACACCAAACTGTTGCTGTTGGTGGACGTGCGCCATGATCCCAGTTTGACAGTGACCCGGATAAAGAACATCGCTTCTTATTTTGTGTCAAGGGTCAAAGACGGCCACATTAATATTCTGGACATTAGTCTGGTTGATCCATTCCAAGAGAAAACGTTATTCAATCTGACCAGTGTGACTTCATCAATTGACCTCTTCCCTTCTCTTGACCAAATCAATCAAACTTATGTAGACTCAGATTTGTGTGTAGAATTTTTATACAACAAATCACATTTATCTTTGGCCCTTGCTCTTGCTCAGAATATAATTTCTAACGAAATATTTAAATATAAAACAATTAGTCAAGATTATTTTGATCTATATACAAAATATGTTGTCATTTTTATTTCAAGATGTTTTGGAATCTGCAAAGCACTTAATAGAAATTTACTTTCTAGTTCTACCTTAGTGTTAAAAGTAATCTACTTGTTTAATATGCCTTTAAATGAAGACATTAATTTATATAATAAAGAAACTGAATATAAATTTCATGAGGTGGTCTTCATCAACTCAAAAGATGATTTCACCACATATAATCCAGTTATTTCGGTTCTCTGTGGAGACTGCAACAAGGGCCAGATAAAATATATATGGTCTGAAAGTAGAATATCTTGTTATTGGATAAAACAACTCGAGAGAGCTATCTCCTGGTTAGAGGCGGTTACAATGTGCGCATCAGAAAGATCTTCTTTGCCGGCCATCGAGACAGATGATGAGTTACAGTTTCTTGGTGAACTTTTACAAAACAACACAATCAAAACACGTGATGTAAATGAATCGATAATTAGAAATACTGACGTTATTAACGTCGGAATCTTTAAAAAGCAAGGACTTCAGCAAAATAATATCATGTGGTCGAATTTAAGGCCTTTTAACATTGAGGCGTATTTGGAACGAAGTGAAGACTCAAGGGAGCGTTGCGTGACAGCTAACTATTATTTCAAAACAATAAATGAAACGGATAAAGTAAGGTGGAAAACTATCAACTGTGATCAACCTGCTTCCAAACTATTAGTGTGTGAAATGGAGGAAAAAAGTCATCGGACTGATATGATGCAACTCTTTGAGATAATATTCGCAGAACCAATTCGAAAACGTGATGAAAGGATTTTAATGCTGGAACAATTAGTGAAACTCAATAACTTAAAGTTAAATGAAGGCGAAGGAATTTTCTCTTGTCATGACAACTCTGACACAACAGTTCTGTACAGTTTTGTGTGTGATGGAGCAAGAGACTGCAACAACGGAAGAGATGAACAATATTGTCTAGGAACGTTCTCGAACGCAAAGAAGTCAGAAATATTATGTGTTACTCGCAGTTCTGTAGACAACTATGCAACCATGTTTAACATACCTTCAGGACTACGGTGCGTTATGATCCAAGATTGTCCAGACAACAGGGATGAGCAGGGTTGTGATGAATGTCTGGGCAGAAAATGTGAGGATGGTACGTGTGTCCCAAGTCATTGGTTATCACGTGATCGTGAGAAGTGTCATCTATTTATAGGAGCCAATAGAAACTTGTATTTAAATGTATCATATCCTTGTAAAGGTCAATGTTTTGGGATTGTTAACTTCCATCATGAAATAACTTTCTGTGATGTTAACATCCAAAACTCTTCAGACACACAAACGTTTCATGTCAACACAACAAATGATAAGTGGGCTCCAAAATGTTTATATCTTAGAGGCAGTGACGGGAGTACAACAGGCTGCCACAACAACAGACATCTGATAGACTGTAGAACATTTCAATGTCCAGAAAGATTTCTTAAGTGTCCAGATAGTTATTGTGTTCCCGTGTATAATTTTTTAGATAAAAAATATGACTGTCCTTACGGGGAAGATGAATTATATTATTTGTATTTCTGGTTTGATGAAGAAGACAACATTTTTCAATGCTTGGAATCAAATATTTTCATTCACAAAGTCCACCTTTGTGACGGTGTACCACAATGTCCATATGATAAAGACGAATCATATTGTAACATGACATGTCCACCTGGTTTTCGATGCATTGGTCAAGCTGTCTGGGTTGTCGACAAAGCCTTATTTCGAGAATTAAATTTACTAAATACTCTTGATCTTAAAACAAAATAGTTAAATATCTCCGGAGTCAACCTGTCCGAAATGAAGGGAACATTTATTTTAGAAAACCTGCTTGAGATCCACGCTTCTAACTGTAACCTTGAAGATCTTCGTAACTTTTATTTTATATTCAATAATGAAAACATAAACACCTTAAATTTAAGCTTTAAAAAACTCAAAGAGTTACTTAATGATGGACCTATAAGTTTCTTACTGAATTTACAATTCTTGAATCTGTCAAATAATAAAAACCTATCGACAATAGAGAAAGACAGTATAAGATCTACATTTCTGCAATCAATTGACTTATCATTTACGAACATTTCTGTACTGGAGTTGGATTTATCAAAATTTAAATTACTTAGATCCTTAAATCTGATGAAAACGAATATTGTTCAGATTGGTTCACTTCTTTCAATCAAGCGCTTGGAATATTTTAATCTACAAAAAACATTTCTAAGCTCAGAGAACATAACAAAGATTTTAAAAGGAGTCTCCGTTACCACATCACTGTACGTAGACAACTTTAAATATTGTTGTCCCCAAATTGTTGGTGTCGGCACACCTCAACACGCGTGTCACGCACCTCCAGAAGCATTCTCTTCATGTGAAGATCTCCTGAGTGATGTATTGAAACGTTCATTTCTGTGGTTGGTGGCAGGCGTTTCATTGGCTGGGAACATCATCGTCGTTACCTACCGGTTATTTTATGACAGGGGCGTCTTCAAGAAGGGTTACAGCGTATTTGTGACAAATCTGAGTGTGTCGGATTGTGTCATGGGCGTGTATCTGTTGATTATTGCCTCTACTGATGGCCGTTACAGAGACGAGTATGTACTTCACGAAAGTGATTGGCGCCACAGTTCCTTGTGTCAGAGTGCTGGCTTTCTGTCCACTCTGTCCAGTGAGACCTCAACTTTCTTTGTGTTTCTCATCACGCTGGACAGATATCTGGTCATTAGGTTTCCTTTCGGTGACCACATGTTTACAAAATGGGGTCTGGTACTATGTGTTCTTTTTGTCTGGATCATTGGTTTTATTTTGGCGTCGGTTCCCCTCATGTTTCCAAAGTGGATAATTTACTCTTCCAATGGGATGTGTTTGGGCTTGCCACTGGGTATTAGCCGAAATCTTGGCTGGCATTACTCATTTGGAATTTTTATTTGTCTCAATTTTATTATGTTTATTTTCATTACCTGTGGTCAGATCTTCATCTTTCGTTCGTTATTGTCCGGTAAACATTTTGAAATGACCAATGTCCAGATTATTGCCAGGAGAGTTCAGGATATTAACGTTGCTAAGCAACTCTCCTTTGTAGTTTTGTCCAACTTCCTGTGCTGGTTTCCCATCTGTGTCTTAGGTTTTCTGACGTTGACAGGACACGAGGTCAGTCCAGACACCTACGCCTGGTTGGTCGTCTTTGTCATGCCACTCAACGCGGCCATCAACCCTATGATCTACACGATACCTGTAATATACAGAAAGTGGCGAGCCTTTAAAGAAGGGAAGACTGTCAGAACTTAAGGACCTGTATTAAGGTATTGGAAAATGTCTCTATTGCTCTAACATTATCTATTCTAAACTAGCATTCTCGTTGCACACTGATGTTGAAAACTTTTATCAGTTTCTTAAAAGAATTTCAAAAATCCTTTCTCGTCATACTTTTTCAAACATTTTGCTAACCCTGTCAACAGTTTAGTAACCATCAATTCTAGGTAAAATTTCAAAAGGTTCTCCTTATAATAACGCAGTCTCCTCAGAAATACATTTTCCGATGTTATTTATTTATTTAAATACGGCGCTGATCCGTTCATACATAGATATTGACGAAATTTTATGGTCCATTCCTTTATTATCGGGATCGTTCTTTTTGTGTTCAGTGGCGTCTGATATTACTCATTCACTACCAAAAAGGGATCAAAAGCAACCAAAAAGTAAAATGAAACGAAAATATTTTCATTTACGAAACACTAAATAAAAGAAAAGTCAGCTGGTCTCTAAATTTTTATTCTCAAAATATTTTTATATTACTTCGGGATGTACAACCATGTATTACCTAAATAAGTAAATATTATTATAGTAATTTAATTTCTCCCGGCGTTTATGTTTTGCATTCAAGTATGGGGATATATGTGCTTGTTTTTTTTTTAAATTCTTTATATGAAATTGTGCTTTCTGAGCCGTGCGTGATGAAAAAAAACTTTGGATCGATATACAACCCATTTCTTCGTAAGTTAGTGAGCTGAAATTTTGCAGACAAACTCGTGCCAATGATAAAAGTTAGGTATCGAAGTTTCAGATAAATCGAATATAGTGTAATTGGACTATTGAGTTTTTAAATTATTTTATTTATCTCTATGTATCACGTTAATTTTTGAGATAGAGTGTCGTGGTGCGTATTATGTTCAACAAACTTTCATGTCGCTCAATGAGGTGCGCATTAGATTGACATTACTTTTTAAAAAATATATTCACGATCGGTGCGCATTATATTAAACATGTTTTACGAGGCATAACTAGAATTAGGTATTTTTGGATTGTTTTGCCCTGCGTATTATAATGAACATCCTTTTAGTTATGTCTCGCATATAAAGGATGTATAGTCAAAAACTGGGTTTTTTACGTTTTTTTTTTAAATTTTAAAGTTTATTTCATCTTCAAGACATGAGCGTAAAATTGTCGATCAACAGATAGGAAACATCAGTGGTAAGTTGTTTTTTCTTTCTTTTCTTAAAAAAAAACCAAGTAAAAAGTAATTTTTTTATCACATAAGTTTTTATATTAACAAAAAAATTGTCAACTCAAATACCCTTCTTGATATGCACACCGTCGAACATCTCAAAAGACCTAAAGAAAATCGACCCAAAGAGTTGTACTTGTCGAGTTAGGGTAATAGCCTATAAGCGCAGAAGTGTGTGTTAGTTGGGGGAGGGGGGCTACCATACTAGCTAAAAGGCTTGACAGGAAAAAGAGGCATCGTCTGATGGTTCACATGAGATGGAGACCAACTTGCTTTGACATACCGACACAAGCCAGCGAGCAGAAAAATTATCCGTTCGCTCACCCCCCCCCCC
>MUZC01002143.1:788304-898691 GCA_002072015.1 Radix auricularia
TATATATATATATATATATGTATGTATGTATGTATTTAAATGATTTTAGTAGCGGGAGATAGATACTAAAAATCAAAATGAGTAATTAACTGTTTGTATCTATAACGCATTATGTTTCCAAACGGTCACCTATCTAAATAGTATCCACTGCCAACGTTGCTTGACTTACGTGACCGAACGAGAACCGGTTTTTAAATCCCTTACATTAACTTCACCGCCGTCTCTCTCTTGCTCCGTCAGTCCACATGGCGGAAACACAAAAGGTAAAAAATGTCCCACTTTCCGTGATACTATCTAGCTGACATTTTAACATAGCCTCGTGACACCTAGCAATGCATTGTATAAAACTTTCAGATCGATCGAAATAATGCCATTTAAGTCTTTTGTTGATGCCATCACGTGTTTGCTGGAGTTCAGATTAACTATCGGTGACCACACCCCTACCCACACCAGTCCCCCTTTTACACCAAGAGAGTCTAGTCACGGCAAGCTTTTAGATTTTTGTTTGTCGCGCGGTGCATATTATTTTGAATATACTCAATACTTATATTTCTGTTCCATGTGTAATTGATTTATAGCCAAAAACGGTGTTTTTATTAACGAGGTATAGAAATTAATAAAGCTATGTCATCATAAAGAAACCCATTCCAGAATACATTTTTTAAAATTATTGTCCGGCTTTGACCTGACGCTAAGTTATGAAAAGTTATTGTCTATTTAATAATAAATGCCAACACTTTATCAGATTTTTCTTTCAATTCTCCAAAGAGCTCAATCAATTATTGATACTATCTTCTTTCGTATTCCAGATAGCTGATCATGTCTAAAACAAAACAGCGTGTTTAAAAATTCAAACATAAAATATCAGGGTTGTCTGAAGGCGTCCTGTCTGTGGGCTAAAACCAGCCCGCTGTGCAATTTTAAATAGCCAGCGGCCGAGTAGATTGACTTACGTATTATTGTTCTTACGACTTTATATTTATGCGAAAATTTTAATTTTTTTTTTACTGTCTTGAGGACGTCAAATGGCGAAAATCGATGACGTTTTATTATTATTTTGTTTGAAAATTTGTGAAAATATCTCTCGGGAGAAAAAAAACAGGAGATTAACAATGTTTGCCTGTCACGCAACACTGTGGTTTGCAGAATTGAAGAAATTTCATCCGACATAAAGAGATAATTGAAGTAATTTAATAGTTGAATTTTCAAATTTCTTTGGTACGCGGCAGAACATCAAAGATGGCGGCCATGTAACGTGGGAACGTCAACTCGGATTTTACCCAGAATTATAATTACAACTTTCAATTAATAACTAAATATATATCACACAGAATTTTAAAAAATTCGCAACTTCAAATATACGTTTAAAACAAAAAAAAAAACCTTTCATCGTGTGACAATTTTTGTAATGAAACATTTTTTACGAATGTATCAAGTAAAGAAAATACCCCAAAAAATCCAGTGCTTAATTAAATAGGCATACATTTAAATGTGCGCACCGTAGTTTGACAAAATATTTCTGAAAGCGTACGCTCAAAATAAAGTCTTGGAACAAAATACTGCACAAAAACCAGCTTGCTTTGAAAGTCCACGTAAACTTGTTCGATATGAGATTGATTTTTTTTCTAATTGGCCGTGGGAGTCTTTAGGAGTTTGAGGGCCAATCGATATCGATGACCGCACATAAAATTGACTTTTATTATATAGGATGGACTGTGCGCACATTTTCTTTATTTCTTTTAAAACGAATGCTTTAGTTAAATTCAAGTATTTTAGAAAGTAGCCTACATTTCATATTACAATTGGTAGTGAGTATCGCCTCGTCAGGACGACCCAATATGCGGCTGCATACGCGCTCGTCCACTTCCGGTTATTGCTATTCTTAGTAACATTGTTTATAAAATGATGTTTATAAAATTGAAGAGTTACAAGTATTCACTGCGCCTTTCATTGAACCTCCTATTCTATATGTGCATTCAAACAATCTCTAAAATCTATCACTAAACCTAACCCAAAACCCTAAAAACTATCACTAAACCTAACCCAACCCTAAAAACTATCACTAAACCTAACCCAAACCCTAAAAGCTATCACTAAACCTAACCCAAACCCTAAAAACTATCACTAAACCTAACCCAAACCCTAATAACTATCACTTAACGTAACCCTAAAGTCTATCCCTAAACCTAACATCAAAACAAACCATTAAAAAAAAAAATCTTATTCATTATCAATTCATGTAGTATTGTTTGAAAAAAAAAAAAATTGGCATCAATAAGAAATCGAACCCCGGACCTACGATGTAGCGTACTATCCTACTATCAATACGACCACACAGCCACACTCAACATTGAAACTTTTAACCTTATAAAAAAAAAATGTTACCAAGAATAGCAATAACCAGAAGTGAACGAGCGCGTATGCAGCCGCATATTGGGTCGTCCTGACGAGAATATACTCACTACCATTACAATTATAATATAGTTAATAAGCTTTGCCTCTTTGTGGGCCGGGCGTAGTGCCATATGTTCTTTATTTCATATACACAGTTACATTATTGTATTATTTTAATTGTGTTATTATGCAGTGTCGTTTATATTTATGATAATTTTGAGTGACACAAGAGTGGTAGATATATATATATATAGATATAGGAAAACTGTCAATTGTGTTTAATTAGTACATGTGAGAATAAAATTGTAAATTTCGTTTTCATGTTCGTCAAAAGTAATAATTGATTTAAACCTACCTTTTACTTAGTAATGGAATTTTATGAAGCACTGCTTTAAGTGAATACATTTCACGTGATATATGGATAAAAAATGAATAACTTTGATTAATTGTTTGATTGTTTGTTTGTTTGTTTGTTTTTTTGTTTGTTTGTTGTTGTTTTTTTGTTTTCATTTTTTTTAAAGCATGGGTGTGGGTAAAAATTTCCGATATATAATTGGTTTCAAAAATATATACAATTTTACCAAAGTGAGTTTCATGTGAACATACGATTGGACATTTCTTTAATATAAACAATTTAAATGTTCATGATTAATTTTAATTTCCTGTGTTTTTTTCTATACTAATGACAGCCTAATCCCTCAGTCACTTAACATTACGTTAACACTTTTCATATAGAAGGCTTTAGATGTGCAGACTCATGCCTTATCATTATTTACCAATAGAAGACACAAATAAAGTTAAAATAATGTACAATAATATTGTTTTCTCTTATATTTGCTAAATTAATATACTATATTCATAGGCTACCTGACTAAAGGATGTATCACAACCAAACTTAGTACATATAGCCTATGGCGGATTAAGGGGGAGGCTGAACGGGCTATAGCCAGGGGCCCCCGGTTGTTTTTGGGCCCCCAAGCTTTTTAGATTTTATAATAATAGTTAAGAAATAATTGCACCAACCCTTGAAAATATAATTAATCAAATAAATTAATAAATCTTATCTATTTAATTAATCTTATCGCTATTCAGACCCGATCGTCTTAATAATCGAGAAACTTGATTTGAATGGCTCACTAAGAGAACATAATACTATTATAGAATATTGTTTACATTCTTTTAAATTTAATATCATTGATAAGTTCTGCTGGCCGTGTGGAGTATAGGATTGTTGTGCAAGCGATGTCAGGATCGATTATCACTGGTGGAATAATTTTTTTCTCTTTCTACGCTCAATTTTAATATACCGGCATTGCCGGCAAACACTTCCCAGTTATTTCTTCGTGATCTTTTTTAAAATTTTTAATTTCTAATATTTTTGGTTGGGAAAGCCGTTCCCATAGTACAGAAAAAGCATGAGCAAGGAACAAATGAACTTTTTAATTACAGTCTTATTAGCTGCTACCAATCATTTTATTTAAAGGGACGCAGGCTGGTTAGGGCCCACGTTTGATTGTAGCCAGGGGCCCTTTGTAGTCTTAATCCGCCCCTGCATATAGCCCATATAAGAAAAAGATTTATAATTTAACTCAATAAGCTTACTTCTTCGCGTCCCGGGTACTAAATGCATTTTGTTGTCTCAAATGGTAGATCTAGATCTATATCTCTTTTTCATTTAAGTTTTTAATATTAAAAGCAAACAAAAAAAAAAAAAATTTCAATCTTGAATTTAGCTTGACAAATAAAAAGTGTAATATCAAGTACCTAATAATAGAAAATAGAGGGGCAAGGAATGAAAAACATCACATGGAAGGTTATCGAATTTGTAAAATATAATGTCTCATCGGAAAACAGAAATAAACAATAATTTATATACCTCAGTGAAACAGAAACATTGTAGATATTGGATTCTACCAGTACATATGACGTTTCATATAGCGTGTAAACTATTTATGAAGATAGTGTAAGTTTATTTTGTACGGGGATTTCTGAAATATTTTTATTTTGTTATTGTGTTTTGTTTATGAATAAATTAGCTTTAATTCTTTAAATTCTCTTAGAGTGTGAAAAAGTATGCGTTTTATTCCAAATACCATTCTCTGCTAATGCGGCTCTATAGCTATGAGTTATATTGCTATGCGAATTTTTATATTACAATTTGTACCTTAGTGAAATTTAAGCTTACTTCCTCAGTGCTCTTAATTGTACGTAAAATGTTCTCAATATTATAGAATAAAATTGTAATATTTTTATTGACTGTAAGTTGAGTGCTCAATAGTAATTCAGGGCAAATTTTTATATTTTACATCCAGAATCTGCCTTAAATCATCGAACACAGAGGGATACTTAACCATCAATAAGTGATATAAATTAAACTTCGTAATAGAATGTTTAAGGCAGAACACTTCCGCTGCAATATATAAAATAAGACTGCAATAAAAATATTAAATAAAACACAAGATCCAAAGACGATTTGTGTAATGAAAACAATAAATTAAAGCATTATCAATTAACTAATACAATAGTGAATTTTCGGCGAATACCTCCATCCGTACAAGTAACTTATCTAAACATTAAATTAAATTTACATTATACAATACATACTATATCATAGAGATGTGTTAATTTAAGTTATACAAAATAAATTTAAAAACGACACAGAAAATACGAAGATAAGGAAGTACACAAAGTTAAAGTAAAAACCACAACGGCAAAGACTCCAAAGTTAAGAAACCAACGTATCAAATCGTATTATAAATCTAGTTGCCATGAAGATCGTATCATGGGTATTGCTCGTATATAGAATGCCTGTAACGAGCGGCGTCACTAGGGTTGGTGTCATCTGGGGTGGTAGCTCATGGTGTCACCCCACTCACGACTTAACCGATAGAGGTCCTTCGATTTTTCCAGTGCCAAATAACAAGAGCATGCCGAATTTTAAATGTTGTTGTCACTCCCCTGATGGTGTCACGCCTCTAGTGACGCCACTGCAAGTAACTGTATGTTATATCTGAAATCCAATTATTATTGGAATTAAATTAAATCTTGAATTTAACATTCTGAGCCATGCAGTGAATTATCTATGAGGGAGGTCATTGCCGAGCCAAGTTTAGCGTACTGTAAAAATGTATGTAAAAACAAAGGTGAGACTAGAGGAAACGTGGATATCTATGGAGAAAGTCATATATGTATGGGGACAGTCGTATAAGAATTGAGATATATTGATATCTCGGGATGTTTTAAGGATATTTGTGTGCGAGTGAACATTAATTGTTGACCTCGCGTTCTATTTCTGTTTACCTGCGTACATTAGACGAGCTTTGAGTGAAGGGAGGGAGAGAATTAACGGGATAAAAGAATATTGTGAACTGAAGAGAGATTCCTTTAGGACGAGAGAAAAATAGAGAGAACACCTTAGGCGGAAAGCTCATGTATAGTACAGAGACGTACAGAGAGAGCCTGAATTGACACGGATTTTTTATTTGTGTGTTAAAATGTATTTCACAGATATCACTTATGTCTATATGTGGAGGTCATGATTAAAATCATTGAATTGAAATTTTTGAGTGTTCCTACATACATCTTGTTAACAATGTTCCCCTTTACATCTGATAACAAGCGCTAGTACAGTGTTACCTAATTTGGCCAAAGATTCACCAGGCTGATGTCTTCTTAGACATGTAGACAACAAATAGCCCTCATAGATAATGGTTTAACCAGTATATGTATGTAAATAAGAGTGCCTGGGCGGTCGGTAAACAATAAACTTTCTTCATTTACAAAAAGTGTGCAGTGTGTATTTATTTCTTTATTTAAACCAATATTATGTGATGACATATTTCTTTCATGAATTATCACATAGAAGTAATCTTAGCGCAGCAAGACGTGGATTTCTTTCGTTTTATATTTAACATATGGTTTATATCACGACCGAAGCGGTCCGCGATAAAATAAGTGCTGTCATTGGCCCTTACGAGGACCTTCTCACCTCAATTAGAAAGAGGAAATTACGGTGGTACGAACACGAGACAAGATCGGGAAGTCTCTCAAAGACGATATTGCAAGGCACAGTCCAGGGAAGAAGAAAAAGAGGCAGACCAAGGAAAATATGGTATGACGATATCAAAGCGACTCACAGATGGCAGCTCAGAACCGTGACACAGGGCATGATTCAGTGTGCAGCTGAAAATGTTGCCCAAACGTCCCAGCGTCGGGTTAAGGGACAGTTCAGTTCATTTCAGTTATAAGAATAACAATTAGATATTTGAGTACGGGTGGTTAAAAGTACTTTGAAGAAAAGAGTATTAAGTATGGATAATTTTTTTAAAGAGCAATAGTAAATGTTTCTTCTGAATCGTCTGCAAGTGAAATAAAGAGACAGCGCTAATGTGACAGAAATTTAAATCCAAACATAACATAAGGAAGTTGTCCATACAATCCAAAAAGAGAAATTTCTCTCTCATTCTCTCTATTTGTTTTATTCTCTTCATCTCTTTTTTTCCAAAGACAATATTTCCTCTTGAAATTAAATCTTAATTTCTACACCTTTTTAGTGCATTTCCGAGAAGTCGAATGCGCTATTGCACCCGTTTTGTCCGTCTGTCCGTCTGTCATCACCCTAGATCTCAGCAACCATAAGTCCTAGACCCATGATGTATATATGTTTTTTGTATGTCCTGACCTGCCATTTGTGCATCAACACTCAGTTACTCGATCCGTTAAAAAACCCCGTTAAAACTACCACAAAACATTGCGAATCGAGAGATAACACTGGCGCAGGCAACGGCCGCCATTGCCGGAAGTGGAATACATCGTTTTTCAAGCATTGAAGAGTTTTTACTTTCTGTTGTTTGTTTTTTTTGACGTCATTAGAATATGTGTAAAAGTTTAGAGAGTTTTACGTCATCATTTGTGGTGACTTCAATCAAGATCTTAGCGGCCCAGGGGCAGAAATTGAAAACTTTTTCGAAACAAACTTCAACATTCAACTACTTTCAACAAGATTGGCAACCACGATCTATCAAACAACAATTGACGGAGTATTTGGGCGATTAGCTGATTACAATTTAGAATGTTTCATTTATGAGTCCTATTTCAGTGACCACAAACCACTTGTAGTTAGATTAAAGAGAAAATAAAAAAAAATTAAATGTAAAGAAATGACTTTTAAATAAAAAAAAATTTCAAGTATATTCATTACACAAGAAAATTCATAAAAATTTGTCTAAAATCTAAACACAATTACTGATAACTACATAATGCTGATATCTAACATAAGTACTGATACATAATACGAAAATGCGCTAACACGTCCTGAGTCCAAAAAGGGACCAGGCTTAACATGATTTTTTCTTTATCTTCTCTCTTTCCCTTTCTTAAACCATTGTTTTATTCTCAACTCTAACTTTTTCAATCTAACTCCACTCTTTCTATAATTAATAGCACACTCTTTTTCACTATTTTTAAAGTCTATTTGCATCTTTTTTTGACCTCTATCGTTTTCTTTCTCTCATTCTTTCTCACTAATTTCTGTTTATCTCATTCTCATGTATCCATCTTTCTTAGACTTTAACTCTCTTCTCTTTTCTGTCTCTCAGACTCTATTGCTCTTTTTTCCTCTGCCCCTTTCTCTTGCTGTCTTGCTCTACCTCTCACAATTTCTGATCGTCTTCTCTGAATCTTTCTCCTTTTCTCTCTCACTGCCTCTTTTCTTTTCTCATCTTCCTCTCATACTTATCTGTTTCATGCTTTCAAACATTTTTTCTCATGTCTCTCTTTCTTGCTCTTCTTTCTTTCTTCATCTCTCTCAGTCTTTCGCTCTCTTTCTTTATGTATCTCTCCCATTTTCTATTTTATCTCTTTCTAGTTCTCTCTCTCTCTCTCCCTCTCTCTCTCTCTCTATCTCTCTCTCTCTCTCCCTATTCCTCTCTTTTTCCCATTTTATTTCTGCAAACATAGGGTAAGAAAAGGTCAAATGTCAAATAAGAACATAGTTTTTTTTTTACTTTAAAAAGACGCTAGTTATGAACCATACCACTAGCAGGTCACCTGCTTCCCTATCCTTAATTAAATGGAAAAGACGTAAACAAGATAAGGGTTAGCCTGACCGGACGTAAAAAAACAGCGAACGTTTCGACAAAGAGCCTTTATCAACGAACATACAAGACACAAATAAAACGGAAATAAAAATAAAAAATGAAGGAACTTAGCTGCGTGAAATCCAAAGTATCCAAGTGAAACTGAGAGATGACAGAGCGAATTTATATAGGAAAGCAGAGAGTGGGTGGGGTAACCGCCTAGGTGGTCAAAGAAAAGACAATATTCATCCCATGTGGTGCGAGTGTACCGTGATTTTCTATCAATCTGTTTTCAATCTGGACTCTCGTGGGTGTGTTTGTGGACGAGACAATAGCAGTGACTGCCAGGTCCTTGACACCCATATGGTCGCGTCCATTGAAGTGACGGGAGACGGGACACTGTTTATCTTGTGTATTCGCCCTAATATGTTCAGACATTCGGCACGACAAAGATCGTCCCGTCTCTCCTGTGTATTTCAAAGGACAGCGCTTACACACAATGGTGTAGACAACGTTGCGGCTAGCCTTAAATCGTCTCTGTCCCTTCCTTCTTTTTTTAGACGTCCTTCAATGAGGCGCAATTTCTCTTCAGGATGTCATATCTGACACATAACATAACAGTAATAAACACTAAAGATTGCGGAGGAAATCTGTAATGTTGATTCTAAATGGATCCGATGAAGGGTAAGAATGAATACTATGCGTGTATAAAGGTCTGTGGACTGAAGTTGTTATAATTTTTTTTTTAATGTTTACTTTTTATACATATTTTAAAAGTAATTTGACGTCGAATTTGATTTAATAGTGTTTATTTTATTTTCTAACAAAAAAAAAGTAAAAACAAAAATATTTTCTCGTCTTCCCTCAGTTGTACTTGCTGAGACCGTCTCAACAGATCCACAATGTGATGCAAACCACACCAAACTTTTACTGATGGTGGACGTGCGCCATGACCCCATTTTGACAGTGACCCGGATGAATAACATGGCTTCTTATTTCCTATCAATGGGTCACGGACGGCCACATCAATATTTTGAGCATCCTTTTCAAGAAAAAATGTTATTCAATCTGACCAGTGTAAAATCATCACATGAAATCGCCACTCCCATTGACCAAATCAAACAAACATATGTAAACTCGGATGACATTGTAGAAATTTTAAACAACCAATCAGTGTTATATTTTGCCTATGATTTTGCAAAAGAATTTTTTTAACGAAAGAGATGAAACCGTTGAAGATAAAAAATATGTTGTTTTTCTTTCAAGATGTTTTGGAATCTGCAAAGAATGTTGTAAATTTAGTGAGTTTGACGGTAGGACAAACTTTAGGTTTCATTTAAGCGTCTTCTTTGATATGCCTTTAAATGAAGAGATTAACTTATATAATAAAAGAAATAAATACAAGAGATACCATTTGATCTTAATAAACTCAAGCCATGACTTCACAATGTATAATCCTGTTATTTTTGTTCTCTGTGGAGACTGTAACAAGGGCACGACTAAATATACATTGGAAAGATATAGAATATCTTGTTATTAGATAAAAAAAAACTACTTGAGAAACAAATTTCCAGGTCAAAGGTGGCTAAAATGTTTCACTCAGAAAGTTCTTCTTTGCCTGCAATCGAGACAAATGATGAGCTACAGTTTGTCGGAGAACTTTTACGTACACTTTTACCAAAAAAAAATAAAAAATAAAAAATATAAAAAAATAATAAAAAATAAAATAAAACACGTTCAAAACAGATGTCATCAGTACGTCTCTGATAAGAAATAATATAGTGGTCAATGTTGGCCTCCTTAAAAAAGGAGATCTTCAGCATAATAGATTTGTGTGGTATAATTTAAGCCTTTTAACATTGAGGCAATTTGGATATCAGTAAAGAAACCAAAGATCTATGCGTCGCAGCTACCTTTTATTTTAAAAAAAAAAAACACATCATAAGCTTTAAATGAAGTGGAAAACTCTACAATGTGATAAACATATGTCAACAATACTTGCGTGTGCCGTGTGACATGGAAGAAGAAAGTTCTAGGGGTATTATTGAGGCACCAGAAAAGATATTAGGAACAGTACCAAGAAGACAAAATGAAAAGAAAATCTTTCTATGTATGGCCATTTAGTGAATCTCAAAAATGTTCAATTAATTGAAAGTGCAAAAATTTTCTCTTGTCCTAACGGCTATGACATAACTTCATTGTACAGTTCTGTGTGTGATGGAATAAAAGATTGCAATAATTGAAAATATGTACACTATTGTCCATCAACGCACTCAATAGAAAAGCAGTCAAACATTATTTTATTACTCGAAATGCAGTTGGAATTTCTACCACTGTGACTTACATCCCTTTAGAATCACGATGCGATATGATCCAAGATTGTTCAGACAACAGCGTTATTAAAAGATATTAACCACATCAAGGCACACGCACTGGAACTCACGCCTGTTTGAGAAGCTTTGTGAGGAGATTGACGCAGGGCACAGAACGGGTAGGGAAAGGATCCGTGACCCTAATAAATGTCAACAAATCAGGTGAATCTAGAATGACTTCAAGGATTTCAACTGCTCGACATTGCAAATGACGGTCACCTTAAAATGACGATCGAGAAAACAACTCTTCCAGTCTTCTGGATTAAATTGATGACGAAATATCCTGAGAATGCCACCAAAGCAATTAAATCCGTATTGCCATTTCCGACATCCTATCTGTGTGAGGCGGAGTTTTCTGCAACGAAGACAAAACAACGGAATAAAATGGATATAAGCAGCACACTTTGGGCGTCATTGTCTCTTATCTTATCGTTACAGACTCCTGTTACGCAGAAGATAACTGAGTCCACAGACCATGACAGAGGATCTGTTGGCAAGTGATTCAGCGTTCACAAACAACGGCTATGAGAATTCCACTCATTACTCTAGGTACCTAACTAGTGTTAGGTACCCACTAAAAGCTATGTGACGCCCTAGGTCCCGGTAAAAAATCCTAGCCTTCGCATGGATTCGAACCTATGACCAATGGTACGTCCGTCGACCACGCTGCCACTCGACCACCGTCTCCCATTACCCCCCGATGGAATAGTCTCGTTGCAGAAAAACGATTTCAGGGTTTTCATCGATTTAAAATTCTATAGAAAATTTAAATATTTTTTAAATATTTAATTCACTTTTTGGTGAGACTATTTTATTTTGAAGGTATGTTTAAGTACAATTAAATTAAAACTATAAAATAGAAACAATCTTAAATAACTGTGTTAACAATCAATAAATTTGAAACCACTACCCCCCTTACATATCCAATCCATCCATAACCAACCTCCCCCAGGTTTGTGGTGCGCGTTAATAAATGTCAAACTTTTAGTAGTCTGCGTCGTAAAAAATGTTGGGAACCACTGAAATAGATGACATCATGGGCCACATGTCATTAACAAGCCAATATTGTTATTATTTTCATTCCATAGTCTATGTAGTAAAGGCAATTTTTTTTCTTTACCTGCTGTGGCACTAATCTATCCCCTCAACGGCTGCCAGATTAAATATGTTTGTTTTGCCAGGTAAGAGTTATTATAAAAAAAATCAATTAGGTCCCCGGATAATGATAGATATGTGTGCCGAGTTTTGTCATCGTTAAGCATTACATGTAGAGACGCAAGCGGAACATAGTTGGTCACAACTACACTTACGCAAAAACAGTATTTTTTATGCATAAAAACATACAGATATTCTTTTCACAGCTTGGGTGCTTGACATTTTATATTGATATATTTACTCCGATGGTTGTTTTATCAAAAGTGTACCATAAAACCAGATACATAAAGTTGCAATTCATTGATGGATTTATAAATAAATTTTTTATTGATTTATCTTTATTGTTGCACATGAGCGGCGAAATTTGTCCTTGTTAAAAAAAAGTACAGTGTAGTTGTTTAATTAATTTTAGTGTTTGCAGTTTGATGGATAAATTTCAAAGTTAAACATTAAATATTAAATGATACCATTTTGGTGGATCCATTTCTTATTGATGCTTAACTGATTTTCATTGCAGGCTTCTTCTTTTCTAATTGATATTTTATCTTTAAGCTCTCTCACTACTAATGGTGTACCAGATTCAAAAAAAATTTAAGTCCTCCAGGCTGGAGCCGGATTTGTTTAAGTAGCCGGATTCAAGATTTGCCGGAACTATTGTATATATTGATCTACTGGCCAGTCGGATTTGGCCAGATTTATGAAGTGAAATCCGATCTGAGCCAAAGCCGGAGCAAGATTTTTAAAAATGACCGGATTCCGGATTTACCCGAGCCGAAGCCGAAATCATGTACACTCCTAGACATTAGCGACAATAAATCAGCCGGTATTTCATTAAGTAAAAGAGTCAGCTACTTCCAACAGGTTCAAAGTATCGCACGACCAAAGCCAATGATTAATTCGTTTCGCCCGATAAACAATGAGGCCTCAATACGTCATCTGGCAAAAAGTATGTATTTAGTACGTGAGTCTTTGTAACAACTCGTTTTTTGTTTCATTTCGACTGTGGCATGAGCACACAACTCTTGCCTTTCTACAGGGTGGTCAAAGAGCAACAACCAAGTGAGCTAAGCGTCAGTATGAAACCGCTCGAGTGGATTACGTTTTTGTTACTACGTAAGTATTACTGGGATATAGCTACATCTGAAACGTGTTATAATTTTGGGGCAAGTTCGATAATTATGCGAGGAAATAGAGATTAGACAAAGGATTGTGCAGGAATAAATAGTTAAATCTTTTCTCGGTAGATTCGTAATTTCACTATACTTAAAAATCAATCATTGCTGCTTAATTGTGTTTTAAAATATTTCCAAATTTTTTGAACGAATTCATAATAAGCTTTTATTTTAAAAAATAATCCTAGAAAGTAAATGTTAGAAATATTTTCTCGTGTTTCCTCAGTCATATTACCTAATACGGTTTCAGAAGAAGCTCAATGTGATGGAAGCCACACCAAACTGTTGCTGTTGGTGGACGTGCGCCATGATCCCAGTTTGACAGTGACCCGGATAAAGAACATCGCTTCTTATTTTATGTCAAAGGTCAAATACGGCTACATTAATATTCTGGACATAAGTCTTGTTGATCCATTCGAAGAGAAAACGTTAATCAATCTGAACAATGTGACGTCGTCAATTGACCTCTGCTCTTTCCTTGACCAAATCAATCAAACTTATTTAGACTCAGATGGGCGTGTAGAATTTTTATACAACCAATCACATTTATCTTTGGCAGTTGCTCTTATTCACAAAAAAATTTCAAACGAAACATTTAAAACATTTACATATACAAAATATGTTGTCATTTTCCTTTCAGGATGTTTTGGAATTTGCAAAGATCTTGATAGAAGTTTAGTTCATATTTATAGCTCTAAGATAAAAATAATCTTCTTGTTTAATATCCCTTTAAATGAAGACATTAATTTATATAATAAAGAAAATAGATATGCATCTCATGACATGGTCTTCATCAACTCAAAAGATGATTTCACCAAGTATAATCCAGTTATTTCGGTTCTCTGTTTAGACTGCAACAAGGGCCAGACAAAATATGTATGGTCTGGACATAGGGTATCTTGTTATTGGATAAAACACCTTGAGAAACCTTTCTCCTGGTTAGAGGCGGCTAGAATGTGCGCATCAGAAAGATCTTCTTTGCCGGCCATCGAGACGATTGATGAGTTACAGTTTCTTGGTGAACTTTTACAAAACAACACAATCAAAACACGTGATGTAAATGAATCGATAATTAGAAATACTGAGGTTGTTAACGTCGGAATCTTTAAAAAGCAAGGACTTCAGCAAAATAATATCATGTGGTTGAATTCCAGGCCTTTTAACATAGAGGTGAATTTGGAACAAAGTAAAGACACAAAAGAGCGTTGCGTAACAGCTAACTATTTTTTCAAAACGATAAATGAAACGGTAGAAGGAAAGTGGAAAACTATCAACTGTTATCAACCTAATTCCAAATTACTAGTGTGTGAAATAAAAGTAATGAGTGCTTCTCTTGATTGGGAACTATTCAATAAGATAGTACACACAAAACCACTTCAAACAATTGATTTCAAGAGGTTTTCAAAGTTGGACCAATTAGTGAAACTCAATTACGGAAAGTTAAATAAAGGAGAAGGAATTTTCTCTTGTCATGACAACTATGATACAACTGTATTATACAGTTTTGTGTGTGATGGAGCAAAAGACTGCGACAACGGAAGAGATGAACAATATTGTCAAACAGCGTTCTCGAACGCAAAGAAGTCAGAAATATTTTGTGTAGGAAACAATACAACCATGTTTTACATACTTTCAGGAGTACGGTGCGATATGATCCAAGATTGTCAAGACAATAGCGATGAGCAAGGATGTAATGAATGTCTGGGTAGACAATGTGAGGATGGTACGTGTGTCCCAAGTCATTGGTTATCACGTGACCACGAGGAGTGTCATCTATTTATAGGAACCAATAGAAACTGGTATTTAAATGTATCGTATCCTTGTAAAGATCAATGTTTTGGGATTGTCAACTTCCATCATGAAATAACTTTCTGTAATGTAAACATCAAAAACTCTTCAGAAAGACAAACTTTTCATGTAAATAGGTCAAATGATGAGTGGGCTCCAAAATGTTTATATATGAGAGGCAGTGACGGGAGTACAACAGGCTGCCACAACAACAGACATCTGAGAGACTGTAGAACATTTCAATGTCCAGAAGGATTTCTCAAGTGTCCAGACAGTTACTGTGTTCCCGTGTATAATTTTTTAGATAAACAAAACGACTGTCCATACGGGGAAGATGAATTACATTATTCGCATTTCTTGCTTGGTCGCTCTAACAACATTTTTCAATGTTTGGAATCAGATATTTTCATCCACAATGTCCACTTGTGTGACGGTGTACCCCAATGTCCATATGATAAAGACGAATCATATTGTAACAAGACATGTCCACCTGATTTTCAATGCATTGGCCAAGCTGTATGGGTTGTCAACCAAGCCTCATTTCAAGTATTAAATTTACTAAATACTCTTGATCTTAAAACCAAATATTTAAATCTCTCCGGAGTCAACCTGTCCGCAATGAAGAGAACATTTATTTTAGAAAACCTGCTTGAGATCCACGCCTCCAACTGTAACCTTGAAGATCTACGTAACATTGATTATTTCTTAAACAAAAATAAAAACATATACACCTTAAATTTAAGTTATAACAAACTCAAGAAAATACCTTATCGTGGACCTATAAGTTTCTTACAGAATTTACAATTCTTGAATCTGTCAAATAATAGAAACCTATCGACAATAAAGATATACCGTATCAAATCTAAAGTCCTGCAATCACTTGATTTATCATTTACACAGATATCTGTTCTGGAGTTGAATATATCGGAATTTAAGTCACTTAGATCCTTAAATTTAATTGAAACGAATATTGTACAGATTTATTCACTTCCAAAAATCAAGCGCCTGGAATATTTTAATCTACAGAAAACATTACTAAGCTCAGATGACATAACAAAGATTTTAAAAAGTGTCTCCGTTACAACATCGCTCTACGTAGACGACTTTAAATATTGTTGTCCCCAAATTTCAGGTGCCGGCACGCCTCGACACGCGTGTCACGCACCTCCAGAAGCATTCTCTTCATGTGAAGATCTCCTGAGTGATGTATTGAAACGTTCACTTCTGTGGTTGGTGGCAGGCGTGTCATTGGCTGGAAACATCATCGTCGTCACCTACCGGTTATTTTATGATAGGGTCTTTTTCAAGAATGGTTACAATGTATTTGTGACCAATCTGAGCATGTCGGATTGTGTCATGGGCATGTATCTGTTTATTATCGCCTCTACTGACATCCGTTACAGAGACGAGTATGTACTTCACGAAAGTGATTGGCGCCACAGTTCCCTGTGTCAGGCTGCTGGCTTTCTGTCCACTCTGTCAAGTGAAACATCAACTTTCTTTGTGTTTCTCATCACGCTGGACAGATATCTGGTCATCAGGTTTCCATTCGGTGACCACATGTTTACAAAATTGGGTCTGGTACTAAGTGTTCTTTTTGTCTGGATCATTGGTTTTATTCTGGCGTCGGTTCCACTCATGTATTCAGAGTGGAAAATTTACTCATCCAATGGGATGTGTTTGGGCTTGCCACTGGACATCAGTCAGAATCTTGGCTGGCATTACTCATTTGGAATTTTAATTTGTGTCAATTTTAGTATGTTTGTTTTCATCGCTTGTGGTCAGTTGTTCATCTTTCGTTCGTTATTGTCCAGTAAACGTTTTGAAATGACCAATGTCAAGAGTATTGCCAGGAGGGTTCAGGATATTAACATTGCTAATCAACTGTTTTTCGTCGCCTTGTCCAATTTCATGTGCTGGTTTCCCATCTGTGTCTTAGGTTTTCTGACTTTGACTGGACACGAGGTCAGTCCAGACACCTACGCCTGGTTGGTCGTTTTCGTCATGCCACTCAACGCAGCCATCAACCCCATGATCTACACGATACCCGTGATTTACAGAAAGTGGAAGTCTTTTAAAGAAGGGAAATCTTCCATAACTCAATGACCTGTAATGAAGTAACGAAAGATCTCTACGATGTCTTTAACAGTATCTATGCTAGAATATAATTTTCGTTTCCATCTACGGTTGAAAACATTTATCATTTTAAAAAAAGTATTTTAATTGATTCTTTCTTTTGATACTCTTTCAAACTTACCCTCGTATCTAAGGCACGGTGACTTCCTCATGTTTCCATCCCTAAGGAAACGTAACTTAAGTTCTACTTATAATATCGCAACAGACACAGAGAAACATTTTCCAATTTTAATTCATTTAAATATTCCACGATGATCCGTCCATATTTAGATGTTGACTGAAATGTATGGCTCATTCCTTTAGCAACGGGATCGTTGTTTGCTTGCTTAGTATGGTCTGATATGAGTCATCGTCTGCCAAAAGGGGATCAAAAGTAACCAAAACGTAAAATGAAACGACAAAATTTTCATTTAACAAACATTAATGAGCAGAAAACACAGCTTGTCGCTACATTTCAGTTCTTCAACTATTTTACATTTAATACCAAGAAGTTTACGTACTGTAAAAAAATAATACTTTCCTCGGAATGCTCCGCCTAGAACAATAAACTTATTGATTTATTGCCTAATTCGTGTATTTTTCCCGTGTAATATAGTTGTGCCATCATTAGTTGTATTTAGTTCTTCCTAGAAGAAGACAACCCGAAACCAATAGGTTTGTATTTATATCTTACCAAATAGAGAACACTCCAAATTCTTTTATTGGTATAATATGTTTAGGTTTGTGGCTCTTTGCGTCTGTTTTAGATCTTTTAAGTTCAAGAATGTGGGCAGAGATTCTTAGACGTATAAAATAATTGATCCTGAGTTTGCGATTCGCTTGATTTCACGGTAATTAGAGAGATGTGCGGAGCGGGGAAGGGAGGGGAGAGACACACTGAATGAGAGAGAGAATGTAAGGGAGGGAAGATGAGGGAGGAAATGAGTTTCCCGGGTCCTTAACTTCAATTTTTTCTCCACTTCCCTACTGCTTCTTCTACTACATATTCTCTTGGCCTAAGCCTTAATTTCTAAAGGCAACCTACTTCATCTGCTGACCAGTGCCATAAATCCCTGTCTTCACAAGACTGGGACATATAGCGGGAGGTAACATACAGTTGACCATTGTTCCCCAACGACCCCCCGACTTTTTAATGCATAGTTTAAGTCTAAGTCCAAGTTTCAAACGATTTGTTTGCTGTTTTTCATTTTCAACAATATGTTAGGTGAGCAAAATTTGTTATACAATTTTTAGGTGTTCTTAACTTTTATACAATGTATTAGATGTGCTAATTTTTTCATATTTATTAGACTAAATATCCTATGTCCCATATAATACAAAATACTGTAAATAAAATACGCGTTGATAAATATTATTGATTTTGATACACACAAAAAAGTTATTTCTTTTGCATGCAATAATTACACTGTGTTGTAGTCTCTATATAAATTATATGGGTACATTGAATTTTGTATATCTTAAAAATGTTAGCAGTTTATTTTTAATGTGACTTTACCATGACTTCACTCAAAAGATAAATTTTAAGTTTATACGATGATAAGTAGGGGCGTGGTTGGGAGAAAAAATAAGAATCAATTTGAGTATTTCTATTAAAAATCCTATTTACCAGACGTAATGTTCCCAAGCTGTCATGCATCTAACTTTGCTTACCACGCCCAACGATTATTGACTTCGTTGATCGGACGAGAATCGTTATTTCCACCATAGTATGGCCAAAGCCAAAGCTATGGCATTTAAAGAGACACGTTTCTGGGCAAAATATTGGGTTTAAGAATGCACTGCGTTGATCTCACATGAGCATTGAAGTTATAACATCTGTTAAATAATAAATTCCAACGCTTAGACTCGAGTTTCTTTTAAGACTTCAGAGAGCCTGAACAATAATTCATACCATCTTCTTTCCTTTGTCACATAACTGTCCATAATAGATAGCGGCTACAAATAGCATCAATTTTTTACTGACTTAAATTGTCAATGTTAGAATCATCAATATACATACTTTGATATGTATGTTCGTCCCGTCCGTTCGTAATGCTACCTATTTTAGAAAGCAGCGCACCAAATTACTGCAGCAATATAGATTCTATTTCTAAACGTCCGCATAAAATTGTTCTTGGTGCAAATGAATGAGTAAAATAAAACTTTAAAAATTAAATAGACAAACGTTTTGTATTAATTTTGTAAATTAAATTCTGACGTGTATTTTTAAAAAAATAATTGATTATTTTAGCTGAAATATATTTACTTTTAAAACGTATGTCATTTTTGACGTGTGATACGATACACTAGGGTAGATGATAGTTACAAGGAAATAAGACATCTTCTCTTTTATCTTAAAAAGTGTAATTTGTTGTTTTTTTCTATACATCGTTTACATCACAAACAACGATTACTATTACACATGACAATCAAACAAACTAAATACTGATTCGTAGCTACGTCATACTAGACTAGAAGACGGTATACATTCCAGCAATGGTGGCTCCTTAATGCTGGACTAGAAAATGATATAAATTCCAGAAAATTTCATGGTAGTCCTAGGCTTTCTTTACATATAACTACCATACTTTGTGTTAGCCTTACAGTTTTGATATCTTTTTAATAAATATTATTATATTATTGTCAACTCCAAAAGAAAGACAATAGATTAAAATTTTAAACATCATCTTAAATAACTGTGTGTCTGTTTCTTAATTCAAAATAATTGTATTTTTGTTTTTGTTGTCTCGTGAGTTTTGTTATAAGGTATTTCATAACCTTATTATTATTATTTTTTTTTTATTTTTTTTTTTAAAAAGAATTTTATCATTAGATAATCCGCAGAGTCATAAGGTTATTTCCCTTTATTTTGAGTAGAACCTTTACAGTGGATGGAAGAAGAGCAGTAATAATCATTATATTTTTGTGTTATACCAGCGGAGTCAAACTGAAATGTAAAGATATTAAAGTAATTGAGTAATAAAAGTAATGTAAACTTTAACTTAAAGTAATTAAAGTAATATAAACGTACATTTACAGTTATTAAAGTAAATGAGTAATGAAAGTAATTTAAATAATATAAAATAGACGTAAGAATTTATCGGACGGTAGACGTTGATTCAGACAAACTAATAGAATTAAAAACAACCAGAAAATAAGCAAATTCACAATTATCGTACTAAAATAGAAAAATACTATGATTACCTAAAGCCATTCGGCTAATTACCTGTAAATACCAACCAAAATGAAGTAAAAACACAGCAAGAAACATCACAGGATAAAGGGAATAAGATATATAACACGAAGATCATCAAATATACCTGGTGGAGCTCTTGGTACAACAGATTTAAACGAAATAAAAGGTAAATATATGAATCAGAAAATAAAAAATAACTGATAATTTTTTCCTAGAAAAATAGGAACATATACTTACAAGGTTTTATTGACACGATGGAAAAGATTATACGAAACTCTGAATTAAAAAATGAAGATAGAGTTAAAAAATGTATTTAAATATAATAAATAAATTAATAAAAATAACACACTCGGAATACACTGTAAAGTATTTAGTTAGGAAACAAAGGTAAATAAATAAATGAGTTTATTTGAGTAAATTGTAAATAACTAATGCGCATTGACAAAAAGGAATTAAATGGTGAATGAAATTTACTAATGAAAGGGGATAATGGATTTGGAAAAGAAAAATAAAGAAACACACTTTTTCTAATATCTTAGTATGTGAAAGAGAACATGGGTCTGCAGTATAGCGTAGTTAGTGAGCTGGTAAACAGAAGAAGAAAAAAATCAGTAAGCTAGGAAGGGCAACAGTTGTAAAAAAAAAGGTATTGAAGATCCTCATGTAAGTTTACTTTTACTTGGAACCCATGATTTATATGCAGATTGATCCAATTACACACTAGGGAATGCCTAAATAAATATTTACATGGCGCATATTAGGTAAAATTGATTTTATGGGTCATGATCATTGACAAGTCACTATACGAGTCACTTCCAAGGCCATTGTGGTCTGGGCAATCAACTCTTTGTTTACCAGTTACGGTATAGATCAATTCACTCACAGGCAGCCAGATTAAATATGTTTGTTCTACCAGGTGAGGGTTACGAGAGAAAAAAAAAAATTAGGGCTCCGGATTAGGTTTGATATGTTTGCGGAGCTTTGTCTCGATGCATTACTTCATGTAGAGACGTAAGTGGAACATAGTCCCTCGCAATTATACTAACTTACAAACTTTATTTGATTGCATATAAACATAAAGATATTCCTTTTAAGGAAGTCTGGCTTAAGTGTTTTACATTTCAAACTTTAATTCAGTGCTCACATTCATTTTCTGTGTGTGCATATAAAGGGGAATTTAAACAAAGTATGTTATGTAACTATAAGCAAAAGTTGCAACTCATTGATGATTTTTAAAAAAATAGCATGTTCTTATTAAATGTTGACCATATCAGATTGGCTGCTAAATTGTTCTAAAATATTACACTTCTGTTGTGTAATGTAAGTAATGTAGTTTGGTAGATGAATTCAAAGCTACACATCGAATATGTAATGATAGTTCAGTGAAGTTTTAGTGACTTAAGGTGTGGAATAGTTTTGATGGATAATTTTCACATAAATACTTTAAAATATTCATCTTTAGTTAAAATAAATGTTTTCTGCTTTTAATATTGATATATGATCTTTTGACTCTGAAATTGACAACAATTAGTAAATGAGTTACCATGTGATAAAACAAGCTACCCCCAATTGGCGCAGAACGCCAAAACAAGCAGAAATCTTAACTCATTCACCGGTAGATAGACCAGACACCAAAGCGACAGTTGACAATAAAAAATGTGTACGTTGGTCTTCACAATAACTCTTGGAATTAAATAAAAACAGGAACTCCCAGCTGGTGCCCGATGGCAAATTACGGCACTCCTAGTTGGTGTCAATAATTGAGCACGAAGAATAACCAATTACGCAACGAATGTAAATTTACTGCCAAAAATCTTCACTGGGTGAGAAGAAAATGACATAACTCGTTTCATTTCATTTCAACTGTGTCACGAGCACACAACTCTTGTGTTGGTACAGGGATGTTAAATTGATCAAAGAACGTAAGCGTCAGCATGACTATACGAACTTGGATTACCTTGTCGGTACTACGTCAGTATTACTAGTAAATATCTATATCTGAAACTTTCTACTTGGTATGTTAACCGCCTCGTTAAAATCAATGAGTGGAAGATAGATAAGTATGCCGGAAAATTCGGGATTTCTTAAGTATACTGCAAATAGTTTAATCTGTTTTGAGAAAAATTATTGAAGGCGCAATTTCGATGACTTTAAAAATTAATAAATCCTCTATTAGTTTGTTTTAAAATGCATCTAGTTTATTTGAACGTATTTATCCTATACTTTATTATAATTTATACTAGGATGTGAATGTTAGAATTATTAACTTGTGTTTCCTCAGTTGTACTTGCTGATACCGTCTCAAAAGAACCACAATGTGATGCTAAACACGTCAAAGTTTTACTGCTGGTAGATGTGCACCAAGACCTCAGATTGACAGTGACCAGGATAAGGAATATTGCTTCTTATTTCATCTCAAGGGTCGAGGATGGCTTCATCAATATTCTGGAGGTGTGTCCGGTGGATCCGTTGGCAGAGAAAACATTATTCAACCTTACCAGTGTTACGTCACTACAAGATCTCACGTCAGGCCTTGACCAAATCAATAAAACATACGCAAAATCGAATGATCAGATAGAATTTATATACAACGATATATACAGTTATCTCTGGCTTTGATTTTTTAGACAAAATAGTTAACGAAATATATGACAGCTTTGAAGATAAAAAATATATTGTCGTTTTCCTTTTAAAATGTCTTAAAATTTGCAAAGATTATTATTATGAATTCCTTCACTTTAGTCTTAGGGCTAACTCTATGTTAAAATTTATTGTCTTGTTTGATTTGCCTTTAAATGAAGACATTAACATATACAATAAATAGAATGAATACAAAAGAAAAAATGTGGTCTTCATCAACTCAAATTATGACTTCACCACGTATAATCCAGTTATTTTGGCTCTCTGTCGAGATTGCAACAACGGCCTGGCAAAATATACAAATGATGGGCATAGGATTTCTGGTTATTTGATAAAACTACTTGAGACACCAATCTCCTGGTTAGAGGCGAATAGAATGTGCGACTCAGAAATAACTTCTTCGCCTGCAATAGAGACGGAAGATGAGCTTCGGTTTTTTGGTGAGCTTATACATAACCACTCATTAAAAATGCTAACATCAATGAGTCTGTGAAAACAAAAGTTAAAGTCGTTAACGTCGATATCATAAAAAAGCGAGGACTTCAGCAAAATAATCGCATGTGGTTGAATTTAAGGCCTTTAATCATATAGGTAATTTTGGAAAGAATTGGATACAACAGGGAACGTTGCGTGGCATTCACCGTTTGTTTCAAAACAAAAAATCAGACGGATGAATTTAAGTTTGTGATCAACCTACAACTACACTACATGTGTGTGAAATGGAGTTGGAAAATTTTCGTAATGCATATGAACAGAGCGGTAAGATACAACAACAGCACCAAAACGACAAGAAAGCATGCATTCATTTTTGGACCAATTGGTTAAACTAAACAATTTAAAGTTAAATAAAAGCGAAGTAGTGTTCTCTTGTCAGGATGACTATGATACAACTGTACTGTACGGTTTCGTGTGTGACGGAGCAAAAGACTGCAGCAATGGAAGAGATGAACTGTATTGCAAAGAAACGCTACAACACGCAAAAGAGCTAGAAATGTTATGTGTTTCTCGCAGTGCTGTAGGAAACTATACAACCATGTTTTACATACCATCTGAAGCACATTGTAATATGATCCAAGATTGTCCAGACAACAGCGATGAGCAAGGCTGTCATGTATGTCTGGGCAGACAATGTGAGAATGGTTCGTGTGTCCCACGTCATTGGTTATCACGTGATCGTGAGAATTGTCATCTATTTATAGGAACCAATAGAAACTGTTAAATAAATGTATCATATCCTTGTAAAGGTCAATGTTCTGGGATTGTTCACTTCCAACATGAAATAACTTTTTGTGATGTAGACATCGAAAACTCTGCAGAAGTTCAAATTTTACAAATAAACACAACAAATGTTGAGTGGGCTCCAAAATGTTTATATATGAGAGGCAGTGACGGGAGTACAACAGGCTGCCACAACAACCGACATCTGAGAGACTAGAAAATTTCAATGTCCAGAAGGATTTCTTAAGTGTCCAGACAGTTACTGTGTTCCCGTGAATAATTTTTAGATAAAAAATACGACTGTCCTTACGGGGAAGATGAAATTGACACTTGACATCTGGTGAAATAGACCACATTTTTAATTTGTTTTGAAATAAATATTTTCATCCACAACGTCCACCTTTGTCACGGTGAACCTCAATGCCCATATGGTAAGGACGAAGCTTTTTGTAAGTACATCCAACAGGAATAGTAGCTTGGTATAGAATTTCCATAAACAGTTCTCCCCATTAAATCTAGCTTGCCTATCTGTAAGAGGTCTTGTTGTTTTAAAAGGCTCTTTACAAAATTTGTCTCCCAAGCTTTGCCATTTTGTTTCTACAACATTGACTGAAAAGAAGAAAAAGCTGGCTTTTACACATTCACATTGTTTATATATATATATATATATATATATATATANCATAGTAACTATTACTATTAGAATTGTAGTAATACTATTATTAGTACTATTACTAATTACTAATTTATTACCAGAGTCTGTCACACTCTTTCAGAGTAACCGTAAAACAGTATTAGTATTAGTATTAGTAATTGTATTAGTTAGAATAGTTTTAATAAAAATTAGCCAAACATTTTAATTTAAATATTAATTTTGAATTTAACTATAACATTAAATATTAATAGTAAATTTTAAGTATAAATAATATATTATGAATAATGAATATGAAAAATAACTCAAATAACTGCATAGTTTTAATTATTAATTTGAACTAAAGTTGTTTAAATAGTGAAACAAGTGTTTCGTCGTCTTGACCTAATTCAATTTTTAACCACTTTGACTTGATGTAGTCCTAAAATTAATACTTTTACAATTATTTTTAGACTCATTCTTGATTGAATTAAATAAACAACAGCTACAATAATATTTGTGGCTTACTTATTTGTATAATTATGTTCGTCTGCAATTTCAAGCCAAAGTTTCCTTCCCTAATTCCTATTACTAATGCCTAGTATTATTACTACTGTCACTGTGATAACACTTCGACGACGTTGAGGAGAGTGGGCTCACGACTCATGAACTTAACTTGTCAATATCCATAATAAAAATCAAAATGATTTTAGTTTCAAATTGAAATATACTGTTTTAAATGTTGAAAATCATACATGAAAGCCTATTCTTATTGGTTAAATTAGTATTTACACACGTAAAATGAGACGATGTGGCACAAAATTTCCGCCATTTTGTTGACTTTTGAAAGCCAATTCGCGCGATGCGCTAGAAAAAATCAAAATGTTCGCGCGTATACGCGCGTATACTGGCGTTTTTACGCTGCCAGTGTAACCACGCACTATATGTCATTGCATTTGTTTTTCAAGAGGTTTCAGATGCGCGACTAGATGAGCGAATTCGCGTGTAGTGTAACCACAGCCTTACGTCCGGTCAGGCTAACCCTTACCTTGTTTACGTGTTTTCCATTTAATTTTGTAATTTCTATAAAGCTTATAGATATAAATTATTATAAGTGAATTTTAAAATATATATAATTTTGTGTAAGTCTTTTAAGTAACAATAAACATTGCGTTTTATATAGTCCTAAATTTTTCACGCGTTTTTTTTTAATTTACGAAATAAAGCTTAAACAAACATCGTGCATTTTTGTAAATATTTTTTTTGATTACTACCTTAAAAAGTTAGATGCTAGAAACAAATTCAAGGGGAGGAATATTTGGTTTACAATTGCACTGCTTTCATCTGATGTGAGCCTTTGAAGTTATAATGTTTATTTAATAATAAATTCGAACCCTTCAACTTATTTTTGTCAAAACTGCAAGGAGCTCATTCAATAATTGATACAATCTTCCTTGGTTTTACTGATAGCTGTCCATCTGGAGAACAAAACAGACTGGTTAGAAATTCAAACAGAAAGCAATAAATGCATGTTAGAAATTTAAGAAAAAAATATCATTCCAGTATTGTTCATGACGGGTTATTTCGGAGTAGAAAACCAACGTTCCCGTATCTCAGAAGTTGTTGTGTCATGGCAGACATAAAAAATTCCCGTATCTCAGAAGTTGTTGTGTCATGGCAGACATCCAACATTCCCGTATCTCAGAAGATTTGCTGTGTCATGGCAGACATCAAACATTTCCGTATCTCAGAAGTTGTGGTGTCATGGCAGACATCCAACATTCCCGTATCTCAGAATTTGTTGTGTCATGGCAGACATCCGACATTCCCGTATCTCAGAATTTGTTGTGTAATTCCAGACATTTAACATTCCAGTATCTCAGAATTTGTTGTGTCATGGCAGACATCCAACATTCCCGTATCTCAGAAGTTGTTGTGTCATGGCAGACATCCAACATTCCCGTATCTCAGAAGATTTGTTGTGTCATGGCAGACATCAAACATTCCCGTATCTCAGAATTTGTTGTGTAATTCCAGACATCCAACATTCCAGTATCTCAGAAGTTGTTGTGTCATGGCAGACATCCAACATTCCCGTATCTCAGAAGATTTGTTGTATCATGGCAGACATCCAACATTCCCGTATCTCAGAAGTTGTGGTGTGATGGCAGACATCTAACATTCCCGTATCTCAGAATTTGTTGTGTCATGGCAGACATCCAACAGTCCCGTATCTCAGAAGTTATTGTGTCATGGCAGACATCCAACATTCCCGTATCTCAGAAGTTGTGTCATGGCAGACATCCAAAATTCCCGTATCTCAGAAGTTGTGTCATGGCAGACATCCAACATTCACGTATCTCAGAAGTTGGTATGTCATGGCAGACATCCAACATTCTCGTAAGTCAGATAGTAAGAAGTCAAGGCAGAAAATCAATATTACCGCTCAGATAGTATTTTGTCAGGGCAGACATCCAACATTCCCGTATCTCAGAAGTTGTGTCATGGCAGACATCCAACATTCCCGTATCTCAGAAGTTGTTGTGTCATGGCAGACATCCAACATTCCCGTATCTCAGAAGTTGTGTCATGGCAGACATCTAACATTCACGTATCTCAGAAGTTGTGTCATGGCAGACATCCAACATTCCAGTATCTCAGAAGTTGTTATGTCATGGCAGACATCCAACATTCACGTATCTCAGAAGTTGTGTCATGGCAGACATCCAACATTCCCGTATCTCAGAAGTTGTGTCATGGCAGACATCCAACATTCACGTATCTCAGAAGTTGGTATGTCATGGCAGACATCCAACATTCTCGTAAGTCAGATAGTAAGAAGTCAAGGCAGAAAATCAAGATTACCGCTCAGATAGTATTTTGTCAGGGCAGAGAGCCGTCATGATCACCTCATGTCCGTATGAGCTGTTGTCAAAAATAATAAATAACGAGATGTTAATAAAGCGAATCGTAAAAAAGCCACTTCATGTTTTGTTTTTTTTAAAATCTGATATAAATACGGTTAACTTCATGTTTTATCTCTATGGTAATTGACATTATATGTTCTTATTGATCACTCGGAGTTTTTTCTATTTAAAAATTTTATTTATTTAATTAAATATCATATGTGTACATTTAACTGAGTGGGATATTTTTTTTTACTTGCCTAAGGTCAGTATTTTATTTAAAGTTTACGATTTTCGTTCCGATTACTGGGCGTGTCAATAAAATTTGTTTTAAAAAATTAAGATACACTTCTGCTTTGTATGGTAAATTTACTACAATGTATTTATGTTTTTACAATCTCAAACGTATCCGTATCAATGATCTAGAAAAACAAACAGACGTACAATCAATAAGTTACTTTACAATCTTTATATTTAGAGGCTAGAGTAATTTTTTAAAACTAAAGCCTAAATCTGTAAAAGGAAAACTGTCTTTGATGAAGATACTGGAACGTAAGAACTCTTACTCCGAAACTGTTTGATAAAGGCCACAAATAACATAAATCCTTTTGTGCCGCTTGTGCCATAATATTTAAATTTTACAATAAAGGTGACAGTTACAAAAAGATGAGACTGCTTCTCTTAGTTCAAACAGATAATTTTTTTTATTTTTATTTTTTTTTTTTTGGTTTAATAAACAGGGTTAAACAACGTTTACAGCACAACACAGCTTGCAAAACGCGATTGACTAGATATAAGTCGTTTAATGTCCTATGGTCTGTTGTGTTTTAATATCTGCCATCAGGTATTAATGCACATACTTAAATGTAGATTTATCCCATTACCCACTGGGCAACGCTTAAAAAATATCTATATAACACATTTTAGTAAAAAATAATACATTATGGGTTATGGTCATTGACAGGTCAATATATTAGTAGCTTATTCCAAGGCCATTGTAATGGACAATCAAGTATTTGTTTATCTGCTTTGTTATAGTTTTATCCAAATAAAGGCAGCCATTTTAATTTAGAAAATGCAATATTTGTAAAATTAAGTATTGATGATCGACATGTAAGTAGTAAAGTTTGCTTTAACTTGGAACCCATCACTTATATTATCTGTTCTATACAAAATATTATTAAATGAACTACTGGAGTTAGATCGTTGCATTTTCATTTCATTATTACCCGGACTCGAGTGAGTATATATCAGGCTTGTTATTTCCATTGGTGTTTAAAAATGAGCCTTCAGATATTAATGTAAATACTCAAATGTAGAGTGATCCAATTACCCGCTTGACAATACTTAAATAAATATTTACATTGCTTATATTAGGTAAAATTGACTTAATGGGTCATGGTCATTGACAAGTCAAGAAATACGAGTCCCAGGAACCCTCGGATGACTAGAGTGGTCCTCCTTGACTCGACGGACGAACAACGATACGAGTTTCATTCCAAAACCTTTTTTATATACCATCTACGGTATAGATCAATTCACTCACAGGCAGCCAGATTAAATATATTTGTTTTTAAGGGTTAATAGAGAAAAAATTAATTAGGTATCCGGATTATGACTGATATGCGTACAGAGCTTTGTCACTGCGCATCGTTACTAGTAGATATATAAGCTACCTAATTAACCCACAAACGTTATGTGCCTATAAATATACAGATATTCCTTTCACGGTATAAGGCTGGCTTAAAACTTTTTTCTTATGCCAGAATTTACATCATTCCTAATACTAAATTGCAACTAAGGCCGTCTCTATGCAATGCGCACTATTGAGCTAGATAAAGAAAGTTTCAATTCCATATAGGGTTTAGAAGTTATTCGTTTATTACTAAATAATGATCGTTGCACACTGGCGGAAAAAACTTTTTTAAAAAAAATTAAGCGTTTGTTGTGAAATTTCAGCGTAGCAGTTTGGTGGATAAACTTTAAAGTTATGCAATAAAATTTAAAATTTTATAATGTGGTGATTTGATGTGTGTAATACATTTTGGTGGATTAATTTGACAAAAAGTACTTAAAAAGATGTTGACACTAGTTGAAATTAACTTCTTTTCTTCATTTATTTTTTATCTTCAATCCTTAAACTCAGACATTACCAACAAGTAATCAAATGTTACTACGTAATAAATACAAGAACACTCTAATAAGAATGCAGGACTAAACACAAAACATGGATAAATGTAGGACGCTATTATCTTTTGTATAGAAGGAGCGTCTTTAACAGATAAGATAGTTAAGACTACCATTTTTATGCAGAATGTTCAGAAAGCTGAAAGTTTTAATCACTCTGCACCCATATAACCAATTAGACTCCCATACTGCAGTTTTCGATAAGTATCTAGTTTTACTTCGGACTTTACAATAAAGTAAACAGATGCTAATAATTGCAGGAACTCCCAGTTGGTGCGCAAAGGCAAACAAATAAAACTGTCAATAATTTTAACAAACAGAATAACCAATCAGATGGCGAATGTAAATTTACCTGCAACAAACGTCACATATTTATCAGTTGGTGAGATGGATTTGGCAAAAACTAGTTTTATTTCATTTCAACTGCTGCACGTAAACACAACTCCTGAGCTCTAACAGGTGTGCTATATAGTAACCGAAGTACGTAAGCGTCAGTATGAATCTTCTCCCCTGGATTACCTTGTTACTACGTAAGTATTAAAAGTATTACGAGTATAATAAAACTAGATCTGAAACTTCTTCTATTCTTACACAAGCGGTCAAAAAATTATTAATTGGGGTGGTGGTAAAGTTTCAGTACAGCTTACCGCTTCGTTTAATCACAAAGATGACTGGGCGGTAGAAGGACCTAAAGATTTTTTTAAAAATCGGGGATATGTTGATAATTCATCCCATAACTATAAATAAAAAACAAACTTTTAATATGTACGAATGAAGATGAAGATAACTAACACATGACGTAGTAAATAGAGAAGGACATGTAGATTTTCATGAGTAAAATGAGGATAAATTTGATTACAATAACGAGGAAGAAACGAAAGATTTCAATCAGTATCTTGCAGAATAAATAACATGGCAGATGACTTTCAAAGATTTTTTCTACATAAAAGTTGCTGTATTAATTTTTTCAAAAAATACAATCGATTCCATTTTGTATTTCCAATTTATTGTATTAAATATACACCATTACAAAATTTTGATAAATATTTTCTCGTGTTTCCTCAGTTGTACTTGCAGAGAACGTCTCAACAGAACCACAATGTGATGCTAACCACACCAAACTTTTACCGATGGCGAATTTGCGTCAAGACCCGAAGTTGACAGTGACCCGGATAAAGAACATTGCTTCTTATTTCGCCTCAAAGGTCAAGGACATACATATTAGAACTCTAGACGTGTGTCTGATAGATCCGTTCCAAAACAAAACGTTTTTCAATCTGACGAAAGTGACGTCATCAGAGGAGCTCACGTCTGCCCTTGACCTAATCAATCAAACACATGAGAACTCTGATGAGTATGTACACATGTTTTTTGACCCAATAAATCGATCTTTGGTCTTTGAACATATACATAAAATTGTTAAAGTAACAGAGGAAAACATAAAAACTAAAATATATGTTGTCGTATTTCTAACAAGTTGTCTTGGAAACTGCGTAGACCTTTCTAGTTTGAGTGACCCACTATATTATACTAACTCAATGTTAAAATTAATCTTCGTGTTCGAAATGTTTGTATATATAGTCTCTAACAACTCAATAAATAATTATCCTATATACGGTAGAGATCTTTTAGTTTTTATTGAATACAAAGAAACCTTCACCACGTACAACCCAGTTACTTCGATACTCTGCGGAGACAACAGGAAATACTGGACAAATCATTTCTGGTCAGGGCAAAGGAAATCTTCTTATGAGATTGATATACTGGACACTACGATCTCCTGGTCAAAGGCGAACGAAATTTGCTGTTCAAAATATTCGTCTTTGCCTGCTATCCAGACGGACGATGAGTTACTGTTTCTGAAAGAATTTTTACAAGACATCACAATCAAAACAGATGATCCCAGTACGTCTCTGATAAGGAATACTGTAGTCATTAGTGTCGGCCTCATTAAAAAGCGACTTGTGCAAAATAATTTTATGTGGTTAAATTTAAGCCCTTTTAACTTAGAGGCAAATATTGAAAGCAGTGAAGACCCAATAAAAAGTTGTGTAGCAATTACCTTTCTTTTTAATGGAAGAAATAAGACTGATGAAATTAAATGGAAAGCTGTCAATTGTTATCAACCAATTTCCGAAATAATTTTGTGTGAAAGGGAAATTGGAAGCTATGATGATGATGATAAAAGTATCGATAAGATATTAGCCACAAAATCAATTAGAGAACCAAAAATAACCTTGCTAGAAAAATTTGAGAAAATAAACAATTGGAAGTTAAATGAGGGCCAAGGAATGTTTCAATGTAATGACGGTTACAAAAGTATTATTTTATATGGTTTTGTGTGTGATGGAGTAAAAGACTGCTTTAATGGAAGAGATGAATTGTATTGTCCGACTGAATACAAAAACCCAGAAAGATTTTGTATGTTTCATAATCATAAAACCACAAGAAGCTTAATGACTTTAATCCGTTCAGACGAAAAGTGTTCAAAATTTGATTTTTGTCCAGATTTCAGAAAAGAACTTACTTTAAACGGATGTCTGGGAAGACAATGTACAGATCGTAAGTGTGTCCCAAGTCATTGGTTATCACGTGATCGTGAGGATTGTCATCTATTAAATGGGACCAATGAAAAGTGGTATTTAAATGTATCATATCCCTGTAAAGGTCAATGTTCTGGGTTTGTTAGCTTCCAACATGAAATAACTCTCTGTGATGCAAACATCCAAAACTCTTCAGAAAGACAAACTTTTCATCTTGACACAACAAACGTTGAGTGGGCTCCAAAATGTTTATATCTAAAAGGCAGTGACGGGAGTACAACAGGCTGCCACAACAACTGACATCTGAGAGACTGTAGAATATTTCAATGTCCAGAAGGATTTCTTAAGTGTCCTCAAAGTTACTGTGTTCCCGTGTATAATTTCCTAGATGAACAAAACGACTGTCCTTACGGGGAAGATGAGGATTTACGTTTTCTTAAAACATTTCTTAACAAAAATAACATTTTTCAGTGCTTGCTATCAGATATTTTCATCCACCTAGTCCACGTTTGTGACGGTGTACCACAATGTCCATATGGTACGGACGAAGCTTTTTGTAGCATGACATGTCCACCTGGATTTGATTGTAATGGGCAGGCTGTTTGGATCGCCAACCATACATTATTTCAAGAATTAAACTCATTAAATATTTTTGATCCCAGAACAAAATATGTAGATCTCTCCGGGATTGACCTTTCCAAAGTAAAAGAACCATTAAAATTACCGAACTTGCTTGAGATCCACGCCTCAAACTGTAACATTGAGGATCTTAAAACAATTTTAGATTATAATTTTAATACATACAACGTAAATTTGAGCTACAACAAAATAAAAGTATTAGTAAAATTTGGACCGTTATATTCGTTCACTAATTTACAAATCCTGAATTTGTCAAAAAATAATCACCTTTCCAATATTGAAGAAGCAAGTATCGTGTCGTTTGTTCTGCACACAATTGATTTATCTTTCACGAAAATCTCTGCTTTTGATTTGAGTTATTTAGTGCCTTACGATACAATTAGGTACTTAAATCTTTTCCACACAAATGTTGTACAGATTGATTCACTGTCATTAATCAAGCGCTTGGAATATTTTAATTTGCAGAAAACGTTGAAGCCCAGAAGCCATGACGAAGATTTTAAAAGAGGTTTCCGTTACCACATCACTGTACGTAGACAACTTTAAATATTGTTGTCCCCAAATTTCAGGTGGTGGAACACCTCAACACGCGTGTCACGCACCTCCAGAAGCAATCTCTTCATGTGAAGATCTCCTGAGTGATGTATTGAAACGTTCACTTCTGTGGTTGGTGGCAGGCGTTTCATTGGTTGGGAACATCATCGTCGCCACGTACCGATTATTTTATGACAGGGGCGTCGTCAAGACAGGTTACGGGGTATTTGTGACCAATTTAAGTGTGTCGGATTTGGTCATGGGCGTGTATCTGCTGATTATCGCCTCTACTGACATTCGCTACAGAGACGAGTATGTACTTCACGAAAGTGATTGGCGCCACAGTTCCTTGTGTCAGGCTGCTGGCTTTCTATCCACTCTGTCCAGTGAGACCTCAACTTTCTTTGTGTTTCTCATCACGCTGGACAGATATCTGGTCGTCAGGTTTCCATTTGGTGACCACAGGTTTACAAAATTGTATCTGGTACTATGCGTTCTTTTTGTCTGGATCATTGGTTTTATTTTCGCGTTGATGCCACTCATGTATCCAGATTGGATAATTCACTCATCCAATGGGATGTGTTTGGGCTTGCCACTGGGTCTTAGCCGAAATCTTGGCTGGCATTACTCATTTGGAATTTTTATTTGTGTCAATTTTATTATGTTTATTTTCGTCGCTTGTGGTCAGTTGTTCATCTTTCGTTCGTTGTTTTCAAGGAAACGATTTCAAATGTCGAATGTCCAGAGCGTTGCCAGGAGAGTTCAGGATATTAACGTTGCCAAGCAACTATTTTTGGTCGTGTTGTCCAACTTCCTGTGCTGGTTTCCCATCTGTGTCTTTGGTTTTATGACGTTGACAGGACATGAGGTCAGTCCAAACACCTACGCCTGGTTGGTCGTTTTTATCATGCCACTCAACGCGGCCATCAACCCCATGATCTACACGATACCCGTCATGTACAGCAAGTGGCAGGGCTTTAAAAGAGGAGAGCCTACCAAGTCTCAATAATCTGTAAACAAGGAATAAGTGTTTTTCTTTTATTGTTCTTACACTATCCATTCTAGAATGGGATTATTATTGCTATGTAAGACTCAAAACCTTTAAAAAATAAATATAATTTAAAAAATTATTCTTAGTATCAACAATCTGTCAAATACTTTGGAAGCCATGCCACAATTTATTAGCTAGCAATTCTATGGCGCACATATGGAGCGACTTTCTCCTGTGTCCATCCTTTAAGGCAGTGTTTTTCAACCTTTTATGTGCCAGGGCCCACTTTTTTCATGAAAAAAATCCCGAGGCACACCACCATTAGCAAATGTTCAAAAAATTTACCTCTGTTCCTATATTGACTATATATATAAACTAAATCTCTTGCATAGGAATCAAACAAAAAGAAATTATTTTACAATTACTTTATTATGAAATAATACAGTATTTTATATCTCTTCATATTTCCGTTTAAACTTTAATTACTCAGTGCGAAACCTGGGCCTGTTTGTCGAACACAAAACTGATATTCTGACAGGAATCGAAGAAAGATACTCGCTCAGCTCTTCGTGAACAGCTCTCAGTGTCTCTCTGTCTTTTGATTTGATAGCAATCAGACTTGAAAAACTCGTCTCACACAGATATGTAATGGAAAATGGGAGCAATGTCAAAAAGCTTTGTTTGCCAGAACGGGGAACTCCTTGGCAGTATCTAACCAAAAATTGTCCATAGGTAGATCAGGAAATCTTAGCTTGAAACCACGATTTTGTCTCAGTTCAGTTAGCTCCTCCTGCTCCTGTAAAGTCATGTCCTTTCCACCAACTGATGCTGAGCTATAAGGATCCCTAACCCAGTCAAGGTATTCAGTGGAGAGAGGAGAGAAATAAACTGACAACTTCTCCTCGAGAGTTTTTAAATGTTTAACTATTATCTCACCCAGTGCAGCAGTGTAAACACCTTGTCATTGATTGGTGAGTGTGAACATTTCAAGATTGCCACTTTCCACGTGTTGATGCCAGAGTTGTACCTTTGAACGGAATCCTTTTATTTTATCTGTACTTGTAAGCAGATTTTCATTTCGGCCTTGCATTCGTATGTTCATCTCATTCAGATGATGAAAAATATCTGCAAGGTATGCCAGCCTTGCACACCACTCGTCACTTGCAAGCCGCTTTGCATAATTTGACCTCTCATTTGTCAGAAACATGATAAGTTCCTCCCGCAGTTCATACACACGAACCAAGACCTTGCCACGTGACAACCACCGGACTTCTGTATGAAACAGCAAGGTTTTATGCTTCACTCCCATCTCCTCACACAAAGCTAAAAACATGCGACTTTTCACGGGTCGTGAGTTTACAAAGTTTACCATGCGCACAACATCATCCAACACAGGAACTAGGTCTGCTGGTAAAGTCTTGGCTACAAGGGCCTCACGGTGTAAAAAAACAATGCGTAACAATCACATCTGGATTTCTTTCCTTCACTCTGCTTACAAAGCCTTTTGTGCGCCCGACCATGGCTGCAGCTCCATCGGTGCAGACACTTGTGCAGTTTTCCCACTTGTTCAAGGTTTTCTTGAACAAGTGACCCTGTTATTTTTTCCGACGATGCCTTGCAAAATAAAAGTTTTTCCCTAATTACATCACCACCCACAAAACGCACATTAGTCAAGAGTTGAGCATGTCCTCTGATATCAGTAGACTCGTCAAGTAGCAGATCAAATTTCTCACTGATACGGATCTGTTCCAAAACCACACTTTCTATGTCTGCAGACATGTCTGTAATACGTCTGACAATTGTGTTGTCTGAGAGAGGGACTTTGTCTATTTCTTTAGCTGCTTCAGGTCCGAGCATCTCTTCCACAGTAGCTTTGCGGGCGGGAAGTATTAATGTTTCTGCTACCTGCTACAGTGTGCGACTTTTTGGACTTGGCTATAAGTTCAGCAACTTGATAGCTAGCTTTAAGAGCTCTTTCATTTACCTTTGTGGTGTTTTTCATTAAAGTTGCCTGTTTCTGCGTGTTTTCACGCAGGCGAACAAAAAATTCTGCATTCATGTTTTCAAGCGAAGGGTGTTTCGTTTGAAGATGGCGTTTAAGTTTACTTGGGACAATAGCACTGTTTGATAAATTTTCACCACACACCACACACAGTGGAGTTTCTTTGTTAGCATCTCCGGTGAAAGTAAAGCAATATGAAATATAGCTTTCATTATATTGCCCTGGACCAGAGAATTTCCTTGCCATCTTAGCTTTCGTTTCATCCCTACTCATACTTGGGCTCTGATCTTGCTCGGAATTTTGATCTGAATCGAGGTCTTTCCTGGGGGCGACTGCGTTAACCAATCAGCCTGGCCGCACCGCCGCTAATTTACGAGAATATCCCGCGGCACACCAGGAAACATGTCGCGGCACTTGTGCCGCGGAACAGCGGTTGACGAAGGCTGCTTTAAGGTAACTTTACAAAAGGACTATGTAGAATATCGCAGCCACTTTAGAGATATTTTTTACGATGTTTATTTTTTTACGTACTGCGTCACTGTCTTTCCTTACTTAGATATCATCAGAATCTTATGGCCCATTCCTTAAGTCACAGGAGCCCTTAGTGTCGGTTTTAATGTGGCATCACTCATCGTCCGCCAAATGAGGATCATAAATGATAATATAAATCAAAAGTGTTTTATTTCTTAACATGTATGTATATTAACTTAAATTAAGACACAACATTATTTAAGGGTGAATTTATTTGATTGTTGTATTTCATTTTTCTAATATCTTTGGTGTGCTACAAGTTTATAAAATTTATTAGGTGTGCAATATTCTTTAAAAAATATTAGATGTGCTAAACTTTTGTAACATTTATTAGGTGGTTACATTTGTATAAAATTTATTATATGTACTACATTTTTTAATGTATCAGATGTGCTATCTTTTTATAGCATTTATTTGTTGTGATACACTTTTATACAATTTTTAGGTGTGCTACATTTTCATACAATTTTTAGGTGTGCTAGATTTTTATAAAATTTAGGATTTATGCTGAATAATTAAAAATATTATAAATATCCCATATTTCTACAAAATACTTTGAATGAAATACGCCTTGACAAAACATAGACATTTTTAATAAACAAAAATTAAATAAAACTTCTTTTACAATAAAAATTACCATGTGCTTTTATTTCTGTATGGATAATGTGACAAGATCTATATGTGAGTTCTAAAAACATGTCTCAATGTATCAGTATTTTAGATATAAATAATTATTGCAATTCCTTTTTAAAAATCTTCAATTTAATTTAATGGCTCAAATGAACATAATGCATTATTGTAAAAAAAAGTAATAAAAAAAAAATTTAAAAAAAAAAAAAAATCATTGTTTACATTACCACCATGTTTTACCTAAACAAATTATCTTTAATGTGTATATATTATTACAGTAGTAAATTTATATTCACACCAAGGCAGGCCACATATAGGGACAGATTTGTACTTTTCAATTGGGTTCACAAGATACAACCTAATATTACCGACGAACAAATAGGAAATATCAACGGTTAAATTGATGTTGTTTTTATTATCACCTTTTTTCACATGAAACCGAATAAAAAGTTAAATATTGAATCACTTTAATATTTATATTAACAAATTAACTAATATCTGATTGACGCTTTGGTTGTCAGCGCAGCTAAGTTTTAATTTTTTTATTTCTTATTTATTCGTTATATTTGCATTGTATGTCCGTTGAAAGAGGCTCTTTGCCGAAACGTTTGCGTTTTATTTACGCCCTGTCAGGTTAACCCTTACCCTGTTAACCCTTTCCCATCTCAGATATCATACTTGATAAATAAATGACTTTGGCGGGAGAAAATTTAAAAATCAAAATTAGGATTTGAAAATAAAATTGTTATTGTCTACAAAACGTGGCGTTCTCATGTGGTCATCCATCTAAGAACTAACCACGCCCCTCGTTGCTTGACTTCAGTGATAGGACGAGAACCGGTATTTTCAACGTGGTATGGCCATAGACAAATCTAGGGCGCTTGAAAGAAATCAATTTCTGGATAAAAATTCGGTTTACATTTGCACGACCTTAGTCTGAAGTCTTAACGTCTTTTAAATAATATATTCCAACTATTATACCTTAGTTGTTCAATCTTCCAGGGAGCTCAATCAATTATTGAAACTTTCTTTAAACGTTTTACTGATAAATGTGCATCTTGATAACAAAACAGCTTCATTACAAAAATCAAATAGAATAAATAACAAACATTATGTTAATGATGCGAATCTTTTAAAAAAAAAAATCACATGATGTTATTTTTTTTATTTGATATTAATTCTGTGAACGTCTTGTTGCCTGTACATGGTGATTGACATTAAGTGTTCTTATTGATCACGTGGAGTTTTTCTATGTAAATATTATATTCATTTAACTGAATATCATATGTCTACATTTATCTGAGTGTGATATTTCTTTGCTTAACTTGAGTAAGGTCAGTATTTTATCTAAACATTAAGGTTTTCGTTCCAATTACTGCACATATCAATAAAATTTGTTGAAATAAACAAGATACACTTCTGTTATTTTTGGTTAAAACTATTTAAATTTATGTATGTTTTTACGGCGTAAAACGTAACTGTAAAAAATGATCTAGAAAAACTGACAGACTTACGTTTCTACCTCTAGAGTCTAAAAGGTAGGTGTGAGAGGATAGTTGTGTTGTTTTATTGATTATTGACACGGTATAAGCTTACGATTTCACTATGAATGAAACACTTGATTAGGATGTGAACTAGAATAGTATGTAGAGTTGTGAACTAGAAGAGGGATGGCTTCACGAATGTGAGGTTGTCGATGTTACCAGGAGGTGATTGAAGGATTTCAGAGTTGTTACCCAGACCACAGAGTGATGAAGACATGTTACTTGACTAGCAACTTCTATTATACCACTAACTACACACTTTTACCAAAATGACGTAGAAACACAGCTAGAAACAACACAGGAGTAAGTGAGTAAGATGGATAACACGAAAATTTATCAATTGAAGCTCATGGTGCTGTTTTAAACGAAATAAAAAGTAAATGTATGTTTCAGAAAAAAGAAAAAAAGTAATCAATTTTTTTTTGCTGAGAAAATAAAGCGAGATGGCTACAAGAACTGAGTGATACAACGGAAAAGAATACACGCAACTCTGAATAAGAAAATGGAAATCAGACTTCAGCAAAAATTATTTCAAAATCATTAAATTTTATAAAAAAAAAAAATAATAAAAAAAAAAAAACTCACTCGGAATATATTGTTAGATATTTATTGAATAATTAGGAATCAAGAGTAAATAACTAACTTAGAAAAAATTTAATGACTCATTCACATTTCAAAAAAGAAGGAAATGGTGAAATAATGTACATATTAACGGGGAGAAAAATCAAGAAACCCACTTCTCATCTAATATTTTACTATCTAAAACAAGGCGTATGCAATAGAGCGTAGTAGACGAGCGTGTAAATATAAAAAGAAATTCAGTAAGATAGGAATGGCAAGAGCCGAAGAAAAAGCTGCGATTGTGATGAGAATGTTAGTAGTAAATTTTGCTATCATATTAACTTAAGTCAATGACTTGAATGAACTATTGGAGTGATATCGTTGCATTTTATTGTTATTTTCCCCCTCCAATGAGTAAATATCAGTCGTTTTATGTCCTATGATCTGTGGTGTTTTAATATGTGACATCAGGTATTAATGCACATACTCTAATGAAGATTTATCCCATCATCCACTAAGCAATGCTTAAAATAATATTTATATGACACATAATTGGTAAAATACATTATGGGTCATGATCATTGATAAATCAATATATTAGTAGTTCAATCCAAGGCCATTGTAATCTGGGCAATCAAGTATTTGTTTACCTGTTTTGTTATAGTGTCATCTACTTAAAGGCACCCATTTTCCCAGTGAGGGTTATTAGATAAAAAATTAATTAGGTCCCCGGATTATGACTGATATGCGTACTATGGTTTGTCACTGTGCATTGTTCTGTGTAGAGATATGAGCTTCTTAACTAAGCCACAAAAGTTATATGCCTATAAATATACATAATTTCCTTTCTCGGTGTAAGGCTGGCTTAAATCTTTTTTTTTATGCCAGAATTCACTTAATTCCTAATTCTAAAATGCAACTAAGGCTGTTTCTATACAAAGCGCACTATTGAACTAGATACAGAAATTTAAAATTCATTAAAGGATTTAAAAGTTATTAGTTTATTAGTAAATGATAGATCTAATTGTTGCACATTGGTGGGGAAAAAATCCTTTAAAATTTAAGCTTTTGTTGTTTAATTTCAGCGTTGCAATTTGGTGGATAAACTTTAAAGTTACGAAATAAAAATTTAAATTTCATCATGTGGGGATTGGATGTGTGGATTAATGTGACAAAAATACTTAAAAGATGTTGACACTAGTTGAAATTAACTTTTTTTTCTAAATTTTTTTATTAATATTAGATCCCTACATTCAGACAATAAATCACTTGGTCAAAATAAACAATAAATCCAGACACTTTAATAAGAATATAGGACTAAACACAAACAATAGATAAACGTTGGACGCATTAATCTTCTGTATAGAAGGAGCGTCTGTAACAGATAAGATAAGGTAAGATAACACTCCCAATTAAAGCAGAATGTCCAGCAAACCTAAAGTTTCTATCACACCGTACCCAAATAACCAATTAGACTCCAGTACGGCAGTTTGCGATAAGAATCTATTCTTACGTGGGACTTGACAAGAACTCTAATAGATGCTAATAGATTCAGGAACTTCCAGTTAGTGCGCAAATGCAAACAAATAGAACTGTCAATAATTAAAAGCACAGATAAACCAATCAAAAGCATTGATCCGAATAAATCTTTAAGTTATAAATCGATGACATTTTGATACTTTGACCGATAAACATGAATATAAACCATTTTAATATGTACGAGTGGATCTGAAACTAACTAAACTATAAAGCAGTTAATAGTGGAGGACATGCAGATTTTCATAAGTGATATGTGGATACATTTGATTAGAATAATTGGGACGAAACTAAAAATTTCACTCAGTAACGTGCATTAGCCACACAAAAAAATAGCAGATGACTTTCAAAGATTTTTTCATACTCAAAAAATTGCTGAACATTTATTTTTTTAAAATTCAATAAATGCAATTTTGTATTACCAATTCAATTTATTAAATGTACACCTTGACACAATTTTAAGAAAATTTTTGTTCGTGTTTCCTCAGTTGTACTTGCTGAGACCGTCTCAACAAAACAACAATGCGATGCAAACCACATCAAACTTTTACTGTTGGTGGACGTGCGCCATGATCTGAAGTTGACAGTGGCCCAGATAAAGAACATCGCTGCTTATTTAGCCTCAATGGTCAAGGACGGCCTAATAGAAACACTGGACGTGTGTCTGATAGATCCGTTCCAAGAGAATTTTTTTTCAATCTGACCAATGTGACGTCATCAGAGGAGCTCACGTCTGCCCTAGACCTAATCAATCAAACACATGAGAACTCAGATGACTATCAAAAAATTTAAGGATAAATCAAATAAATCTTTGGTCTTTGAACATTTAGATAAAATTGTTAAGGAAACAGCGGAAAGGATTAAAACTAAAATATATATGTTGTCGTATTTCTATCAAGTTGTCTTGGAAACTGCGCAGACCTTTCTAATTTTAGTGACAAGCGATACGATACTGACTCAATGTTAAAATTAATATTCCTGTTTGATATGTCTTTGTATATAGTCTTTAACAACTCAATAAATAGTAATAATATATACGGTAGAGATGATTTTTTCTTTATCGACTCAAAAGAAAACTTCACCTCGTAAAATCCAGTTTTTTCGAGGCTGTGTGGAGACATCACCAAGTACTGGACAAATTATTTCTGGTCGAAAAAAAGTAAATCTTTTTATGAGATTCAAATACTGGACACTCCGATCTCCTGGTCAATTGCGAACCAAATTTGCATTTCAAAATTTTCGTCTTTGCCTGCAATCGAGACGGACGATGAGTTACAGTTTCTAAAAGAATTTTTACAAGACATCACAATCAAAAGCATTGATCCGAATAAATCTGAGATAACAAATACTGTAGTCATTAGTGTCGGCCTCTTGAAAAAACGAGGACTTCAGCAAAGTAATTTTGTGTGGTTAAATTCAAGGCCGTTTAACCTAGAGGTTAATTTTGAATGCAGTGAAGACCAAAAAAAACGTTGTGTCGCAATTACATATTTTTTATGGAGGAAATCAGACGGATGAAATTAAATTGAAAGCTGTCAATTGTGATCAACCTATTTCCCAAATATTTGTGTGTGAAAGCGATAATGCTGAAATATATATGATTTTACCAACAGAACCAATGACAAAACATGGCGGCACGTTGTTAGACAAATTACAGAACTTAAATAATTTGAAGATAAATGAAAGCGAAGAAATGTTTCAATGTAATGACGACTATAATAAGACTGTTTTATACGGTTTTGTGTGTGATGGAGCAAAAGACTGCAATAACGGAAGAGATGAATTGTATTGTCCTACTTACACAAACGCACAGAAAAGAAACGTTTTATGTTTTGGTATAACTGCAAAAGCTGTTGGAAAAACATGGGCTTACATCCGTGCAGACTTTAAGTGCAAAACATTCGAAGATTTTCCAGATTCAGCGAAGAGCTAGCTTTTTATGGGTGTTTGGGCAGACAATGTGAGGATCACACATGTCTCCCAAGTCATTGGTTATCAAGTGATCGTGAAAAGTGTAATATTTTTAGAGGAACCAATAGAAACTGGTATTTAAATGTATCATATCCTTGTAGAGGTCAATGTTCTGGGTTGGTTCACTTCCAACATGAAATAAGTTTCTGTGACGTTAACTTTGAAAAGTCTTCAGAAAGACAAACTTTTCATGGCAATTCGACAAATGCTGAGTGGTCTCCAAAATGTTTATATCTGAGAGGCAGTGACGGGAGTACAACAGGCTGCCACAACAACCGACATCTGAGAGACTGTAGAACATTTCAATGTCCAGAAGGATTTCTTATGTGTCCAGACAGTTACTGTGTTCCCGTGTATAATTTTCTAGATGAACGAAAAGACTTCCCTTACGGGAAAGATGAAGAAGCTGAAGATATATATTTTTATTTCAAATTTCATTACATAAAAAAGATTTTTCAATGCTTGAAAACAGATGTTTTCATTCACCTATTCCATATTTGTGACGGTGTACCACAATGTCCATATGGTGAGGACGAAGCTTTTTGTAATATGACATGTCCACCTGGATTTGATTGTAATGGGCAGGCTGTTTGGGTCGCCAACCATACATTATTTCAAGAACTAAACTCACTAAATATTTTTGACCCCAGAACAAAATATGTAGATCTCCCCGGGATTGACCTTTCCAAAGTAAAAGAACCATTAAGATTACCAAATTTACTTGAGATCCACGCATCAAACTGTAACCTTGAGGATCTTTATACAATTTTTGATACAATGTCTGATACTAATTTTAATACATATATCGTAAATTTGAGCTTTAACAAGATAAAAGCATTACTAAATATCGGACCGTTAATATTCTTTGAAAATTTACAATTTTTGAATTTGTCAAATAATAAACACCTTTCCGTAATTGAAGAACTAAGTATTTGGTCAACTGTTCTGACAACAATTGATTTATCTTTTACGAATATCTCCGCTTTTAATTTAAGAGTATTAGAGACACTCCAGTCACTTAGATCCTTAAATCTTTTCCAAACAAATGTTGTACAGATTGGTTCATTGATATTAATCAAGCGCCTGGAACATTTTAATCTTCAGAAAACATTGCTAGAGTCAGAAGACATAACAATGATTTTAAAAGAAGTCTCCGTTAGCACTTCACTATATGTAGACCATTTTAAATATTGTTGTCCCCAAATTGTTGGTGCCGGCACACCTCAACACGCGTGTCACGCACCTCCAGAAGCATTCTCTTCATGTGAAGATCTCCTAAGTGATGTATTGAAACGTTCACTTCTGTGGTTGGTGGCAGGCGTTTCATTGGCTGGGAACATCATCGTCGTCACCTACCGGTTATTTTATGACAGGGGCGTCCTCAAGAAAGGTTACAGCGTATTTGTGACCAATCTGAGCATATCGGATTTTGTCATGGGCGTGTATCTGCTGATTATCGTCTCTACTGACGTCCGTTACAGAGACGAAGTATGTAGTTCACGAAAGTGATTGGCGCCACAGTTCCTTGTGTAAGGCTGCTGGCTTTCTGTCCACTTTGTCCAGTGAGACCTCAACTTTCTTTGTGTTTCTCATCACGCTGGACAGATATCTGGTCATCAGGTTTCCATTCGGTGACCATAGGTTTACAAAATTGGGTCTGGTACTATGTGTTCTTTTTGTCTGGATCATTGGTTTTATTATGTCGTTTGTTCCACTCATGTATCCAGAGTGGATAATTTACTCATCCAATGGGATGTGTTTGGGCTTACCACTGGGCATTAGCCGAAATCTTGGCTGGCATTACTCCTTTGGAATTTTTATTTGTGTTAATTTCGTTATGTTTATTTTTATCGCTTGCGGTCAGTTGTTCATCTTTCGTTCGTTGTTGTCCAATAAACATTTTCAAATGACCAATGTTCAGAGCGTTGCCAGGAGGGTTCAGGAAATAAACATTGCTAAGCAACTATTTTTGGTCGTCTTGTCCAACTTCCTGTGTTGGTTTCCCATCTGTGTCTTAGGTTTTCTGACGTTGATAGGGCACGAGGTCAGTCCAGACACCTACGCCTGGTTGGTCGTATTTGTCATGCCACTCAACGCGGCCATCAACCCCATGATCTACACGATACCAGTCATGTACAGCAAGTGGCGAGACTTTAAGGAAGGAAAGACTGGGAGAACTCAAAGACCTGTACTGTAGGAATAAATGCTTCCTTCTTTAGCTCTAAAGTTATCTATGCTAGACGTGTAAAATCGTTCAGCTCTATTATTTAGAACGTCTATTTAAAAAATCAAACATTTGTAAGCCCTTCCCACAGAATCCAAAGATTCTAAGGTACAAACGTCAATGACTTGTGTCAATACACTATGTGAACTTTTCAAAAGGGCTACTTACCAACATCGATGCCCATTGAAAAGATATTTTCTATTTTAGCTTTTTTAATGGCGCTGATTTGTTTATACATAGATATTAACAGAATAATGAATTCGATTCCTGAACACACTGGACCCTTTTGGCCTGTTTAATGTAGTCTGGTATTATCTTATCTTATATGTTACAGACGCTCCTTCTGTGCAGAATTTTATTGCATCCTACGTATTTCTATGATTTGTGATTAGTCCTGTATTCTTATTAGGGCTGTCAATATTGTTGAAAAATGCTGCACGGGTACCCGTCCAAAATTTGAACGGGTACCCGGGTTACCCGTTCGAAATGCCTCAAAATGTTCGTAATTTTTTTAATGCCCGCTATTACTACCATTAGCCTTTTACTGCTTTGTTTATTGGGGAAATGCAAATTTTGATATGAGTCAACGATTGTAAAATGATGACATTGAAATACTACTGTAGTACAGTGGTGTAAAAACAGTGAGCAGAGGGGTGGTAAGGTGATTTTTTGAGCGGGGGGGGGGGTGTGCTAATCGTCTGATGACATGGCGGGTTATTTCTAGTTCATTTCTGTAGCTGACAACTGTTTTAATTAATTAAGTTTTTCAGGACTTGCCCCTACTTAGTGGACCCATCCCCCAGTATTTATTTTGGTAATACTGTACAGATTGTTCAAATGATTGAAATATGATTTTATAAATACAAAAAAAAAATTAAAATTACCCCCCCTCCCAGAATATAGCAGGTGTTTATTTATTTTAAAGTATGTTGGGGATGGGATTGGAGACATATGTTAGTGTGTGTGGGGGGGTAGATAAAAGAAATTGGCGCGTCTCAATCGGTAACATAGATGAGCGGCGTATTTCAAAGCCAAGGTCATTTCTAGCCATTCCTAGTTATCGCTCTTGTGTCCTATTTTGTGTCATACTGCGGGGATGGACCCAACCCCCCCCCCCATTTATTTTCGTTATTATAGTGAAAATCATTCACGGATTGAAACATTTTTTAAAAGTATTTGGTGGAGATAGGAGTGGAGACACGTGTGCGTCGGTTGGTGGGGGGGGGGGTTGGCTCGCTCTGTCGGTATCAACAATGAGCGGCGTATTTCAAAGCCAATGTGAAGGTCATTTCGAGCCCTTCCTAGTTAATAGTAGTTATCGGCGTTGTGTTTTNTATATCAAAATACTTTGTAGTTTATTGTCGAGACCGTGTTTTATTTCCCTTTAACACTTATTTCATTTTAAGCATTTTCATGTTAATACGTATTTCACAGTATTTATTTCAAACGAAAAATTTTAATTTGATAAATTATTCTTTAGCCGAAATTTGAACACATAAGAGCCACAGTTTAAACACTGGTGGTTACGATATTGCAGTACCATTTTCACGGGTACCCGGGCGCCATTTTACTACCCGGGTAATTGCTCGTCAACGGGTACCCGGGTCCCGGGTACCCGTTGACAGGCCTAATTCTTATTAGAGTTTTAAATGATGTTAAAGTGTTGGCTTTCCTGTTTTCTTCAGGCATCCCAATTCACATCCGAATACCGGACGGAAAAAAAGAAAACTTGTTTGTGTTTGTTCTTGCTTACGAAATAAGAAAGGTGTCTTTTTATCTTTGTGTCTATTTGATAGTTGTATTATGTTATTCTTATGTTTTATTTCTTAATTAGAATAAATTTCTTGATGTATTACAATTTACTAATTTACTCTTGGGTTTTCTATCATCTAGTAATTCAGTGTTTAATTATTTAACTGATGGTGTTATTCTTCTGAGTTTTGAATATTCTCCAGTATTGAATCTGGCAGTTTTTTAAAAAGTTGTTCTAGCTTATCATTATTTTCAATGGTGGATGGGTCCCATACAGAAGATTCATATTTTAGTATTGGTCTCACCAGGGTGAGGTAGCGTTTAGTTTTTTTTAATCTTTATTACATTTTTACAAGTTTATTTTTATAAAAACAATGGTTTTGTTTGATTTTTTAATAACTTCACTAAATGGTTAGGGACCTTGCACAGTTTCTGTGGAAGTCCTGAGTTAACCTTTATTGGTGTAGATTTAGAACCATTAATTATTACAGTTTGCTCCCTACCCAATGGAAAGTCTTGGATCTAGTGATGTAAGAGACCTGAGATGCCAAAGTATTTAAGTTTTTTAAGTAAACTAAGGTGGTGAACTTTATCATATTATTTTGAGAAGTCTAGTAATATTGTATCTATTTGATCATTATTATCTAAGCCTTTTGATAGATCATCTATTAGGCCTATCAATTGTGTTTCACATAATCTGTTCTTTCTAAAGCAATGTTGGTGTGGGCATAGGGCATTTTATTTGTCAAGGTGGTTAACTATTCTGCTATATATTATGTGTTCCAGTAAATCACAGGTGATACTTCTAAATGATACAGGTCTGTAATTACCAGGATATGATTTATCACCGTTCTTAAAGAGTGCCATTACGTAGGCTAATTTCCAATCCTGTGGCATTTTGCCCTGGTTTAGAGAGGCTTGAAAAAAATCTGCAAGGATTGGGGACAGTTCATTGCTTAATTCTTTTAGTAACCTGGCAGGCAATTCATCTGGGCCAGTAACTTTGTTTTTTGTTTTTTTATAATTTTTTAGGAGTGAATGTATACTTATCTCATCTACAGTTATGTCACCTATTGCTTTCATTTAATTTAAATTAATTAAAATTTCATTGTCGCCTGAGGCAGAAAATGATGATGCAAAATGTGTATTAAGGATATCAGCTTTAGTCTCATTATCATTATAGGTTTTATTATTTGAGCCTTTTAGTGTGGCTATACCCGAAGGCTCCATTTTTTTATATGATAAAGGACCATACGTTTTTATTTGTAAATTTAGTATTTACATTGTTATATTATCATTTTGGAGGTTTCGACTAAGTTTTTGTTTCTAGTGTTTAATTTTAAAGTATTTTTGTGTATCCCTTCTAAATTGATTGCCTTAAACTTCTTAAATAAGATCTCTTTTTGTTTGCATAACTTTTTAAATTTAGAATTGAACCAGCATTTATTAATTATATTTGAAGTTAATTTTTTGGAACATTCTCATCCATCACAGTGTTTGGATTTGTTTATATTTTCTTCCATATTTCTTCTACGCGGCTATATATTACTTAGGAAATTTTTTGGAAATTAGCACCTGATTGGTGTAATTTTATTCAGTTGCATTTATTCCAAAGATATAGATCTACTGTAATTCTTTGCATCTATTTTTATTTTTTTGTTTTTGTTACCCTAACAATATCCTAGTCAGACAGTCCAGGAATTATTTTGCAGTCTATTACTAGTCTTGGTCTGTATGTTAGGACTAAATCTAGTGTTTAGTTTTTCCTACTTGCTTTTTTTACTATCTGTTCTAGATTTATGTTGTTTTAGTCTCTAAGAAATTTACATTAATTTTTTAATAGATTGGTGGCTATCAATTGCCTAGTTTTTCCAATTTATATCTGGAAGATTTAAGTCCACCAGAGTTCAAATTACAGCATTTTTATGATTGTCTTTAGTTGACTGCAGAGATTTCTCGTGTCATCTATGTTTGTATTTGGTGGCTTTTATATAATGCCTACAATAAAGGGTGATGAGTTTAGTGTAACTATTTTACATAAAAAAACAGATTCTATATTATAGTTTGTGTAGTAATTTCTTCAGCTATGAAAGATAATATTATTGCAAGTAGGACGCCACCATGGTTGTCTGTTCTATCTTTTCTAAATATATTATAATTGCTGCTTAAAATTTCACAGTTATATATGTTAGGTTCAACCAAGTTTCAGAACCAGCAATTATGTCTGTTTTTTAGCGCATTTTCGAGAAGTCGAATGCGCTATTGCACCCGTTTTGTCCGTCCGTCCGTCCGTCTGTCATCACCCTAGATCTCAGCATCCATAAGTCCTAGACCCATGATGTATATATGTTTTTTGTATGTCCTGACCTGCCATTTGTGCATCAACACTCAGTTACTCGATCCGTTAAAAAACCCCGTTAAAACTACCAAAAAACATTGCGAATCGAGAGATAACACTGGCGCAGGCAACGGCCGCCATTGCCGGAAGTCTTAGTATTATCAAAAGTATTAGTTTTTTTTTGTTGACGTCATTAGAATATGTGTAAAAGTTTAGAGAGATTTACGTCATCATTTGTGGTGACTTCAATCAAGATCTTAGCGGCCCAGGGGCAGAAATTGAAAACTTGTTCGAAACAAGCTTCAACATTCAACTACTTTCACCAAGATTGGCAACTACGATCTATCAAACAATAATTGACGGAGTATTTGGGCGATTAGCTGATTACAATTTAGAATGTTTCATTTATGAGTCCTATTTCAGTGACCACAAACCACTTGTAGTTAGATTAAAGAGAAAATAAAAAAAAATTAAAATGTCAAGAAATGACTTTTAAATAATTTTTTTTTTTTCAGGTATATTCATTACACAAGAAAATTCATAAAAATATGACTAAAATCTAAACACAATTACTGATAACTACATAATGCTGATATCTAACATAAGTACTGATACATAATACGAAAATGCGCTAACACGTCCTGAGTTCCAAAAGGGACCAGGCTTAACATTATTTTTTTTTCTTGTTTTAAAAGAATTTCTAAATCTGGAATTTTATTTTTTATGCTTTGGAAATTCAATATTAGAGTTTTCAGAAAGTTTTGATTGTTAGTATCAGATTTTTTTATGGGTTTGTGTGGCAGGTCTCATTTTATCTAGTGAGATTTTTATATTAGAATTAGCCAAAACAAAGTATAAATTGGTGGTGATCATTGTCAACAAAACAAGGATCACACGTAACCAAAATGTAATAAAATTAATAACAACTGTTTTGACTTCCTAAATGTTTATGAACAAGTACTAAGCCTTGTCTCTACATCTTTACTCTCAAGCAATTTAATATTAAATTGCAATAAACGTTTCCCTTTTTGTAACGTTCAAAGGATAACAAAATGTGATGGACTTATTCCTGTTTTCACTGGTAGTACAGTTGTGTTGTCAATAGTATTTCTTCTTCATATAAGTAGACACCCATAGGTCAATAAACTTAAAGTCATATATACCCAAATAAAGAACACACCCCAATGGATTTATATTTATTGGCTTATGGCTAGAGCTTTTACACTTTTTGTCTGTTTTAGATCTTTTAATTTCTGTGAGGAAGGCATAGATGTTTGAGAAATAAAATTATTTCACCTCACTTTAATATTCGCTATTTTTAATGATAAAGGAGGATGTTGAGTACCGCAGTATAGAATTTTGGAAGCAGAAATTTTAGAACGATTATGGTTAATGGTCAGGTGCAACAGCGTATTAGGAGACGCGAACATTGAGTTAGATAACGATTTTCGGATAATCTGATGATGGGCAATGAAACATTTATTAGGACGCTACAACTCCTTAGTCACATGTGATCACGTGTCGTATGACTGATGATGGGCAATGAAACATTTATTAGGACGCTACAACTCCTTAGTCACATGTGATCACGTGTCGTATGACTGATGATGGGAAATGAAACATTTATTAGGACGCTACAACTACTTAGTCACATGTGATCACGTGTCGTATGACTGATGATGGGCAATGAAACATTTATTAGGACGCTACAACTCCTTAGTCACATTTGATCACGTGTCGTATGACTGATGATGCTTGAATGTATACATGCGAGACGTGCTAAGGAATAGGTACATGATGACTGATCAATCGAGATGAGAGTTGCACGCTGACCCACGCCATCACAGAGGGATAGCCAATAATAATTGATAGAAATGTAGGGCAGACGTAACCATTAAGTGGTCAGAGGTCGTTTTAAACTGGACCCAAACTTTTATTCGTTCGTTCTCTCTCTCTCTCTCTCTCGAGATCACAGTCACAGACCACAATAAGAACTGAATTCCTAGGGATTGAGTGTTGAATTAGAGTTTTAGCATAGATGTGAAGTTTCTTTTGAGATTGGGGTAGTTTAAACATTTTAAATGCATTTTGTATATGTTAAGGTTAAATGCTTTTATTCTTTGTATGGTGATTCATTTGTTGTTTATTGATACACGGTAAGCAAAATGGGGGTGAGACTGTAATCAGGCTTATAAATTAGTAAAAGACCTAAACGGAGTAAGGGTTAGCCAGACAGGACGTGACAAAACAGATTAGCAGTCAGATTAATGCGGCTGTTAACATTTATAGGTTTGTTTATATGTAATATGCTTTATTTCTAAGGGATTTTGTTTCACCTTTTTATTAACACTTTATTGTTACATATAAATATATGATTTTTTTAAAGTTAATATGAACATCCAATTATATTTAGCTTTCTTTTATTTTCCGCCATATAATAGATCTACTCCATTTCTATTCAGTGTATTATGAGTGCTAGATTTTTATAAAATGTATTAGGTGTGCTAGATTTTTTTAAAATTTATTACGTTACGTAAATTTTACAAAATGTATGTTATTTGTTCAATGTTTCTATAAAACACATTTGTCTAAATGAAAAACACATTGATACTAAATTATCATTATCAGTATATGTGTTGTATTTGTAATTTCCTTTACATGTAATAATTACGATGTGTTGTAATTTATATATAGTTTATACGATGATTTAAATTTGTGCATTATACATTATATGTTATTATGTATCAGACATTTAAGGATCTATAAATTGTAATTAAAATAAATTTTATTTTCACGCCTATAGTCTATAGGGCATTAATTTATGTGTGCGGGTATGAAGATAGTGGTGCACTTTTTATTTGGATTGTAATGGATGACTAATTTGTCCTTGTAACTTGTTGTGAGTGGCGCACGGTGTGTTGTTGGGTGGTCGATCTAGTGTTATTAAAAGTTATTGGTTAATCAATGGGAAAGCGTGCCAAAATAATTGCTTTTGTTGCCGTCATTAAATGTACAGAAATTTTAAGTGTTTTCGTGTAGACGGTAGATGTGGCAAGGCGGGACGCCATAAAAGTTTGCTTTTGTTAGCAGTGTCGTTATTTCTTGTGTATTAGAAATGTTATGAACCTTTGAGCAAACGGTCCAGATACAATTGTTAGCATGCTTGTTACATGGGTTTTAGGATTGATTGCTTCCTCAAGACATCAAAGTAATATTATCAATTAACGGATAGAAACATCGACAAGTGTTTTTTTCTCTCTTTCTTTTAAAATAAACCGGGTACAAAGTAAATATTTTATTACATGAGTTTTAGTACTAATAATAGTACTATAAACTCAAGATAATTCCATGCTTGATAAATAAATAGAAGATATAGGTAGGTGCGTGGGGGGGAGGTGTAATCAATATCAAAATGAGTATTTAATTTTTTTTAAACTATCTACAACACGTGATGTTTCCGTAAGGTCACCCATGTAAGTACTAGTTTCTCCCGACCTTTTTTTTTTTACCTCCGTGACCGGACGAGAATTGTTATTTTCAATGTGGTATGGCCGTAGGTACAGCTATGGTCGTAGGTAAAGCTAAGGCCGTAGGTAAAGCTATGGCCCTAGGTAAAGCTATGGCCGTAGGTAAAGCAATGGCCCTAGGTAAAGCTATGGCCGTAGGTAAAGTTATGGCCGTAGGTAAAGCTATGGCCGTAGGTAAAGCTATGGCCGTAGGTAAAGCTATGGCCGTAGGTAAAGCTATGGCCGTAGGTAAAGCTATGGCAGTTGGTAAAGCTATGACATTTTAAAAGAAAACCAATTACTGGATAATTTTATTTTTATTTTTTTCGTTTCACAACTTAAAGACATTGACCTGAAGTTAACCTATGAGTTAAATTGTCTATTAATTGTAAATTCAACAGTTCAACATGTTTTTCGTTCAATCCTCCAACGTGGTATGACCCGTAGGCAAAGCAATGACACTTTAAGAAAACAATTTCAGTATAACAAATTTGGTTTACAATTGTACAGCCTTGATCTGAGCCTTTTAAGTTTAAAAGTGTGTTAAATAATAAATTCCAACTCTTCTAGAGATTTCGTTCAATGGTCCAGTGAAGCAATCAATTATTGATACCATCTTCCTTCGTATTCCAGATTGCTGACTATGCGGAGAACAAAACAGCTTCATTAAAAATGTTAACTTTAATAAACAAAAGCAGGTAACAAAAAACAGCAGTGTGCTTTTCCTTAGACCAACGATGCATCGGCGACCCCCCCCCCATCCTCTACGTCCACTGGCATTGTTTTCATTTTTCGTTTCCTCTGTGTCCCTTCTTCCCCCCCCCGTCCCCATGTTTGCATTATTCATGAGCAGTTCTGCGGCGTATGCTACGACGCGGTTTGTACCTTGCATATTTATGTTTTTTAAAAGAAATTTCAAGATTTTTATTGAATTGAAACTTTAAAATTGATGGCTTATTTTACAATTTCCACTTTTGAGACTAAATGTATGGATTAAGCTACACATTTGCTACTACATGTGAAAGGTACATATTCATGGCTATATATGAAGTCACACATAGTGGGTTCAATTTATTAACATAGTGACAAAACTTGTAACTTAACACAGTGGCAACTAAATTTCAATGTAGACTTTTGGTTGTAAAACATGGAAATTATATGATCAGTTTTAGTATGTAAAGAATACAAAAAAGTTAATGTATCTCGAATACGTATGAACTTCAAAGGCATTGCTTGCTTGTTTGTATGAACGTTTCATACTTGTCGCATCATTCATATTTAATTGTTTACGTAAAACAATTTTGAACATGTTTTGTTATTTGTCACCAGCTTCTACATGCAGGCACTCCCAGATGTCTCCCAATAGAAAATAACAAACTCTCAATAATTGATAACGACGAGTAACCAATAAAACAGCCAACGTCACTTTGCTAGCAATAAAACCCATCTAATATTCATTTTATAAATAGGACTTGACCATAACCCGTTTCATTTCACAGCAACAGCGGCATGAGCACACATCTCTTGCGTTGTTACATGGTACAACAGTAACAACCTAAGGAAGTGAGCGTCAGTATGACTCCGCTCACCTGGATTACCTTGTCCCTACTACGTAAGTATTACTGGGGATATAGCTACATCTGAAACTTCTATCCGTACACACACCGACGTTTATTTTAGAGGTTGGATGTGCTAAACTTTCAGAACCTCTTAACGGTTACATGACAATGCGGACAGGATTGTAAGTGGGTAAACAAATGAGGATATGTTGATAATTTGAAAAGAAAATATACATGGAGAAAATTCTGATTATTATGAAGAAAATGCAGATACAATAGAACCTCTCGTTAAACAAGACAATTTTCGGCATATTAAATCAAGGTAAAATACGATTATCCTTTCCATGCTGAAAAATCTAGTAACATTCTTTCAAATACATTTACTTATGGATCTTTAAAGAGTGAAACAACTAGAATTCAATGACGCGGTAGTCGAGTGGTAGCGCGCTCGACTGGCGTTCCGATGGTCACGAGTTCGAATCCACGCGAAGTCGAGGAGTTGTTCCCCGAGTCACCCAGCTCTGAATGGGTACATAACTAGACAATAGGTAAGCGGTTGGGTAATGCATGAAATCCTTATAGCCGTGGCCTGTGACCGCTACATCACTTGCCAACAGTTCATCTGTCATGGTATGTAGACGCAATTATCTTCTGCATAGAAGGAGCGTCTGTATATCTAAGAAAAGATTAGAAACAAAACATGTAAACAAAAATTTGAATTTATGACGAATAATTATCCCTATTAACTAGATCAAAACTTTTGCCGACGCTTCAAAATTTGACGACAGTGTGTCGTAGGCGTTTCGTAGACGATCTTGACACTCCATTTGAAGCATCTATCACCTTAATCGTTCTTGAGAATATAATGTCGCAAATCATTGATGTTGACCGAATATCTGTGCGCGCAAGTATAGCCACGCTAACACATTGTTCTCACTTTTCAATGGTTTTACGTTTCATTTCAACAGTTATTTTTTTCTTTATTTAATGATTGTCTTGTGTAGTTTTTTTCGAAGACATTTGATCACAGCTTATAACACTTTAAATATAAACATATCACCACTAGTGTCTGAACTTTAAATTTTTAAAAACGGTTGATCAGACTCGAAAACGATCCACTTTTAGACTGAGTGCCTAACCACAGAATAAAACATCGGGTTGGAAGTGCCGAGTCACAAATGAATGTCCTGAAAAATTTTGTTCCCCTTTCTGAGTCACTTGTTACGCGAATTTTTCGCTGGTTAAAGAAGCAGCTTTTATTTTTGTTTTGTTCGTTGTGCCAACTACTCATTATGAGAGGTGCTTGTTTTAACTACATTAAGAGTCAGTTAATAATGGAGGACATGTAGATGAGAGACATCAGAATACATTTGAAAACCATAAGGTCAACATGGCAGTAACGAGGAGAAGAAAGAACTCGGCCGTTTTTTATTTTCCGAAGATTTCTTCTCTATTAATAATTGCTGAATTATTATTATTTTCCCTTAAATTTACTTCACCATCTTGTCTGTAACCAGTCGTGGTCTTGCGGAAAAAACAACAGTAAAAAAAAGTCCTCAATTCCCTTGATCCTATCGAGCTGAAATTTTGCACATAAACTTTTCTGACATAATAAATGAATTGATCGAATTGTAATGCAATTACATTAATTACTTATTAAGATTATCCAAGTGTACCACTAAGTAGCAAGTAAATGTGTATGCTATTTTTTTTCGAGCGGTGCAAATTATATTGAAAGTGTCCAAAACTGTTTGTTATGAATGATATATGAGAGATTTGGACTCCAATTTTCTTTTGCTTTTTTTTATTTTATTTTTTTATTTTTTATTTTTTAAATGCAATCAGTTCCCCATTCAATTTAATAATATTCTAGCTGATGAAGATTTGAGAAATTTTTTCTCGTGTTTCCTCAGTTGTATTTCCTGTGACAGTCTCAACAGAACCACAATGTGATTCAAACCACACCAAACTGTTACTGCTGGTGGATGTGCGCCGTGATCCCAGTTTGACAGTGACCCGGATGGAGAACATCGCTTCTTATTTCGTATCAAGGGTCAAGGATGGCCTGATAAAAACTCTGGACGTGTGTCTGTTGGATCCGTTCCAAGAAAAAACATTATTCAATATGACCAGTGTGACGTCATCAGAGGAGCTCACGTCTGCTTTTGAACAAATCGATCAAGAATATGTTTTGTCAGATGATAATAAAAAGATTCCCAAAGATAAATCCAATCTTTCTTTGACCTTTGAACATTTTGATAGATTTGTTAACGAAACCTTTGAAGGTAACATTTATATTGTCGGATTTTTTTCACATTGTCATGGTAACTGTGAAGCACCTTATAAATTTAGTGATTTACATTATAACAATAACTCTATAATAAGATTAATAATCGTATCTGATACTTATTTATTTGTATACGCCAACTTAAATAATACTAGAAGTATATACGGCAGAGGTCGCAGCGCCCAAATCGTGTCCGGAGATGATTTCACCACATATAATCCAGTTATCATGGAGCTCTGTGGTGACTGCACCAGGTGCTGGACAAAATATTTTTTGTCAAGACAATGGGAATCTTCTTATGAGATTGAATTACTAGACAATCAAATCTCCTGGTCAAAGGCGAACAAAATTTGCAATTCAAAAAGATTGTCTTTGCCTGCAATCGAGACAGACGATGAGTTACAGTTTCTTAAAGAATATTTAGAAAACATTACTACCAAACCAGATGATCCAAATAAGTCTGGGATAAAAAATAATCTAGTAATTAGTGTCAGCCTTTTACAAAAACGAGAACTTCAGCAAAATAATTTCATGTGGTTAAATCTAAGGCCTTTTAACTTAGAGATGAATTTTGAAAGCAGTGAAGACTCAAGAGAAAGTTGTGTTTCAATTAATTTCCCTTTTAAAGGAAGGAATCAGACGGATGAAATTAAGTGGAAAGCTGTCAATTGTGATCAACCTATTTCCGAAATATTTGTGTGTGAAATGGAACATAGAAAAATTGTTAATGATGTTGAACTAATCGATAAAATATTAGCCAAAGAACCAACAGCACAAATAGGAAGCATCCGATCAATGTTAAACCATTTAGAGCAACTTCAAATATTAAAGTTAAACGAAAACGAAGGAATGTTTCACTGTAAAGATGACTTCAACCAAATGGTTTTTTACAGTTTTGTGTGTGATGGAGCAAGAGACTGTGGCAATGGAAGAGACGAACTGTATTGTCCTACATTGTTAACAAACTCCAAGCAGTCCGGTATGTATTGTATTACTATAAAAACATTTCAACACACCATTGGTTATATCCCTTTAAGAGCAAAGTGCAACATGATCCAAGATTGTCCAGACAACAGTGATGAGCAAGGCTGTGATGGATGTCTGGGTAGACAATGTGAGGACCGTACGTGTGTCCCAAGTCATTGGTTATCACGTGATCTTGAACATTGTAATCTGTTTATAGGAAACAATAGAAACTGGTATTTAAATGTATCATATCCTTGTAAAGGTCAATGTTCTGGGATTGTTAACTTCCAACATGAAATAACTTTCTGTAATGTAAACATCGAAACTTCTTCAGAGAGACAAACTTTTCATCTTGACACAACAAAAACTCAATGGGCTCCAAAATGTTTATATTTGAAAGGCAGTGACGGGAGTACAACAGGCTGCCACAACAACAGACATCTGAGAGACTGTAGAACATTTCAATGTCCAGAAGGATTTCTCAAGTGTCCAGACAGTTACTGTGTTCCCGTGTATAATTTCAAAGATGACCGAAACGACTGTCCTAACGGGGAAGATGAAATATTTGGTTTGTATGACAGACTTTTGCAAATAGACAAACTTTTTAAATGTCTAAAATCAAATATTTTCATCCACTTAGTCCACATTTGCGACGGTGTACCACATTGTCAATATGGTGAGGACGAATCTCTGTGTGAAATAACATGTCCACCTGGATTTTATTGCAATGGGCAGGCTGTCTGGGCAGCCAACAAAACATTTGTACCAGAATTAAAGTCACTATTTATTTTTGATATCAGAACAAAATATTTAAATCTGTCCGGTGTCGACCTTTCCAAGGTAAAAGTTCCAATAATTTTACCAAACTTGTTTGAGATCAACGCCTCAAAATGTAACATTGAAAATCTGGATACCATTTTTGTCAATTATGCTCTATACCAGAAATTATACGCCGTAGATTTGAGCTATAACAAAATTACATCATTACTAAATACTGGACCGTTCGCTCAATTCCTTAATTTAAAATTTTTGAATTTGTCAAATAATAAAAACCTTTCAAGAATTGATCCAAAAAGTATCTGGTTAAATTCTATACAAACAATTGATTTATCTTTTACGAACATTTCCGTTTTTAAATTGAGTAATATAGAATATTTTAAGACCTTTCGATCCTTAAGTCTTTTCCAAACAAATGTTGTACAAATTGGTTCACTGATATTTATCAAGCGGCTAGAATATTTTAATCTACAGAAAACATTACTAAGCCCAGAAGACATAACAAAGATTTTAAAAGAAGTCTCCGTTACCACATCACTTTACGTAGACAACTTTAAATTTTGCTGTCCTCAAATTTCAGGGGTGGGCACACCTCAACTCGCGTGTAACGCACCTCCAGAAGCATTCTCTTCATGTGAAGATCTCTTAAGTGATGTATTGAAACGTTCACTTCTGTGGTTGGTGGCAGGCGTTTCATTTGCAGGAAACATCATCGTCGTCACCTACCGGTTGTTTTATGATAGGGGGGTGTTAAAAAAAGGTTACGGTGTATTTGTGACCAATCTTAGCGTGTCGGATTGTGTCATGGGCGTGTATCTGCTGATTATCGCCTCTACTGACGTCCATTACAGAGATGAGTATATAATTCACGAAAGCGATTGGCGCCACAGTTCCTTGTGTCAGGCTGCTGGCTTTCTGTCCACTCTGTCCAGTGAGACCTCAACTTTCTTTGTGTTTCTCATCACGCTGGACAGATATCTGGTCATCAGGTTTCCATTCGGTGACCATAGGTTTACAAATTTGGGTCTGGTACTATGTGTTCTTTTTGTCTGGATCATTGGTTTCATTCTCGCCTTGGTACCACTTATTTATCCAGAGTGGATAATTTACTCATCCAATGGGATGTGTTTGGGCTTACCACTGGGCATAAGCCGAAATCTTGGCTGGCATTACTCATTTGGAATTTTTATTGGTGTCAATTTTATTATGTTTATTTTTATCGCTTGCGGTCAGTTGATAATCTTCCGTTTGATATCATCCAGACAAAATTTTCAAATGACCAATGTCCAGAGTGTTGCCAGGAGAGTTCAGGATATAAACGTTGCTAAGCAACTATTTTTGGTCGTGTTGTCCAACTTCCTGTGCTGGTTTCCCATCTGTATCTTAGGTTTTATGACGTTGACAGGAAAAGAGGTCAGTCCAGACACCTACGCCTGGTTGGTCGTTTTTATCATGCCACTCAACGCGGCCATCAACCCCATGATCTACACAATACCCGTCATGTACAGCAAGTGGCAGGACTTTAAGAGAGGAGAGACTATCAAGTCTAAAAATTCTGTCAACAAGGAATAAGTGTTTTTCTTCTATTTTTCTTACACTATCAATCCTAGAATTGCATTATTGTTGCTCTGTATGGTTCAAAACCTTTATCAAATAAAAATAAATATTTAAATTATTCTTTGTATCAACAATCTCTCAAATATTTTGGAGGCCTTGCCCCAATTTATTAGCCAGAAATTCTATGGCGCACATATGCAGCGACTTTCTCACGTGCCCATCCTTTAAGGTAACTTTACAAAAGGGCTAAGTAGAATATCGCAGCCACTTTAGACATATTTTTTCCGATGTTTATTTATAGACTTACTGCGGCACTGATCGTCCTTACATACTTATTATCAGAATCTCACGGGATCCCTAAGTGTCGGTTTAATGTGGTCTGGCATCACTCATCGTCCGCCAAATAAGGATCAGAAATGACTAATATAAATCAAAAGTTTTTCATTTCCTAATCATTATCGTATATTAACTTAAACGAAAGTCTCAACATTACTTAAGTGTAAATTTATTTGTTATTTGTCTTTCATTTCCGAATATTTTTGGTGTGCTACAAGTTTATAAAATTATTAGGTGTGCTACTTTCTTTAAAAAAAATATTAGATATGCTGAATGTTTAAAACATTTATTAGTTGGTTACATTTGTATGAAATTTATTAGGTGTACTACATTTTTTTAAAAGTATCAGATGTGCTTACTTTTTATACATTTATTTAGTGTTATACATTTTTCTACATTTTTTACGTGTGCTACATTTTCATACAATTTCTAGGTGTGCTACATTTTTATAAAATTTATTAGTTATGCTGAATAATTTAAAATGTTAAAAATATCCCATATTTTTACAACATACTTTATATGAAATACACTTTGACTCAAATTAAGTATTTTTAATAAACAAAAACAAAATAATTTTTTTTGCTATAAAAATTACCATGTGCTATTATTTTTATATAGTTAATAAGACAAGCCCTATATGTGTGCCCTAAAATACAGGTTTCTATGTATCAGTATTTTAGTTATTAAAACTGTTGCACTTTGCCTATTAAATTTTCTTTTTAAACATTTTGATTTGCTACAATGGTTCAAATAAACATAATGCAGAGAGTCGATATTCACGTAATTCATAGGGTAATAGATCAGGGCACAGAGTAGAGAGTCAATATTCACGTAATTCATAGGGTAATAGATCAGCACAGAGTAGAGAGTCAATATTCACGTAATTCATAGGGTAATAGATCAGGGCACAGAGCAGAGAGTCAATATTCACGTAATTCATAGGGTAATAGATCAGGGCACAGAGCAGAGAGTCAATATTCACGTAATTCATAGGGTAATATAGATCAGGGCACAGAGCAGAGAGTCAATATTCACGTAATTCATAGGGTAATAGATCAGGGCACAGAGCAGAGAGTCAATATTCACGTAATTCATCGGGTAATAGATCAGGGAACTTAGCAGAGAGTCAATATTCACGTAATTCATAGGGTAATAGATAAGGGCACAGAGCAGAGAGTCAATATTCACGTAATTCATAGGGTAATAGATCAGCATAAAGCAGAGAGTCAATATTAACGTAATTCATAAAAATTAAAAGAACAATAATCATATAAAGATAATCAAAGAGAAGTTAATCAAGAGCATTTTTTAATCACTTACTGTTTTTATTTTATTTTTTAATACCGTAAAAACCTTGATGTCTGTAAATGTTATTTAACAAATTTTTGGTGCGTTCTTATTAATAAACATACCTTTTTTTCTAGTTAAATATCAAATTCACTTTACTAAGTATCATATATGTACATTTAACTGAGTATTAATAATAATAATAAAAAATGAGTGTGAAATTTCTTTGGGTTTTTTTTATAAAGATAAGTGTTTGCTTTTTTAATTTTAACAAGCATACAGGACATGTCAATAAAATTTGTTGTAATAAACAAGATACACTTCTGTTGTACATGGCAAAAATTCTTGAAAGCTGTTTTTGTTTACAACGTAAAACAACGATCCAGAAGAACAAACAAAGTGTTCAGACTTACCTTCCATAAGTTACTTATCTATCTCTAGAGTCTACAGCGAGTTTTCCTAATGACACCTTAATCTGGGAAAAAAAGAGCCGTAACACCGTGTATGAAAATAGTCTAATTTACATATCCCTAATCCTCCATCTATCCGTGTAGGTAGAAGCATGAAACTTTGGTAAGTTGTTGAAAAGACTCTGCAACGCTTTTTGGCAAGTTTTTAATAGAATTTACTTTCATGGGGACCGGGGCCTTAAAACATTTCTTTTCTTTTTACTGAAAATTGCAATTTTCCCGTGTAGGTAGAAACATGAAGATTTGGGAAGTTGTTGAGTACACTCCGCAATGGTAACAGGCAAAAAATATTAAAGTATCACTCACTGGGAGACGGGGGCCCAAATGTATTTTTTCTTATATAAAAATTGACTCATCACTAATTGTCCAATTTCCCATGTAGTTAGAAGCGTGAAACTTTGTGAAAACTGTTGAGTACACTCCCGCGTTGGTAACAAGAAAAAATATATTTAAATTGCAACTCACTGGGAGCCGGGGGCCCTATTGTATTTTTTTCTTAAATAAAATGTTAATTATCACAAATTCTCCAACTTCCTGTGCAGGTAGACGCTGGAACTATTGGGTTGGTAGCATGCAAACGTATCACTCCATTTTTTAAATATTTTTTTTACATAATATTAGCTAGATTACAAATAAAAAAAGATTGGATAATGTGTAAATTTATTTTTACAAAACTTGGAAGATAAAAACTTGATGGCTTATGTTAAAATTCGATAGGTCATTAAAATTAAAATTTTCACTCTTTTGTAGCCCTTGGCGCCCAATCACTTTTTCGTTAAAGTTTAAGACATTTTAATCATTTGATTACACTCAATTTTTTTAAAAACAAATTCTAACTAACAAATATATATATACAACATGATCCAAATTGAAATGAGCTGTTGTTTTGAACTATAGTTTTAAACCAATAGGGCCCCCGACCCCTATTTTAGTTTTTGTAAAGAAGTTTTAGTAGTAAAAACAACTTTAAGGGCTGTGGTCCCGTATGCCATTTTTTATCATTAGTTATAAGAAAGGTAATTTAAAAAGTGTCTACTGAGTAAATGGATTAATTATTGATCAAATGTGCTAAAAATATAATAAAATTTCCAATGGGGTAATGAACTTCTAACATCTGTTCCAAGACGGTTTAGTTAATATATTTAGTATATACATCATGATCCAGATTGAAAATCAAAGGGGTTTTGAATTAGTGTTTACCGGTTCTAAACGCTAACTGAAATCATAAATTACCGCTGCAAAGCGAGGGTAATTAGCTAGCAGTTGATAAAGCAGTGACGTAGCGAAGAGGGGTGCAAGGGGGCAAATGCCCCGGATGGCACTTTGCCAGGGGCGGCTAATTCCTGGTCGTTAATTAGTGTCTAAGAAACATTTTATAAGAAAGTCGAGCTTTTTATCGAAATTTTAAAAAATACATAAGAAATTAATAACAGATATAAAAGATCTATCCTAAACATGTGAACTTTTCAAACGTCCTGTTGAGAAATCAAAACGTATTGTATATGAAACATGAGCCAAACTCAGGGCGGCACATGATGTGTAAAGTGGGGAGGGCGGCTAATTTCTCGTTAATTGTCCAAAAAAGAAAAAAGAGAAGCTTTAAAATAAAGTTTATTAAAATAAAATAAAAGCATAGATGAAAAATTCAAAGAAATAAAGAAACTATATTATATGTGTGAACATTTCAAATGCCAGAACGCCACACTCCCTTATGAATCTAAAGTCTTTCTTACTAATGCTACTTAATTTGAAAACAAAGGTGTTGAATTAGTGTGCGAATATAACAATTTGATTTTGGTATATAGACTATAATTGATTCAACTTTGATTTTAACTTAATTTAACTACACGAAAAAATTGTTGCCGTACTTACATGGTTTATTCTACCAAAACAAAATTAATTTTATTTTAATGTCTTTTGTCTCAAGCATCAACAAAAAATAATGAACGAAATTGTTTATTTAATGAAATTACAACTTTGCACGTATACATCCAAACGTAGTCACCTAAGAACAAGTGCTCAACATTTCCAACGTTTTTTTAAATTGTAAAGTATCAGAAAATCGGATAAAAAAGAATTGACAAAGAACATCAAGTTGTGAAAGAAAAAAAAAAGTGGCAGGACGTTTTTGAGAAAAATTTTGACATTGCTAATGCCTGGCAAAAGTAAACATTTTTTTCGGTCAAAGAGAGATAATACTATTGGAAATAAGGGCAATATTCCGGAACCAATGCATTTGTTTGCTAAGTACGATTGAGCACTCACAGAACATTGTATGAAAAAAGGTTTTAAAAAGTGTTATCTGAAATTCAAACAGAGCTCATAACAATTTGAAGAAATGTAGATCGCGAAAAATCACCCTTTTTCGGGAACAAGGTACCCCATATTGTTCTATAGTATATTATAGCTCTTCATATATTTCACATAATCATCAAACAAGTCGGTTATCGGATATGTAATGATCGATTGAAAATAAAGAATTAGACATTGTAGAATCTTTAAAATATTTCATTAAAGTAAAAGTGAATCTGCTTACATTTCTGAATTGATTTTTAATAAATGACGATCTTAAAATAATCGATTGCAGGGGATCTGCATGTGTTGATATTTCTTCTTTTTGGCTAGAAAGTATACAGGCGTTTAAGAAAGACGCAATAACATAAACTCTCACTGTAAAAATTTGCTTAAATAGGTCATTAAATCTAATCTGTTTACATCTAAATCCAACTGAAACGAATTATCTATTTTAGTACACTAGAGCGTTGTTACGCATTCTTATTCATGCCCCTAATCGTTTGGAATATCTACTTTGTTAACAAGCAAGGCTACAGAATACAAAATAGTGAATTTACTATGGAACCATTTCGAAATTATTTTGAAAGATATAGAAAAACTGACAGAGGCAGAAAGAAAAAGCCCATCAGACCAACAGGCGTTGACACTTAGCTAATCACAATAAAATCTGTAAATTTTCGAATCTATGTCTAAGATGCATGAAATAATTCATACATTTGTAGTGCTAGAAGAAATGCTAAGGAGAAGATGCTCACAGAGAAATTAATTTAATACTTTCAGGATGCTTTAAAATTTGATACAATTTTATGTGGAGACCCCATCATCTAAATCGAATCTTCAAGTCAAAGCACCAGACAGTAAATTTTTGGTGATCCAAAAATATGTAGATCTATCTATGTTATTTAGAAAAAACATAAGATGAGATTAATGTAGAAATTCATGTGAGATTTCGGCAGGTAAGTTGAATGTAGAAAACGTATACAATTTTCGTACACCAGGCGATCGGCTGGACTTTGAAATGTTGGCTTTAAATTAGAGTAGTCAAATGAAGGTGTCGAGCAAAGACTTTTTACCACAAGGCACAAGTGTAAAAAAAGAATTCTTTTTTTTTACCCTTGGTGTAATTCAAGACCACTTGATTTATAAAAGTTAATTAAGATATTAAGGCTTCAAGTTACATTGCCCAAAATAAAATAATTAATTTGAACATTGCTTACAATAGTCCAAAGTAAAGCAATGTCTTAAATTAGCTTCTCTAAAATTAATTTAATGAAAAATTAATTACAAGCGATACCGATTAAAGCAAAATTTTCTAATCTAGTGCTATTTCATTTTTGGGTATTGAGGATGGCAAGGCTGAAAATATTGATACACAAAAGAGGGCGCTTTCAGGGAAAAAAAAGATTTTTTTAAAAATTTTATTAAAGAAATTAAAGAAATAAAGCTTTTCTTTGTATCTCTATTAAAGTGTCATTATTACTATCTAATAAAAACTATCTTTACTTTACATCTTTAACATATTTTTCGGCCAGGGGGGCGGCTTATTTTGGTTATGCCCCGGCACAAATTGCATGAAACATTTAAGGCCACAATTTTAAATATATAGAATGTAGATGATAGTTTACATCCACAATGTCACTCTTTCTTTAGCCGTACCATCTCTCCTTTTGAATTGAAAATCTAAGTCTGACATGGTGAAGTTCAGATTTTCCAAACCTCGCTGCACTAATAGTAATAGCATTTGCAAAGCGTCATCTATACTTTTGGAAAATTATTTATCATAAAATTTCTACATGATGATAAAATTTGATTGGTGTTGTACAGATTTAGTTTGTCGTTGTTGAAGTGTGACTGGTCATTGTAGCCTTTAACAACTCGTGTTGCAATTAGATTGAAATTCAAATAAACCTTCTTGCAAATTGATAGGTTGTTTTTGAAATCTGATTGGTAATTGCCAAAATTTGATTGGTCGTAGTTGAAATTCGAATTTGCCTTGTTGCAAATCGATTGGTCGTTTTTGAAATTTGATTGATTGTTGTAACGGTTTGAATTGTTCGTATTTGAAACTCGCATTGGCTTTGTTGCAAATTGATTGGTCGTTTTTGAAATTTGAATGGTCGTCGTTACTATTTCATAGGTCATTATTGCTATCAGAGTCCTAACAGCGACTTGGCTTCGAGGCAGTTGCCAATGGCGTCCAGGGCTAATCCTTCAACAATCAATTTATTCTGTACAATTTAGTATTGTCCCTATTGCTAAAGGGCTGCAAAAAGGATTTAGCCATGGGCTCGGAAAACCTAATTACCCTACTTGTTGCAATGTCATATGTCGTTTTTCCAATTTTATAGTTGTTGCAATTTTATAGGTCGTTGTTGAAATTTGAAAGTTTGCTGTTTCGCTTTGATTGGCTGTTTTTCTATATGATTGGGCGTTGTTTAAATATGATTGGTCATTGTTTGAATATTTCTGATACAGTAATGTACAAAAGCGACAACCAGACTTGCACACTCAGTGGCAAACACCAGAACATCTGTATAAAGTTTTTATAATTCTTAGGGCCGCTTGTTATTCTGATCAATAACATTAGTTTTAGAGCAATATAAGTAGTTTAAGGTTTAGGACGTAAGAGTTTTAACATATTTTAGGATAGATCCTTTTTTTAAAACTGATTTATCCTTGACTTTTATTTATTTGCTTTTAAGTTCTATTATTAACTTTTCATGATAAACAAATTGTGGTTAAGCTTTTAGAGATATCTTGTTATAAGAGATAAGTAGTTATTGTTGTCTATATAAATAATTAGATTCACGTTGGGAATGAATATACAAGTTGCATAGTTGCTACTAAATTTCAATGTTAGACGTTGGATGTAAAACATGGAAGTTGTATCATCCACTTGAGTTCATCAAATAATTTTTGGATGCATTTTAAAGATGTTGTGAACTTAAAAGACATTGATCGCTGGTTTAAATGAATGTTTCATACTTTTCTCATTCATATTTCATCATTTAATTCCATCATTTCGCTGATGTTTTTATCTCTTAATGGAATCTACATCAAGCCTATGACAGTTGGTTCCCAATAGAAAGTTAACAAACTGTCAATAATTGAGTATGGCCAGTAACCAATAAAAGCGAACGTCACTTTGCTAGCAATAAATCCCATCTAAAATTTATTTTGTAAGGAGGACTTGACATTTCAATTCAACTGGAGCATGAGCACACGACTCTTGCATTGTTACAGGGCAGTCAAACCGTCAAACAGCACAAACCAAAGGAGGTAAACGTCAGTATGTTTCGACTCATCTGGATAAATTTGTCCTTACTAGGTAAGTATCATATAGAAGGGGAATACATAAAGCTATTAAATATAATACAAAATACACAAAATAATTGTGTAAGAAGACAATAAATTCAAGCTTTATTTATAAACTAGTACTACATTAGATGTTTCGCCTTCATCAGTGCAATAACATGAAATACGTACTTACATAAGTCTTAAAACATGTTATATCTTAAAATGTGTATGTAAAATGAAAATAAGGGGAAAACAAATAACAAAAAAGGACACATGGTAAGGGAAAAAAAGAGGAATATGAAGTATCTTAGTTACATGGAAAACCGCAATGGGAAAAACGATTTTGCAGTTAGGTAAATTTATGACTTTAATTAATTCAATATTGAGACAACATATCCTATCATGGGTATTGGTTGGACATAAAATAACACTAACTGCAATATCCGAAATAACGTCATGGTCAACAAATGTTTAGACACAGGACATTAAGCCTGTTTATTTATATAAACAGGTGTTCTCTAAACCGATCTCCAAGACGACGACCTGTCTCACCCACGTAAATTTTATTACACCTCTTGTAAAGAATTGCATATAACACGTTAAGATTTGTGCAAGTAAATCCATCATTTATAATGAATTTTTCAAGAGGGAACGAGAATTTGTTAATTTTACAACATAAGGAAAACGATTGAAACGGTTACGGTTGCAACCTGTTGTTCCAATATGTTCTTTCATTGTGGGAAGGTAAATTTTACAAGTATATCTCTGAGGCTTATATCTCTTCGAAAAGCTAAAAGAAGATATTTTTTGAATTTTTGAAGACTTGCTGAGTTAGAGGGTCGGCCATGAAGATTGGTAGGTTTTTTAAAATACCTGACGGACTTTAAAATTAAGAGGATGAGCAGTTTAATTTAAAAAATCGGATCGATCACTTTGATCTGAAACAAATGATATAAACGTGTCCTGTCTGGTTATGCCTTTAAATATATTGACATCAGAAACGAATACTGTTTTTGAAATAACCTCTTTCTAAAGAAATCCAGCATTTCATTTCTTTTCTCGAGGAAGTCTGCCTCATCCCTAATAAAATGTATTGAAATAAAAATACCAATGAATTATTAAAGAATGAAACTACTAGATTACAATTAGATTTCAAACAAAAAATGTAAATTTAAAAAAATTAATGACAATAAATAATTAAAACATTTTTATATCGAACAATATGCAAAGACATCTGTTTTCGCCGACGCTTCAAAATTAGACTTCAATGTGTCGTAACCGTTTCTTAAACATTCTTGACACTCCATTTGACGCATCTATTTCATTCATTTTTCTAGAGAACACAATAGTGCAGATCATTGATGTTTGCCGATAGTAAGAGCGAGCTAAGATTATCCACGCAAACACCTGGTTCTTATTTTACAATGGTTTTACGTTGCATTTCAACAGTTATTTTTTCTCTCGTATGATTCTTTTTGTGTGTGTTTTTTCCCAAGATATTTAGCACAATTCGCACATTACAAAAATTAACAACTCTTTCTGAAAACGAAATCTGTAACAACAGATGATCACACACGAAAACAATACTCTAACAGACAGATTGCTAAACACAGATTAAAACAAAGGGGTGGATTTGCCGGTTCACAAAGGAATTTCCTAAAAAGAGTTCTTTTCCCTTTCTGCGTCACTCGTTTTGCGAATTGTTCGCTGGTTAAAAGTGAAACTTTTTCAATTATTCTTTCTATGCTCGTTATGCGAATTACTCATTATGAGAGGCGCTCGTTATGAGAGGTTGGACTTAAACTAAAATGATAGCCATTTAATAGTGGATGACATGTAGATGAGGGACATTGGGATAAATTTAAAGACCATAATGTCAGCATGGCATTATCGTGGAGAAGAGAGAGGTCGGGTGTTTTTATTTGCCGAAGATGTTTTCTTAATAAAAAATTTCTGAATTATTATTATTTATAAATCTCTTAAATTTACTTTACCGTATTGTCTGTCTGGCAGTCCCGTGGAAAAACAACTGTAAAAAAAGTTCGCACTTTCCGTGATCCTATCGAGCTCAAATTTAACACATAGAATGCATTGGTATGTGACAAAGGTCTATCAAAATGTCACTGCAATTAAAATTATTAGCTTTTTAAAGAGTATCTCTATGCATCACTATGTAGCATATAAATGTGTATGCTAGTTTGTCTCGTGCTGCGTATAATATTGAAAGCAGACAAAGAAAGTGATCATAATCTCGCCCTAACAAGACTTATGCAGAAACTGAAGTTAAATAGAGGAAAACGTATTCCACGCTTTCTGGGATGAGGCAGGCCAAAGAGGACTGGGTTAGAAAAGATTGCCGCAAACTGAAAGAAACCATAGCTTCCAGTAATACCAATGAAGCGTTTGAGACATTAAAAAATGTCACAAAAATGCACCAGGTCACAGATATGATAATTGTAGATATTAAAGGCCAGCTCCTTACTGATATCATGGCAGTACTAACACGATGGACAGTAGATTGCACCGAAATGTATAATTGTAAAAATCAATCCAGATACAAGCATACTACATGAACAACAGAACAGAGAGATGAATGATCCTCCAGTGCTGTTGAGCGAAGTTGAAGAGCCAATACGGAACTTAAAAGGGGGATAGTTGCCTGGAGTTAAAAATATCCCTGCTGAATTGCTTAAACATGAAGGAGTAACGAGAGCCCTAAAATAACTCTTTGAAAATAAGGTATGGCCCAAGGACTGGACGCTGTCACTAATCATTCATTACCTAAGAAAGGCGATACGAAACAATGCCAGAAAAATGGAACAATCCGCGTATCAGCCACCTTAATAAAATAATTCTAAACCTCAGAAAGTCAAAGCCAATCCGATGGGAATTACAGGCAGAATAACATGCAGGTTTCAGACCAGGCAGAAGCATACTGGAACCGATCTTCAACTGTCAATTGCTCATAGAAAAAACATCTACAGCACAATTGGGAACCCCATCACATTTTTATAGAGAGCGATCGAGTATGGCACAGTAACTTTGGTAAGTTTTGAGAAGTTTTAACACTGAAGAAGGGCTGGCAAATTGATCGAAGAACTCTAAAAATAAGCAAGCAGTAGAATTTAAAGGCGACTGGAGTCCGCAATGGCTGCATTCTCTCGCCTGTCCTGTTAAATATTTTCCTTTTAAAAATTCATGCCAGAAACACTGAGCGATAACTACAAGTCCATCTCTAAATGCGGAGGACTCTTAAGATACCTAAGATTTGCTGATGACATAGATCTTTTGACTAGGAGCAGAAAAGAACTAATGGAGCTCACTAACAAACATGCAGACAGATCAGGTGCATATGGTATAGAAATCAGCTCAGATAAAAGCAATATATTGTTTAATATATCAGCTTTTAGAATAACAATCATCGTTTTGAACCAACAAATGCTGAAGGAGGTACATAACTTTAAATATCTAGGAGCCATTATATCTAGAGATGGTACATGTGAAGATGAAATTCGAGCTAATAATTGTGTCGGCAATGGATGCAATGACGAAGTTAATCAAATTATGGACGAACAAAATCATTTCCCTGCCAACGAAGCTCAGGCTTTACAGAGCTCTCATTAAAACCATTATAAGACACTATAGGCAATCACTGAAAACAAGCTTCAGGCATTTGGAAAACAAAAGCATGAGGAAAAATCTCTTAGATCTCCTATCTAGGACACAGGACCAAAGAATATGTCTGTAACAAAATAAACTCTATTGTGGGTCATTAAGAAACCATTATAACAACAATTAAGACACTCAAGATGATATTGTTTGGCCATGTAGTGTGGCATGATACCCTGACAAACAAAAATTCAGGGCACAATAAAAGGGGGTTGGCGAAGAGGTTCAAAAAGGAAAAGCTGGCTTGAAAACATAAAGGAATGGACAGGGATAGGATTGAGTGACTTATTGGTCATCTCCCAAGATAGGCACCTGTGGAGATCGTTACCTTTTGATGTGTCCATATGCTACCCCAAATGACTGCAACGGTCATGGGACTGATGATGATGATTATGAGTCAATGCTTTTTGTTATTTCTCATTAGACTCATATATAGGGGATTTAGAGTCGAAAGCTTGGTTTTCGCGGGTATTTTTTTATATTTTTTTATTTATACAATCAATTCCATTTTGTATTCCCCTTTCAATTTATTAATTTTCCAGCTGATAGAAGTTTGTGAAATGTTTCCTTGTTTTTCCTCAGTTGTACTTGCTGAGACCGTCTCAACAGAACCACAATGTAATGCAAATCACGTCAAACTTTTAATGCTGATGGATGCGCCCCGTGACCCTGGTTTGACTGTGACCCGGATAAAGAATATTGCTTCCTCTTTCGTCTCAAGGGTCAAAGACGACCTAATAGAAACTTTGGACGTGTTTCTGTTGGATCCGTTTCAAGAAAAAACGTTATTCAATATGACCAGTGTGACGTCATCAGAAGAGCTCACGTTAGCCTTTGAACTAATCGATAGAAATAATTTTATTTTGGCTGACTATGAACAAATTTCAAATGATGCATTAAATCTTTCTTTGACCTTTGAACATTTAGATACAATTGTAAACGAAAACGTTGCAGGTTACATTTATATTGTCGCATTTCTTTCAAGTTGTCATGGTAACTGCCAAGAACTTTATAAATTTAGTGAATTTTATTATAACACTGAGTTTGTATCAAATTTAATCTTCGTGTTTGATACGTATTTGTATTTGTATGCAGACATCAATTTAAATACTACTGAATATGAATACGAAGCAGATTACAGATTCGTCTCAATCGACTCCAGCGATGACTTCTCGTCCTATAATCTTGTCATTAAAGTTCTCTGTGGAGACTGTCTCAAGTGCTGGACATATTATTTCTGGTCAGGACAAAGGGAATCTTCTTATGATATTGAAGTACTGCACACTCCAATCTCCTGGTCAAGGGCGAATAAAATTTGCGATTCAAAAAGATGGTCTTTGCCTGCAATCGAGACCGACGATGAACTACAGTTTTTTAAAGAATATTTACATAACCTCACAATCAAAACAGATGATCCCGGTACGACTCTGGAAAGAAATACTGTAGTCATTAGTGTCAGCCTCTTTAAAAAACGTGGAATTTATCCAAAAAGTTTCATGTGGTTGAATTTCAGGCCTTTTAACTTAGAGGCAAATTTTGAAAGCAGTGAAGACTCAAGAGAAATGTGTGTCGCAATTACCTTTCTTTTTAATGGAAAAAATCAGACGGATGAAATTAAATGGAAAGCTGTCAATTGTGATCAACCTATTTCCGAAATAGTTGTGTGTGAAACGGAAAGTAACTTTCTTAGTGATGATGTTGAACAGATCGATAAACTATTAGCCACAGAACAAAAAAGACAAATTGGAAGTAGTCGTTCAATATTAGATCATTTACAGCAGCAATATGCTTTAAATTTAACTAATAGCGAAGGAATGTTTAACTGTAATGATGACTACAACCAAATGGTTTTTTACAGTTTTGTGTGTGATGGAGCAAGAGACTGCTATAATGGAAGAGATGAAGAGTATTGTCCAAAATTGTTTACAAGCTCAAAGCAATCAGATATGTTATGTATTACTCTAAAAGCATTTCAGCAGAACGTGACCTATATCCCTTTGGAAGCACGGTGCGATATGATCCAAGATTGTCCAGACAACAGTGATGAGCAAGGCTGTCATGGATGTCTGGGCAGACAATGTGAGGACCGTACCTGTGTTCCAAGTCATTGGTTATCACGTGATCGTGAAAAGTGTCATATAATTATAGAAACCAATAGAAACTGGTATTTAAATGTATCATATCCTTGTACAGGTCAATGTTCTGGGATTGTTAACTTCCCTCATGAAATATCTTTGTGTGATGTAAACTTCCAAAACTCTTCAGATAGAAAAAGTTTTAAAGTCTACACAAAAAACTTTGAGTGGGCTCCAAAATGTTTATATTTGAGAGGCAGTGACGGGAGTACAACAGGCTGCCACAATAACCGACATCTGAGAGACTGTAGAACATTTCAATGTCCAGAAGGATTTCTTAAGTGTCCAGAAAGTTACTGTGTTCCTGTGTATAATTTTGGGGATCAACGAAACGACTGTCCTTACGGGAAAGATGAAATATTTGGTTTGTATGACAGACTTTTGCAAATAGACAAACTTTTTAAATGTCTAAAATCATATATTTTCATCCACTTAGTCCACATTTGTGACGGTGTACCACATTGTCAATATGGTGAGGACGAATCTCTGTGTAAAATAACATGTCCACCTGGATTTCATTGCAATGGGCAGGCTGTCTGGGCAGCCAACAAAACATTTGTACCAGAATTAACGTCACTATTTATTTTTGATATCAGAACAAAATATTTAAATCTGTCCAGTGTCGACCTTTCCAGGGTAGAGCAACAAATAATTTTACCAAACTTGTTTGAAATCAACGCCTCAAACTGTAACATTGAAAATCTGGATACCATTTTTGTCAATTATACTCTATACCAAAAAACATACGCCGTAGATTTGAGTTATAACAAAATCAAAGAATTACTAAACAACGGACCGTTATTTAAAATAATTAATTTACAGATTTTGAATTTGTCAAATAACAAACACCTTTCAAAAATTGAGCAAAAAAGTATCTGGACTAATGTTATACACACAATTGATTTGTCTTTTACGAAAATTTCTGTTTTTGAATTGAGTGATATAGAATATGTTAAGTCAATCAGATCCTTAAATCTGTTCCATACAAATATTGTACAGATTGGTTCACTGATGGCAATCAAACGACTAGAATATTTTAATCTACAGAAAACATTGTTAAGCTCAGAGAACATAACAATGATTTTAAAAGGAGTCTCCGTTACCACATCACTGTACGTAGATAACTTTAAATTTTGCTGTCCTCAAATTTCAGGTGCGGGCACACCTCAACACGCGTGTCACGCACCTCCAGAAGCATTCTCTTCGTGTGAAGATCTCCTGAGAGATGGCTTGAAACGTTCACTTCTGTGGTTGGTGGCTGGCGTTTCATTGGTTGGGAACATCATCGTCGTCACTTACCGGTTATTTTATGACAGGGGCGTCTTCAAGAAGGGTTACTGTGTATTTGTGACTAATCTGAGTGTGTCGGACTGTTTCATGGGCGTGTATCTGTTTATTATCGCCTCTACTGGCGTCCGTTACAGAGACGAGTATGTACTTCACGAAAGTGATTGGCGCCACAGTTCCTTGTGTCAGGCTGCTGGCTTTCTGTCCACTCTGTCCAGTGAAACCTCAACTTTCTTTGTGTTTCTCATCACGCTGGACAGATATCTGGTCATCAGGTTTCCATTTGGTGACCACAGGTTTACAAAATTGGTTCTGGTACTATGTGTTGTTTTTGTGTGGATCATTGGTTTTATTCTTGCGTCGGTTCCACTCATGTATTCAGAGTGGATAATTTACTCATCCAATGGGATGTGTTTTGGCTTACCACTCAGCATCAGCCGAAATCTTGGCTGGCATTACTCATTTGGAATTTTTATTTGTGTCAATTTTATTATGTTTATTTTTATTGCTTGCGGTCAGTTGTTCATCTTTCGTTCGTTGTTGTCCAGTAAACTTTTTCAAAAGACCAATGTCCAGAATATTGCCAGGATGGTTCAGGATATTAACGTTGCTAAACAACTTTTTTTGGTCGTCTTGTCCAACTTCCTGTGCTGGTTTCCCATCTGTGTCTTAGGTTTACTGACGTTGACAGGACACGAGGTCAGTCCAGACACCTACGCCTGGTTGGTCATTTTTGTCATGCCACTCAACGCGGCCATCAACCCCATGATCTACACGATACCCGTCATGTATAGCAAGTGGCAGGACTTTAAAAGAGGGGAGAGTGCCAAGAATCGAAGACCTGTAAACCAGGAATGAACATTTTTTATGTCTCTATTGCCATCCAAGCTCTACTAGCATTTGTATTTGTTCTCTAAGGTTCAAATCAACGAACAATTTTTTACATTAAATTTTATTTCATTTGTTTTTTTTTTCCTTAATTTTTTTTTCATACATATTCCAATAGTTTTTAAAACGTTTTTTTCCAATATAGTAGCAATTGATTCTTAGCTCACGTTAAGTGGCTTTTTCCTATGAACATCCACTAATACATTTTTTAATGGACTATGTAGAATATCACAAACATTATAGAGATACATTTTTCGATGTAAATTCCTTTAACTACTGCGATGTTTATCCATCTTTGCAGGATCAAATTGAAATAATTTTATGGTCCATTCCTTAAGCCACGGAATCTTTAAGTGTAGCTTTAATGGGGTCTAGCATTACTCATGATCTGCCAAACGAGGCTCAAAGACAACCAAAATCGAAAAAGAATTTTTTTCTTTAATATTTATGGACATAAACTAAGCTAAGTTTCTAGTGTTTTTACCCTGAAATTATTGAAGTGAAACAGCAAAAAATATTTCTCTCATAATCTTCTTTCGGCATCGATAAACAAGTTGAGTATATTTTTGTATTATTCACTCTTAGTACAGTTGAAGTGGAAATAGATATATTTAATCTTCAAACCAGAAGAGGTCAATGGACTCGAAGTCCTATCTTCCCACACAGAGACCACCCCCGTTCAGATTATTTACTGTAAGACAGTTTTTTTGGTTTGGGTCAATACTCTTCCTTTGCGTTTTATAGTCAAGGAGGTGACCAGAGATGATTTTTAGATATAACATTGTTTGGACTGACTTTGATATTCGCTTGATTCCATGGTTATAAGGAGAGGTGGAGATTCATAGGAAGGCTGAGGAAGAGACAGAGATGGAAAGAGAGAAAGGGAGGTATAGAGGGGGAGAAAGTAAGTTTCGTATTTCGCAGCATTTAATTTCATGTCCGTTTCTTTACTATTAAATTACAGGCAAGATATGGTTCACATGAGTGAAAAAAGGAAGGAGTGAAGTAAATAAAATAAAAAAGAATTCGTTAGTCAGTGTCGTCAGTTCTCTAACCAACGTTTCCGCCAACTGTTCCCCGTTAACAATAAGATTATTGCGTCTGTTTAACATTTGTACTGTAGTTAGTTTATAAATGATGTGCTATATTTCTATGGAATTTATTACATGTGAAACTTTTTTTTTATTTTATTAGTATTATTAGATGCTCCTTGTGTATGAAGGTACAAAAGTTTTAAATTATATTTTAGCATACTTTCATTTTTTTTAAAAATATGTTAGATGTGCTACATATTTATAACATTTATTTGGTGTGCTAAGTTTAAGAAAATACCTTTCTTGTCCCATATTTTTACACAATTCTTTTAATAATACACTCTTTGACACTATACTATTACTTTAAGGAAAACGAGAACAAACTGTATTTTCTTTGACAAGAACTAAGTACTTTTTATTGTAATTTCTCTATAGTTTATAAGTAAAATCCTTTACTGACATTATATAATATGTGTAACTATTATCAGTCTTTTAGTGACTTTTAAACGTTAAACTTTGAAAATTCTTATTTGTTTTTCCTAAGTTATTACCGTTTTACTACAAAAGCTCAAAATAATGTTTACATTACAGCCATATGATACCTCTAAAGAGTTCCTTGAAATAAACCAATTTAAGGATGAAAATTTAGTTTAAAATTGGACTACCTTCATCTGACATAAGCTTTTACAATTAATATTACGTCTGGTATATAATAAATTCCAAACCTTCAAAATATTTCTTCAAATTCTCATTTTAGCTAAATCAATTATAACAATGTATCGTTTTCCAGATAGCTGAGATAAAAACAGTATGGTTCAAAATTCAAATAACAACCAACACACGCACGTTACACATTAAAGACTCCATAAGTTTCTCGTTTGTTCATGACGTATTTCATGGAGTAAGACATAGGAAACCGAGATACAAAATTTACGTATTTTAAGGAATATTAGGTCATGGAAGAAAGCCAACTTTCACATATCTCATTGAGTACTAGGTAAGTGATAAGAGAAATAAATTTAAAAACTTCTGGAAGAATTAGGTCAGGGCAGAGCGCTAACATTCCCGTATTTTAGGAAATATTTAGTCAGGGGAGTAAATCATCTTTTACTTATTTCAGGGTGTGCTAGGTCAGTGATGTTAGCCATCATTAACGTATTTAAGTGAGTATTAGGTCAGGGCAGTGACATTCATGTAATTCATATGTAATTTATAGGGTCTCAGAGTCAACTTTTACGTATTTCAGGGACTAATATTTTGGAGCGTCGTGCCTACGTTAACGCATTTCATGGAATATTAGATTAATATCTTTGTCAAAATACAAACATGATAATAATAAACAAAGAGGATGTTTAGCTATTTTAAAAAAGTCACTTGATATTTTATATAAAATAAATATTATGAAACTTTGATTTTTTTATGTATTTAGGTGGTATTTGGTCAATGTTAACTGTGTTTTCAGGTGCTTCTTTTTTTAAATATTATATTCAAATATTTAAGTATCATATATATGTACCTTTAACTTAGTGTAACATTTATTTATATAACTTTAGTAAAGCAATTTAGATTTTTATTTGAATACTACAATGTTTCTTTGACTAGACATGAATAAAAGTTGTTTTCTGAAAAACAAAATACTCTTCTGTTTAAATGGTAAAAACACTTGAATGTTATTTCTGTTTTAGAATGTAAAACGTAGCGGTAACAAAGTTCAAGAAAAATCATCACAATGCTCACAATTACATTCAATAATTTATTTTTATTCTCCAGAGTCTAGAACGAATTTGTTAAATGGCGCATACATTTTTAAAAAATAAAAGTAACTCTAGTGTATGGAGGTATTTGAATTTTTATTGAGTTACGACGAAATAATTGATACAAGCGAAAAATGACATCAATCATTTTATGTAAATTTTTAAAATAAATTTTAGAATGTAGATGCTAGTTATAAGGTGATAAGACTTATTCTCTTAGCTTTAACATGTTAATTTGTTCGTCTCATAAACAGGAACAACGCATCTAGCATACAACACATGACAATCAATTTAATTCGCAGTTACTTCATACTTGACTAGAATAAAACACCGCATACCTTCCTGCACTTTTAGCTAGATAATAAGGAACTAAAGAACTGATCATATTGCAGCACATGTTATGATATTCGTAAGCCTACTCTTACCTCCTTCGCGTTTCTTTGCATATGAGGTTTTACATATGCAGTTCCCTCATTCTCTCACTTAGTTTTATAACAAACCCCTATCTTTGTGTTGTATTTTGTAACGTGGTTGTTTGGTTTTGGTCGCATCCTTCCTTGTAGGCGTTAATCAATGGCAAACTCTTGCCCACAATGACAATATTGAAGTCCTTGGTAAACATAAATAACTTTAATTCAGCAACTGAACGTTTACACACTTTTTACAAATTAATACTGACGCAAATCAAGAATATTCCATGTGCCTCACACACTCTGATCTCTCCAAGCCTTCTGGGACACCCGTACTCATCACGTGATATCTTTGAACCAATCACATCTCACGTGACATATTTCTAAATTAGAATATGACTGTAGCATCCGCCCCACGTTTTTAGTCAAATTTAATCAAAGTACTTGAACTTATAAGTTTTAATTTATTTCCTTCTTGTTAGTCCACTTATAAAAACGTGGGTTTAAAAATCTTTGTTGTCCTTTATTTTTATACCAAACTCCTCACACACCGCCCGCCAACCGTTTTAATACCGCAGGGATGTGGTCACGGAGTGAACTAAGCACGTGAATGTCAAAAGCAGACAGATAAATATTCTATCATCAATATATATAACTAGATTGTGCGGCGGCGCCGTGGCGCCTGAGGCGCCCACTTTTTTAAGGGCGCCTACGGCGCCAACCTTTTTCAAAAGCCCAACGTCCTTATTTGATAAATACGAAATATTAAACTTTCTGAAATGTACGCAAAGTATTTAATAATAGGGGTTGTATTTTGGGCACCGATGCACACCAAAAATGACGTCATCATATGAAATATTTTTACAACGCTAATCACCACACGATTTTTCAACTAAACTAACTGCTGTAGACTGTCGTACATCGATCCTCAGCGTTCCAGATCCAGTGACTTGGACTATTATATTATTTATTCTCAATGTATGTTATGTAACGTCTGTCCGTCACGCTACTATATTTAGATAGCTGCGCACCAAAAATACTTTATAAATATATATAATTTGCAATTTATGTCCCGATGACGCTACTAATTTTAGAAACCAGCGCCCCAAAAATGATTCTTTTCGAAAGTCCGTATAAAATTGTTACTGGAAATAAATGAATAAAACAAAAATTAAGAAAATGAATGAAAGTTTTATATCATTCTAGCAGACCTGCCGTACGTTGCTTTGATCTCAGTAACAATGAATACATTTTAAGAAACCAATGAATGCTGTGTTTTAAAAATATTATGTCAGAAACCTACTCGGCAATGCTTTAGTTTAGCGTTTGTTTTTCTTTTATACTATACGGGAGTCAATATTTGTGTGTTTAAAAAATGATATATTTAAAAATCTGAATCCCCTCCCCATATCCAACAATAGTTTTAGTTTGATTGTCATTTACATGTAGTATTTTAATACGTCATAGACTAATTTTGAAATGTAAAAACATTGGATTTAATATATAACTGTATAGAAGGCTGACCTGACAATAATAAAACTTTTATAATCATTCTAAAAACGTGTATATTAAATTGTATATTCGGTTAAATGTTCACAATTTAATATTCTGTTTTATCATGTGATAAGTTTTACTTTAAAGGATTCATGCAAAATAAATTGTTATTTGTATTTCCTATATGTAAATAGTTGCATTTTTTGTTTGTTTGCGGTGCTCTATAGCCTTTTAATATGGGCTATCAAGTTTTTGTATACAAATTTTGGTTAAGATTCCTTCATATTCAAAGTAGCTAATTCATAAAATTATATATTTATATAGCTCATATTAGCAAAAAAATATTTATTATGGCCCAATTTAGTGAAAAATGTAAAGTAGAAAACACCTTTTCATTTTTATCAGAACGTTATAAGATATATTTGTCATTTTTTGTCGAGATCATTATAATCGAATGGGGAATAAAAACGTATACGATTTTAAAAAAAAGGCATTTAGTGCCCACGACTGCGAAGGAATGATCATTAAGAGTTCAGTGCCCTATAGTTTTTTTTATTTTTTGATGTAAAAACGGCATTTTCTATCTTGGATTAAGATCCATCAATTTACACATTAGCTAATTCTTAAACTATTTTTATAGCTCATGTACGCGAAAATTGACCTTATGGACACCCGGTGCCCCATTTGTGTTAAATAAAGAAAAAAGGCTTCCTGTAATCATCCAGGGAGCGTACTAAACTATCTCCAAAATTTTCATGCCGATCTGTTGCATGTTTTGTAAAAGACATGCACACACACTCACACACACAGACATACTTTCATTTTATATATCTAGATAAATGATGCCATTAAAAGTTCCCTGGCCCGCTTGGTGCAAGATGTAAATTTTGAAACATTTGTTCATTTCATTTTGGATCATATTTAATGTATTATCGATATTTTTCGAGATAATGGCACAGAATGTGGAATAAAATCTTAAACGTTTACGAAAAAAGAATCAGGGCCCCAAGGGATAAACATTAGAAATTGTATCCAATGTCCTATAGAATTTATATGTGGGATATCAAGTTATTTTAAACCAAGTTTGGTTACGATCTATCCATTTCCTCATGTCGTTAAAGCTTTAAAAATTTGTAAATATCTCATATAGGCAAAAATAAAGTCTTTAACGCTTACGAAAATAAAGATTTTGACTACCAGCCCCAAAGCAATTAACATTAGGAGCTCAACACCGTATTGTATTTTAATATGGACTATAAAGTATGTATGTATTAAGTTTGGTAAAGATACATTTATTTTCCATGTAGCTAACGCATAAACTAATTTGTATATAACTAACATAAATGAAAAAAATTGGGGGCACCCGGCCACAGTGAATATCAGTGTTCAAATTTCTTTTTCACATAAACCATTCCGTAAGAGCAACCAACAATTTCCTAAAGTTTCATCGTGATCGAATATATTGTTTATTCAGCTTTAATGAACAGTTTTACATATATTGAATTATGTAAATATATACTTATATACATAAGAAAAAAAATACATTAAGGATCCCCTGGCCAAGTACGTGCAAGATGTAAATTTGGAAACATTTGTTTATTTCAATTTTGATCATATTTAATATTTTTGCTAAATTTGTTGAGACCATGTCACAGAATGTAAAATAAAATATTAAACATTTACGAAAAGAGAATCAGGGCTCCCGGCCCGAGAGAGATGAACATAAAAGATTCAATTTACAATAGAATTTTAAATTGGGCTATCTAGGTCAATATACACCACGTTTGGTTAAGATCCATTCATTTTCAAGTCGTAAACGCTTAAATAATTATTATACATCTCATATAGGCAAAAGCAATGTTAAAGCTCCCAGGCCAATCGGTGCAAGAGATTAAATTTAAATACCTGTTTAAGTCAATCGAAATCATGATATATATATTTTGCTCAATATCTTTCTAGGTGGAATGGAAATAAAGTGTTAAACGCTTACGAAAATAAAGAATTTAGGCCCCCGGCACCAAAGAAACGGACATTAGGGGTTGAACGCAGTATGATATTTTAATATGGGTTATAAAATATATATGTATTAGGTTAGGTCAAGATCCATTCATTCTCACAGAACCTAAAATTTAAATTAATTTGAATATAGATCATATAAGGAAAAAAAACATTTAGGGCCTCCGATCCCCAATGAGTGTCAATTTTCAAAATAAATTTTCACGCATACTATCCCGGAAGCGTACTCAACAACTTCCTAAATTTTAATCGTGATCGGATGAATGGTTCAGTGAGCTATAAAGGACAAACATACATACATGCATTAATTTTTTATATTATAAGTATTGATTTATTTTTATTTTCTGATGGACATTTGTTCAAAATAAAGAAATTGAAGCTGAAATATTTTTATTTTTAAAACTTCCGTCATTTTTGACGGGTGATACCATAGTATTAAGATAAACTAGAAAAATCATTGAAATTTCAGATCGATCGAATACATGAATTGAGGCAATGCATTGTCATTCAAGATCTATTTGTGGTTAAATTTTCAGATCTCTAGGACCATTAAAAGTGGTTTAATTTTTCGTTGGAAAATCTGAAAATTTCCGGGTGGACAAAAAGACAAAAAAACCAACATACAGACAAAAAGGAATGAAAGCAATTTAATAAAAAGCGTTAAACAATAAACTAGAATGACTGCTAGAAACATCACACGAAGAGGAGAATTATATAGATAACAAAAAGATCACTATGTATCTCAGGCTATGATATGAGAATAGAGGAAATAAAAAAGTCAATTGTCTAATTAAGAATCTATACTATTAATCATAAAAGGAAATGCCCTCACTGACTGACTGATTAACTAAATGTCTGACTCGTTACTTTTTCATCAACGTGTCGGGTTGGTAAAAACATGAAACTTCAGAAGTTGTTGATTACTCTCGTGGACTGGTTAAAAGCACCTTGGGACGGGATGAAACGTGTCACTGAAGTTAAAAAGAAAGCTCTTACGGCCCGAAACGAAGAGCGTACATCCGACAGGCTGCGTGCCTTAAAAGCAACCAAGCCCCATGCCCAAAAGGTCTCACGTCAATGTGCCAATACCTACTGGCTTAACATCACCTGCTATGCCAATGCCATGTAGAAAATATCAAAAAAGCAACTGGCCCTTTGATGTTCAAATTATCCGCTTTACTCCAACCATTTCACAAGCTTATGTCCCTCTGCTGAGAACAGGGCTACATACCACAGGACCTAAAAATGCAAATGTAGTGACATAAATTAAGAACAAGGGCGACAGAAGTGACTGTAATGATTATCGCAACATCTCTCTCCTAGTATAGTAGGAAACGCCATCGCCCATGTAAAACTAACAAGAGAATAGAATTTTAGCCTCCCAAGTTTATCCAGAATCTTATTGCGGTTTTTGGGCTGTTACGTCTACCATAGACATAGTGTTCTCCAAAAGACAGCTCCATGAAAAATGCAGAGAGAAGCAGATGACACTATACATTGCATGAAAATATGCAGGGCACAGTGCAGTTCGATGTAGCTATGGTAGAAACCTTTTCAGAAAGCAGTGGAGTTAAACAAAATTGTGAACCCGCACCAACATTGTTCGAAACCTTACTCTTTACTGCTTTGAAATAAATTCAAGCATAGTAGTAATGGAATCTGGTCATACACCATAGCTAATGGAGGACTTTTCAACACTGCTGTCTTTCGAGCCAAACCCAAAACGACAGATGTCCTAATTCGTGAGCTACTCTTTGCGCATGATGTGGCATTAAAAGCTCACACAGATACTGGTTTGAAATAGATCCTGTCAATCTCCTCGAACGCCAGCAAAGAATTTTGTTTGCAAATAAGCTTGAAAAAAACAACTCGTAAAAACAAAGTTTCTGACTGTAAATCCCTTATATGTGAGACAGAACTAAAGGTTATGATGATGTTCAAACATGTACTGACTGAACGTGACTGCAAACTCAAATGCTGTCACGGGGACGGGTGGGGGCGCGGGGTGGTCACTGATCGTTGGAGTGAACTCAGCAAACACGTGGATGTCAACAACAACAGACGGCTAACATACATTTATATAGAGATAAACTACAAGTGCATTAATTTTAGTACGGTACATTCAATCGATCTGAAAGTTTGAGACAATGCATTGTTATGTGACACGAATCTATGTGAAACGTTTCAGCTCGATAGCATAGTAATTTTTTACTTGTGTCTTTCCGCCGTACGGAAGCACGTACCAAGCGAGAGATGGCGTTGAAGTTAATTTAAGGGATTTAAAAACAAAGAACATTTTAAAAACAAACATTATGACCCAAGACACACGGTCTCATCATACTATTAATATTCACAATGAAAATTTGGATGTTGTGGACAGCCTTACCTACTTGAGGTCCAATGTCTCCAATACAGTGTCCATCGAGGACGAAATAAATATTAGAATTTGCAAAGCAGCTTTATAATGGCTAAATTAAATAAACGGGTTTGACAGAAAACTAACCTATAACGGAGAAAACCAAACTGTGTGTCTATCGAGCCTACGTCATCAGTACGCTGCTCTACAGGAGCGAGACATGATCTACTTGTACATTCAAAGAGCGCACGCTTTAAAACATCCACAGCAGGTGCCTGCATCGCATCCTTGGCATTAAGTTCAAATAGTGAGGACCTGATGCGAGCCCACAATGAAAGCTCGTTCTTAATCCCTAGTGAAAGACGCATGCGGACCTCCTATTAGGAGAACTGGCATCGGTAAAGATGAAGACAAGACACCCACGTCTACGATTTAAAGATGTCTAGAAAAGTGACGTGAAAGGAGCCAGAATACACACAAGTGACTGGGAGTGTAAGGAAGAAGACCGATCTACTGGGCGCACAGTTGTAAAAGAGGGCGTCATGGTAGCCGAGGAGCGAAAGACGAAATAAGTGACAGAGGAGCTAGGAGAAAAGCCAAGACATTGGGAAGAACAGAACTAGTGTTCAAAATATGTGGTAAAGACTGTCACTTAGGGACAGGACTGTATAGCTACTCGAGGAAATGCAACCCAACCCAACAGTGATGCACCATTGTCTTGCAAGACGGAAGGATGCTGATATACAATCTCACAATGGTAGTTGTCGAAAACAAAAAATAATTACCAATCGATAGGGGCCAGGTGACAGACCAAAAATTAGTTTCCTTCCTTATAAATGCTTTTTAGGGATAATTTTAGCTTTGATTACTGTTTAAATGAATGTATCTTAAATAAACTTAGTAAATAAAAACTTTATGACCATATTTAAATTTTTTTTGGAAAATTAGCTCCTAATTTCCATTCCTTTTGTTTCGGGATCCAAAAAAAATTGTTATTAAAAAAATTAATACATTCTTTTTATCCACTCCATTTTATTCGAATTCACAATTAGTGAAAAATATATCCATCATGATCCATTTTGAAATCAATAGTGTTTTGAAATTTACATTTTACACCAATTGCTCTTAATGTCATTTTTTCTTATGTAAGCCCTTTAAATCTTATTTATTCATCTGGTCGCCTTGAATCTTCAGGAAGTTGTACTTCAAACAAAAGTTTCTGACATAAAACCTTTAAAAAAACAACCCGTAAAAACAAATATTTTGATTATAACTAAAAGTATTGAATACATTCCAACAGCATTAACAGACTGAATGGACACCTAACATTAGTGAGGCGGCAAGGGTAATGCATGGAACCCTTATAGCCGTGGCCTGTGAACGCTGCATCACTTGCGAACAGATCATCATTCATGGTCTGTGGACGCAATTATCTTCTGCATAGAAGGAGCGTCTTTATATCTAAGATAAGATCGTTGGGGTGAACTCAGCAAACACGTTGATGTCAACAAAAACAATCGGCTACCAAACATTTATATACAGATAAACTAAAAGTAAAACAAGTTTATTACGAAACTTTCAATGCATATGAAATTTTCATACAATCCATTGCTGACTGACATCTGTCTATGTGCAAAATTTCAGCTCGATGGCATGACAGAAAGGGGGTCATTTTATAATTTTGTTTTTCCACCGTTGGACGGACTAAGAGACAACGGTGAAGATTATATAAGGGATTTTTTAAAAAGAAAAGTAAAATCAAAGTTTTTGACTATAAATACCTTTGAATGAGACATAAGTAAAAGTAGTTATTATATTTAAAATTTTATGTAACGCGCGACAAAAATTTACTGGGGACGGGTGGGGCTGTTACCGATCGGTGACAGAACTCAAGCAAACTCGTGGATGTCAACAACAACAGACGGCTACTAAACATTTATGTAGTGATAAACTGAAAATGCATTAATTTAATTACAGTTAATTCAATATATCTGAAATTTTGACACGATGCATTATTAGGAGACACGAGTCTATGTGCAAAATTTCAGCTCGATAGCATCACGGTAATTGGATCATTTTTACTTAAGTTTTTTCCGCCGTACGGACGGACCAAGAGAGCGACGGCGATGAAGTTAATATAAGGGATTTAAAAATACCAGTTTTTAGGGGCCCGGGACCCAAAGTTGTTTTTTTTTTTTTTTTTTTTTTTTTTTTTGCAGTTATATAAAAAGTATTTTAAACAGTGGCTACTGGGTTAATGGACAGATCTTTACTAAACTTGATACATTAAAAATTTGAAGGGCCTATATTTATATTCCTTATAGTACTTAAATTCTAGTGTAATATCCATCGAAACGTCGGGACCGAAGTCTTATTTTTCCGTAAACTTTTAAATCTTTATTCTGATTTTTGTACAATTTACACAATGTTTTTTCCAATTTGATTGTACCCGAACTTGAAAATTTTTACAAACAGATATATTCATTATGATCAAGATAGCAATTAACATGTTTTTTTAAATTTAAATATTGCACATAAATTAAGCCCGTAGGCCCATTTATGTCGCTTTCTTATCAGCTGTATACATAAAATTGATTTACTGATCGAAAAAGATTTTGTTAGTATTTGAATACACTCCTGCAAGGGTTCTGGCTAAGTTGGGAATTTCTTGAAAAACTTTGGTGCAAAGATTTTGATAACAGATATTAAGAAACTATAGGGGAAAATATGTTCAAAAGTTTCACAGGTTTCTTTTTGAAAATCTTCGCCTAATGGACTTATTGGTAGACAACGGATGGCCCCAATCTATATGAAATTTGGTAGGCGGCTTCCATGCTCTAACCGACACAGATAAACGAACTTATATCGTTGTAATGACTTTAATGCCATTCGCCATATTGAACAATTCCAAATTTATTTTTACTTATTGTCGAATCTGACAGAAATTGGGTACGAGGTTTCTCAACACTAACTGACATCTTACTTAACGCTTCGCCGCGCGGGTATTTCGCTATTCGCTGATATATTTATATTTTTTAAGAAATAAAAAATTGTTATTGATTGTGAAACTTAAAATTCATGTTTAAATTTAACATTTCTAGCTTGGTGACGAAATTTTAAAGTTACACATTTGCTACTACGTGTGAAATGTAAACACTTCTGGCTATATTTGAAGTTAAACAATGTTGGTTCAATTGAATCCCCGTTGATAACTGAATTTAGAAATTACACAGTTGTAACTCATTTTCAATGATAGGCTTGAGACGACGGAAATGAAATGATCCACTTTATTGATTGAATGAATGCATAAATATTTATTGGATGTGTGTACTTAAATGGGATTTATCACTTGCTTATATAAACATTATGTACTTTTCACATTGAAATTTTATTATTTACATCAAAAATTTCGAACAACGTGGTTGCATCTGTCACCAGCGTCTGCACTCAGATACTCCTGGTTGGTGCCCAATTACAAGCTATCAAAGCTGTAAATAATTTAGAGCGCCAAATAATCAAAGAGACATCGAATTACAATTTACTAGCAACAAACTCCAGCAGTGTATCGATTAGTTCGAAGGACATTTTAAAATTACTCGTTTCACTTATTTCAACTGCGGCATGAGCACACAACTCTTGCGTTGTTACAGGGCAGTCGGACAGCAACAATCAAGGACGTAACAGTCAATATGTCTCCGCTCACCTGGATTACCTTGTCGTTACTACGTAAGTATTACTGGATTATATATACATCTGAAAATCTATTCTTAACTAAGCGTTTGGTTATATAATAGGTGGGGATGTGCCACACTTTCAGTACAGCTTACCACTCTGGTTGATCACAATAGGGAAAAGAGCGACTTAAGTGCGGTAAAAAAAAATCTGTAATATGATGAAATTTTTTAGGGTAAATATGAATAGATGACATTTTCAATGGAATGAAGGAAATAAAGAAAACTAAATAGAGAGGCAGTTAATAGTGGAGGGCACTTGTATATTCTTGAGTGACACGTTGATAAATTTGATGACAATAATGCGGATGTAGTTGTAGATTTTACTCAGTATTGTGCACTTAAAATGAAATGGCAGCTGGTTTTGGAAGATTTATTTTTACCTTAAATGTGCCGATTTTTTTATATTTTTTTTTTAAAAATACAATCATTTCAATTTTTTTTTCATGAATTCAATTAACTGAATCTCCATCCCATGAAAGCTATAAAAAAAATATTTTCTCGTGTTTCCTCAGTTGTATTTCCTGTGACAGTCTCAACAGAACAACAATGTGATGCAAACCACACCAAACTTTTACTGATGGTGGACGTGCAGCATGACCCCAGTTTGACAGTGACCCGGATAAAGTACATCGCTTCTTATTTCGTCTCAAGGGTCAAGGATGGCCTGATAAAAACTCTGGATGTGTATCTGTTGGATCCGTTCCAAGAAAAAACGTTGTTGAATCTGACCACTGCGACGTCATCAGAGGAACTCACGTCTGCCTTTAAACAAATCGATCGAGAATATGTTTTGTTAGATGATTATAAAAAGATTCCCAAAGATAAATCAAATCTTTCTTTGACCTTTGAAAATTTTGATAGATTTGTTAACGAAAACTTTGAAGGTAACATTTATATTGTCGGATTTCTTTTAAATTGTCATGGTAACTGTGGAGCACCTTATAGATTTAGTGATTTACATTATAACAATAACTCTATAATAAGATTAATCATTGTACTTGATACTTATTTATATGTATACACGAACTTAAATAATGCTAGAAATATATACGGCAGAGATCGCAGCGTCCCAATCGTTTCCGGAGATGATTTCACCACCTATAATCCAGTTATCATGGAGCTCTGTGGCGACTGCACCAGGTGCTGGTCAAATTATTTTTTGTCAAGACAATGGGAATCTTCTTATAAGATTGAATTACTAGACACTCCAATATCCTGGTCAAAGGCGAACAAAATTTGCAATTCAAAAGGATTATCATTGCCTGCAATAGAGACGGCAGATGAGCTACAGTTTCTTAAAGAATATTTAGAAAACATCACTACCAAACCAGATGATCCGAATAAGTCTGTGATAAAAAATAATCTAGTAATTAGTGTCAGCCTCTTACAAAAACGAGGACTTCAGTCAAATAATTTCATGTGGTTAAATTTAAGGCCTTTTAACTTAGAGGTGAATTTTGAAATCAGTGAAGACTCCAGAGAAAGTTGTGTTTCAATTAATTTCCCTTACAGAGGAAGTAATCAGACGGATGAAATTAAATGGAAAGCTGTCAATTGTGATGAACCTATTTCCGAAATATTAGTGTGTGAAATGGACAGTAGAATAATTGTTAATGGTGTTGAACTAATCGATAAAATATTACCCAAAGCACCAAAAGCAAAAGAAGGAGGCATTCGTTCAATGTTAAACCATTTAGAGCAATTTAAAACATTAAAGTTAAACGAAAACGAAGGAATGTTTCACTGTAATGATGACTACAACCAAATGGTTTTTTACAGTTTTGTGTGTGATGGAGCAAGAGACTGTGGGAATGGAAGAGACGAACTGTATTGTCCTACAAACTCTAAGCAGTTAAGTATGGTTTGTATTACTATAAAAACATTTCAAAAAACCATACGTTTTATCCCTTTAAGAGCAAAGTGCAACATGATCCAAGATTGTCCAGACAACAGCGATGAGCAAGGCTGTGATGGATGTCTGGGCAGACAATGTGAGGATCGAACTTGTGTCCCAAGTCATTGGTTATCACGTGATCGTGAACAGTGTAATCTATTTATAGGAACCAATAGAAACTGGTATTTAAATGTATCATATCCTTGTACAGGTCAATGTTCTGGGATTGTTAACTTCCAACATGAAATAACTTTCTGTAATGTAAACATCGAAAACTCTTCAGAAAAACAAACTTTTCATCTTGACACAACAAAAACTCAATGGGCTCCAAAATGTTTATATCTGAGAGGCAGTGACGGGAGTACAACAGGCTGCCACAACAACAGACATCTGAGAGACTGTAGAACATTTCAATGTCCAGAAGGATTTCTTAAGTGTCCAGACAGTTACTGTGTTCCTGTGTATAATTTTGTTGACGAACAAAACGACTGTCCTTACGGGGAAGATGAAATATTTGGTTTGTATGACAGACTTTTGCAAATAGATAAACTTTTTAAATGCCTAAAATCAAATATTTTCATCCACTTAGTCCACATTTGTGACGGTGTACCACATTGTCAATATGGTGAGGATGAATCTCTGTGTAAAATAACATGTCCACCTGGATTTTATTGCAATGGGCAGGCTGTCTGGGCAGCCAACAAAACATTTGTACCAGAATTAACGTCACTATTTATTTTTGATACCAGAACAATATATTTAAATCTGTCCGGGCTCGACCTTTCCAAGGTAAAAGTTCAAGTAATTTTACCAAACTTGTTTGAGATCAACGCCTCAAACTGTAACATTGAAAATCTGTATACCATTTTTGTCAATTATACTCTATACCAAAAAACATACGCCGTAGATTTGAGCTATAACAAAATCAAAGAATTACTAAATACTGGACCGTTGTCTCAATTCATTTATTTACAATTTTTGAATTTGTCAAATAATAAAAACCTTTCAAAAATTGAGCCAAATAGTATCTGGTTAAGTTCCATACACACAATCGATTTATCTTTTACGAACATTTCTATTTTTAAATTGAGTAATATAGAATATTTTAAGACCTTTCGATCCTTAAATCTTTTCCATACAAATATTGTACAAATTGGTTCACTGATGGCAATCAAGCGCCTAGAATCTTTTAATCTACAGAAAACATTGCTAAGCTCAGAAAACATAACAATGATTTTAAAAGAAGTCTCCGTTACCACATCACTGTACGTAGACCACTTTAAATTTTGCTGTCCCCAAATTTCAGGTGCCGGCACACCTCAACACGCGTGTCACGCACCACCAGAAGCATTCTCTTCATGTGAAGATCTCCTGAGTGATGTTATTAAACGTTCACTTCTGTGGTTGGTGGCAGGCGTCTCATTGGCTGGGAACATCATCGTCGTCACCTATCGGTTATTTTATGACAGGGGCGTTTTCAAGACGGGTTACGGCGTATTTGTGACCAATCTGAGCGTGTCGGATTGTGTCATGGGCGTGTATCTTCTGATTATCGCCTCTACTGACGTCCGTTACAGAGACGAGTACGTACTTCACGAGAGTGATTGGCGCCACAGTTCCTTGTGTCAGGCTGCTGGCTTTCTGTCCACTCTGTCCAGTGAAACCTCAACTTTCTTTGTGTTTCTCATCACGCTGGACAGATATCTGGTCATCAGGTTTCCTTTTGGTGACCACAGGTTTACAAAATTTGGTCTGGTACTATGTGTTCTTTTTGTCTGGATCATTGGTTTTATTCTAGCGTTGATCCCACTCATGTATCCAGAGTGGATGTTTTACTCATTTAATGGGATGTGTTTAGGCTTACCACTGGGCATTAGCCAAAATCTTGGCTGGCATTACTCATTTGGAATTTTTATTTGTATCAATTTTATTATGTTTCTTTTTATCGCTTGCGGGCAGTTGATAATCTTCCGTTTGATATCGTCCAGACAAAATGTTCAAATGACCAATGCCCAAAGTATTGCCAGGAGGGTTCTGGAAATAAACGTTGCTAAGCAACTATTTTTGGTCGTGTTGTCAAACTTCCTGTGCTGGTTTCCCATCTGTGTCTTAGGTTTTCTGACGTTGACAGGACACGAGGTCAGTCCAGACACCTACGCCTGGTTGGTCATTTTTGTCATGCCACTCAACGCGGCCATCAACCCCATGATCTACACGATACCCGTCATATACAGCAAGTGGCGGGATTTTAAGAGAGGGGAGACTAGCAAGACACGAAGTTCTGTAAACAAAAAATGAATTCTTTCCTCTATAGCAGAGGTGCGCAATCTGCGGCCGTTACATGCGGCCGTGGGACGAAAATATGCGGCATTGGAAATCAGTTTCATGTATTTTAAAATGCGGCTGTGGAATCTTTGTAATTTGACAATATATTATTTAATGTTGTTAACGAAATATCGAATATTCATTGATACTCATAAGCACTTGCTATTGCGAAACAAATCACGACACCGCAGCTGTAGTCTTAGCTGCAGTGTTTAGCGCTCATATACCTTGAAATAGCTCTTGCTGCACTGGTGTTAGGCTGCAGCTATAGCTAATGGGGCAGGCTGCAACGGAAGCTACGAAAAAAAATACTGGAATTTTATGTCAGGAAAAAAACAAATGCCCCTGCAGCACAACGCCTTCTTAACATTTCTAGTTTTCTTGTAGATTTGTTAATTTATATCAATTGCTTCAAAGTAAGGAAACAACAGTTTGACTTATGCACAGAAGAGTACATGATTTCTGTGACAAATGTTGTCCGCTACAAAGTCAAATTCAACAGCTCCATCTCTACTATTTCCCGCAACTCGCCGCTCTAATCGAGAGCCATGAAATAATAAAAGATGAAATTCCGACTTCATGGTTTTCATGTGTCCTCGAAGCGCTGTTATTAGGATTGGCAGAACGTTTTCAGTATTTCTACAAAATCTCAGAAAATATGAGACTCATTGCTTCTCTGTACTTTGTTGACACAGAGAATGTGCCGATGGATGCCAAAATGGAACTGATCGAACTAAAAAAAATCATGTTAAGCCTGGTACCTATTGGAATTCAGGACGTGTTAGCGCATTTTCGTATTATGTATCAGTACTTATGTTAGATATCAGAATTATGTAGTTATCAGTAATTGTGTTTAGATTTTAGACATATTTTTATGAATTTTCTTGTGTAATGAATATACCTGACATTTTTTTTATTTAAAAGTCATTTCTTTACATTTTAAAAAAAAATTATTTTCTCTTTAATCCAACTACAAGTCACCACAAATGATGACGTAAAACTCTCTAAACTTTTACACATATTCTAATGACGTCAACTAAAAAAAAAACTAATTCTTTTGCACCCTTTCGCACCACTCTTCAATGCTTGAAGGATTATACATTCGACTTCCGGCAATGGCGGCCGTTCCCTGCGCTAGTGTTACCTCTCGATTCGAAATATTTTTTGGTAGTTTTAACGGGTTTTTTTAACGGATCGAGTAACTGAGTGTTGATGAACGAATGGCAGGTCAGGGCATACAAAAAACATATATACATCATGGGTCTAGGACTTATGGATGCTGTGATCAAGGGTGATGACGGACGGACAAAACGGGTGCAATAGCGATTTCGACATCTCGAAAATGCGCTAAAAAACAACGTGCAGCTTATGAAGAAATTGGAGACTTGGCTGTGGACAAAATCTAATGGACCATTCCTTAACACAAGGGATCCCTAAGTGCCAGTTTAATGTAGTATGGCATTACTCACTGCCTGCTAAGAGTAAATTTAAAATAGTCTGTCATTACTCACTGCCTGCTAACTGTGGATATAATAGTCTGTCATTACTCACTGTCTGCTAAGTGTCGGTTTAATGTAGTCTTGAATAACTCATTGCCTGACGAACGAGGATCAGAAGCAACCTAAATGTAAATTGAATCGAAACTTTTTTCATTTCCTAAACATTTATGTACGTGAAGTCAGCCTCTTGCCATGTTCTCTACTCTCAAACTAGATAAAATTAAAAACCATGACACTTGTACTTTTTAAATCCCTAAATTTAACTTCACCTTCTTTCTGTCTGTTGTGGCCCGCTCAGCGGAAAAAAAAATTAAAAATGAACCACCAATCGTGATCATAACGAGTTGAAATTTTTCACATAAACTTTTTTCACCTGACAATGAATTATTTCAAAATTTCAGATCCATAAATTAATTAAATTAATGAATTTTTATATTAACTCTAGATCTATATCTTTCTATTTAGCATGTAAATGTATGTGCTAGACTGTCATGCGGTGCGTTCTGTGTTGAAAATATTTTTTTAAATATTTTTCGTTCGATACGGTGTGTATAACATTCAACATACGTTCTATAATATTTTATCGATCTGTAAATGATCTGCTTTCCTAATATGCGAACTAAAACATTTGGCGAAACGTCATTCTCTTTTTGTGCAGCCAAACAATTGAAATTTCTACCATTAGATATCCGTAGTATTCCAAATACAAAGTCCTTCAAGAGTACAACTTAGAACTATCATATAAAGATGTCTTTTGACAATTAATGCAACAACATTTCTAATAATGTTTAAAGTTGCTTATGTGTAATGTATTATAACTTCTGTGGTGAATATGATATGAATGTTTATTTAATTTTAAATTACAAGATGACCCACCGCACAGCATACGCCGCAGACTTGCTCATCATAGATAGTTCAAAGAACGGGGGGAAGGGGTGAGAGAACGGACACAAACAGCAGGATGGGGTAATGGAAAAACGATATTAAACGAGGAGACATGTAAACAGCGGTTGTTGTTATCTGCCCATGCTTTACTACCATCCCTTGCCAACCATAAACTGTCATTTTATGACTCCAGGGTTACTCATGTTCGCAAAAATTAGGAAAGAGCAGGTAGAAAAAAAACATATAATTTTGTTTGAAAATTGTTCCATCTCGGAATTGAACCAAGGACTGTCCACGTGCAAGGCGGACGTGATAACTACTACACTACCAATCGTATTTTATTCTGTAACGGAACGACGCACGTGAAAATGCCAAGCATTGTTGCCACACCCCATCCCACCTTTTTTTTTCTTTTTATCCCACTCTGCTTGCCCACTGTGATCTTTCGATCCCTGTGTTGCACATGATCGTTTACGTGAATTATATATAATGGAGATAAAGATGCTATTATCTCCATGTTAAGCGCCGCGAGCCCGATTACTTGCTGGGATACAGCGCTATTTAAATCATCAATTTATTATGAATTTATTATTACCAAAATAGTCAAAAACTTTGTTTTTACGGGTTGGTTTAATTTTAAAACGTGTTGCTCGGAATACTTTGCATAGAACGATGAACAAATTGATTGACTAAATTCTTCGTGTATTCTTCACTTGTATTTTACTTGTGTTGTCAATAGTTGTATTTAGTGCTTCATCAAAGAAGCCATACGAGACATAATTTTAAAGACATATCTGAGCAACCAAACAACACTGCCACCTAGACCTGTGTTAATTTTTTTTTGTTTTTGGTCGTCATTCTTTACGTCCATTTTAGATTTTTAGAGCACAATGATGATGTGGGGCAGAGATACATTAGACTTAAAAAATTATTTCTCATGGCTTCTGTATTCTTCTTATTTCATGGTTGTTAGAGATAGGTGGAGATTCGTAGGAGACCAGATATAAAGAGAGAGAGAGAGAGAGAGAGGGAGGGGATTGGAGTGATGCTAAAAAAGAGAGGAAGTATATCACCTTTAATCTTTTTTCCTTTCTCCAATACTAAATTAGGCGCAATACATGGTCCATATGGGAGGAGAAACGAAGAAATAAAATAAATGGGGTAAAGTTTTAGTGCGTTAGTTGCTCATGTTCTCTAAATCAATGTATTCGTCAACTCTTGGCCCGTGTTAACAGTCAGATTATTACAGCTTTTTAATATTTTTAAGGTAGTTAGTTTATAAATGATGTGATATATTTCTATTTATTATATGTGAAACTTTTTTTACATTATATTATTAGGTGTTCGATGTTTATAAAGTTACATAATTTTCAATTCATATGTTTGCTGTTCTTTTCATTTTTAAACCATATATTAGGAGTGCTTCTTTTTTATCAAATTTATTTGGTGTGCTAAATTTGTTCATAAAACACATGAAATGATCAACTTTCTGATACAATAACATCACTCATGGGTCCAGCTTGTAATTCTCTTGTACATAAAATAGTTACTATGCAATGTATTTCTGTATAGTTTTTATGTTAAATCGTAGATGTGCACTCTAAAATATAAGTAAACCGATGTAACCGTCGGTTTGAGACTCACAAACTTTGCACTTCGTATATTCTTAATTTTCCCACTTAACTTTTTTTTTATTCCAACAGCATCAACAAACATTATACCTTTTTTTTAAAATCATTTTTTACACAGCTAACGTGTACAGTGATACCTCGGGATACGTCCTTAATTCGTTTCAGACCCTTTCACGTATAACAAATAGGACGTATACCGAAGGTGTTGCTCTCAAATACACAAACTCAGATTGTTATTTAAGTGCTATACATCTTTTGATGTAGTTGTATACAATAATTTAAACACTTCTCAATACTAAATACATAAATAAAAAGAAATTGGAACACTGTTTCCTGTATCCTTATTATCCAGACAAAAAGCAATTTTTCTAAAAGTTCTATTGTCCGTAATCTTTATTTTTCGTTTGGCATATATTAACCTTCTTCAAACTAATGTTCCGTAAACCTAATAAAATTTACAATAGTAAAAATAACTTGACAATTTTAATTACTGTGCTAGTCGTTGCTTGTATTTGTTAGCTTCCATTTTTTAAAAATATATTTTAAATAGTTTCACGCCTATAATGATATTAGAATGCAACCTCACTATGAATACATACCTAAATGACAATAAATGGATTTAAAACATGCTTATTTTCATATAGGAAATACAGTTCTTTTATTGGGGTTGACGTCATATATGAGGAGGGCGATCTTACTTTTTGTTACGAGGTGTATTGAGAAGAATCGGCCAAAATCGCTTGACGTAATTTATGGACTTGCCCCATGCAAGTTCAAGCACGCGGATCGTATTCCAAACCCAAGTTGTGTACAAAGCTAAATGATTCGCGTCCTAATAGGAAATATATCATGTCGGAATTGTACCAAAGCAGACGTATACCACTACTAATTTTAGAAAGCATTGCATCAAAAGTAATTCTTTTCGAACGTCCGCATAAAATTGTTAAATTTGGAAATAAATGACTCAAACAAAACTTAATAAAATAAATGAAAGTTTTATATTACATTATTTTTTTTTTCCTGATGAACATTTTCAAAATAAATAGATTGCTGCTGAAATATATTTATATTGAAAACTTCCGTCATTTTTGACGGTTGATACCCTACGGTTGATTTGATCAAATAAACCATTGCTCTTTTTACTTCGTTACCCTTGAATGTTAATTGATGCTTCAATAATGACGCCACGTCCAAATTTATTTATGTCGAGCAATACGCTCTGTTAAACACGAAACCAACATTTTAAAATTATTAATTTACGACGGTATATTATTATTATTATATTTTTTTTTTATTGGGAGTTACCTCGCCTAGCGTCACGAACGGGAACGGGAAGGGATGTAACGGACGTAACGAACATACATTGCAAATTTTGTGTATTGATAGTTGTCAATCCTGAGAACAAAAAAAACCTCATTAAAAATACAAATAGAAATCGTCACACGCACGAGAGAAGTTTAAGAGGCTTATAAATTTCATGTATTTTTCATGCTTTATTTCAGAGAAGATAGCAAATTTCATGTATTTCAGGGAGTAGTGCATCTGAGTAGAGGGGCGAAATCTGCGTATGTCAGGGAGGAATAGATCTGGGCAAATAATTCACGTAATTTCTGAATCTACAGATCGAGGCAGAGAGTCATCATTTACGTATTTCAGTGAGCATTAGATTAATAAAAATAATAATAATACAAAAAGAGGAATTAATTAAACATATTTTGAAAAACCACTTGATGTTTTATATACTATATAAATACAGTAAACATCTTGAAATCTGTAACTGGTATTTGACCATTGTTTTATGGGTTGATTTTTAATAACCAGAAATTTCTTATATTTAAATATCACATTCATTTAATTGAAAATCATGTGTACATTAAACTTAGTGAGATATTTCTTTGTTTAACTTGAGTATTCTTTTAAATCTTTGGTTTTATTTGAACATTAAAATTTTTGCTTCGATTACTGGGCATTTCAAATTTCTTTTTTTTTTAAATAAACAAGATGCACTTCTGCTTTACAATATACAAAGTCTTGAAAGTTATTTCTGTTTACAGCGTAAAACAGATTAAATAATGATCAAGAACATTGGTGCGCAGTTGCCGGCCATGGAAATCTCTTATATTTATAATCAACTGCGGCCGTCGTATATTTGCAGTTTGGCAATGTATTATATAAAATTGTAAATTAAATATAGATTAATAATTTACACTCTTAAGAACATGGCGGCTCCGGCATCAGTAGCGTTAGATGCAGTGTTTAGCGCTCATTGACATTGAAAAAGCTTTGTGCAAGAACTCAGAAAATATGAGACTCATTGTTTCTCTATATTTGGTTGAGACACAAAGATTGCGTCGTTGGATGTCCAATTGGTACTGATCGAACAAGCAAAAATAACGCACAGCTTGCGAAGAAATTCGAGGACAAAAACGATTTACTGGAGACACGAAAGGTTACTGTGGAGTATCCCAAGTTTCGCGAAATAGCAAGAAATACTCTTGTGCTTTTTGGAAGCACGTAAATGTGCGAAGAATCATTTTCACGAATAAAATATTGCACCCGACTGGTGGACACCAATCTAGCGTCAGGAATACGGCTTATGATCTCCAGCGAGTGCCCGGACTTTGCGCGACCCTCGGCTAACATCCAAGAGCAAAGCAGCCGCTAATATCTGAACTCTTGACTAGTGAAACAGCTTATCACTTATTCAATTATCGTGTTCTCAGTTCACTAATGCTGTTTCAAAATATACGCATGCTGTACTTGTGTGAAATGATATGAGGTTTACACTACAAGGTTAAACAAGGTAGAAATTTAAGAGAATATTGATGGAAATGTTGTTGTTTTTTAATTAAGCACTGTGTTTGCCTACAGTACATTATGATTATCTCATTATTATCTCGCTTTAACTTTTACGAGAGGTAAATTTTTTATAGTGACCGTTTAGTTTTTTAAAGTGAAAAATTTTCTTTCGGCCGTTGCAAAAGTATGTTTTTTTATGCTATCAGCAAAATCACAAAGGTTGATCTAGAAGAACCAATGCAATGTTGAGTCAAGTTACTTTCCTAGTTCCTGGATCTAGAGTCTAGAACGAGTTTCCCAATTGTCGCCTAAGGCTGTAACAACAAAGTACCTTAACTCTCTTGTACGAAGGTAGTCGAACGTTGGCACCATACGACGACATCGGCAACAAATAGCCTCAAACAGATCGTGCCACAATATGTGATGTTTAGAAAGTAGATGATAATTACAAAACAATAACACTGCGACGCTTGGCTAACACAGTTTTATTTGCTCGTCTCATACGCCTGGCTATACAAAACTTACACCGCAACTCATCAAGCAAACCACGAGTCATATTACACATGGCAATCAAACTAACTAAACAATTTCTTAGCCACTCCATGCTGGAATAAAAACAGATACATATTCACACACTGGTAGACACCTGGTCTTGTCTTTTTAAAATGTTCACTTTTAAGTTCTTGTAGCAATCTATAACTGGTTTAGAAAACTGAACATATTCAAGCATTCCGTCATCTGGTGAACTCAGGTCTATACAAAGACACAGACCATCTCTCTACCGTCTTTTGAACTCAAGTCTATACAAAGACACAGTTAAACTCTCTAAGGTATATACATTTAGACCACGTGAAGGACAGTGTTAACCAATCCCAGCATTTCTCAACAAACAAACCCAAGGCAATTGTCGATTCTAGCTTATCTCGTTATCTCTGTTTGTTTCGTTAACAGCAAACTGTCCTGGTTCCTCCTGGTTTTGGGGTGACGCCTTAAGATGGCCACGAAGACACGCCTGTACTTAGAACTCAGATCCAAGAATATGAAAATGTTGACGGTCGAGTTGATGGCGCCGATAGGGAAGAGCACGGAGAACGTCGCGATGTAAAGGTTTCGGTAGCGTCCGGCGATGCTGTACTCCTTGACCAACATCATGAGGAAGGTGGCCACGACCCCAGGGATGGAGAACGCGATGAACACAACCGATATGACGATAACCATCTTGACCAGCTTTCTGTCCCTCTTGGTCGTCGCCATGTTTTTGGAGGACGATGAGGCCGTGTTCCTCCACTCGGAGTTTCGGACAAACGTCCGAATCAGACTGACCGTGAAGATGACCACGACGCCGAAGACGCCGAGCTGGACCGCGACGTTGATGGTCAGGGATACGTCTTCCAGCTCGTAGGCGTTGTCCGAGAAGACGAGACCTACGGCGGTCCGGTTGAGGCGAGGGTTTAGCGTCTCGCCGAGATGTGACGCCACGAATGCGGGTACGACGCTGGTGAACATGAAGACGAAGGCGCCGACGGCGGTGAAGGAAATTCTACCGGGTGTGACGATCGATTTCACCTTGAGCGGCAAGGAAACACAAAGAAACCGCTCGACTGTGACGACGGCCGTCATGAGTCCGGCGATGCGGCTGAAGCAGGCGTACGGCCAGCCGAAGACGATATATGAAACAGAGTCACTGACGCTTACGTCGGACACGGCGTCAACGAAGAGCGGGTTGTATGCAACGCTGTAGCCGACGAGCATCAGCACCACGCCCAGGTCGGCGAGGGCGAGACCCAGCAGCGAGATGTTGGTGGAGTCGGAGAAGCCAAGCTTCAAGAAGATGAGGATGTTGATGATGTTGGCAAGGACGCCTAGGAGGCTGATGATGCCACACAGGAGGACGTAGTTGACCAGCGTGAATGTCTGCAGCATCTGGTCGGTGATGCAGACCTCGAAAAAGTCCGCCGGGAACTGATCTGTGGTGGTGTTGACATTAGCTGACACTAACTCCATTTTGTTCGATGCCGTCCTTGTATTTAGTGTTTAAAAATCTTTATACACAAACACAGATGCTTTAATTTAACTTTTATATCAGTTACTTAAATTTTCAACAGATTTTCAATGTTTGCAATTTCTACATTTACAATAAGATCAATTTCATCTAAAATTGCTTCGTTATTTATGTATTTACTGTTCGCTTTTATCAATATTACTCCATCACCAATATTTCACTTTAATTCGACCCTTTATCAATTTCAGTATGTTTAAATGAATCCTGGGGGCAAAAAACGAAGCCTGCAAAAATTTAATAATTAAGCAATTATTTTATCAACTTGCCCTATTCTGAAATCGCCAAAGGGAGGAATGAAATTGTTTATGGAATTGTCAACTGACTCCACTTACAAAATTAAGACTTTTTTATAGCAATCTTTTTTTTTACAATTTAAGTCAAACTTTTAATTAAGTTTATAAATATTCTACAAGAGTCATTTAGGGGAATCAATACGTGGTTCAAATTGAACGTATCATCGGGACCTTTGTGTGAGCGCTAGAATGGATGAGGAAATGAGTCTGGTATAACACATAGAGATGGTAGGGAAACGTAAAACTGGTATAACACAGATCTAGGGAAACATCAAGACAACGAGGTTTGTAAAACTGAGGTCAGCCCCCAACAGTGAGTAAACTCAGTATCTCCTGGGCAGCCTTTCAGAGACTCGTCTGTTCTCACTGTCTCAAGATGTAAGCTAAGACGTAATTGATTTTTTACAACATCTAAAATGAAGCATAATTGTATGCTTTTGTTACGCTTTTTTCTGATAAAATTTCACAGATTCATAATCATAATTAATAGCTATTACTTTTTCAAAACGTTTACTGAATATATATATATATTATTTTTTCTAATGTTTTTATATATAGTTTTATTTTCCGAATTGTCGATGGTTAGAAAAAATAAATAAATACATTATAATTAACATATGTTAAAGAAAAAAAAATGTTTCATTATTCCTTCCTTGGTTTTTAAAGACGAATTTATTTTTATTTTTCTGCCAATATCCAGTGTGTTATAAGATGATAAGTTGTGTCACAGCCGGTGCTTTAGCCGTTTCTAATCGATAACAAAGTCAATCCAATTCCTTTGAAACGCCACGGATGAAGTGCAAAATTCCTTTGATACGCCCCTGGCATACGTCACGAGCAAGAAGGCTGCACTTAGAGCGATAATGCGCTAGGTTGGGGGGGTATTTTCCGTCTTTAAAAAAATCGATCATCGCCCCTTTAGTACTAGATTCTTATGTATAGTAATGACAGACAATACTGTTTTTCCAAAAATTTGGCTGAAAATGGTGATTACTCTCTAAACACGATTAAAGTAGCAAAGTTGCTGAAAACACGAGCTTCGAGGGCTTTTTAATGTAATTAATAGAGCCGGCAGCTGAAACATAAAGACCCGAAGACTAAACGTTTAAGTCAACGAAAAGCAATGATAATTCTAGGATAAGTCATTGACGTCGTCTGTACATGTGATCTGATATGAATTCAAAATTTGATTAAACGTAACAAATAGTGTGTCCCTCCAGCGCTCAAATTCAAGACAAAGAGGGGAGATTAGTTGACAAATTTTCGGGACCTGAAAAATAGGAAATAAAATGTAAGCCTGAATTGGCTGAAGTCAACAAAGCATTGCACCAACATACGGCTTGACATAGATGACATACGGCTTGACATAGATGACATACGGCTTGACATAGATGACACTGACATTTGTTTGAAGGAACTGTTTGAAATATATTTAGAGACAGTTATTGGCCTGTCATGAATTATTTTTTAAACAACCTTGGTATATGGAGAGGTTAAAATGTTTTAAAGTGTATACTATAGTCCAGTTCTTCTCAAACTTCTTCTGGCGCACCGAGAGAAATTTTTGCCTTGCACCAGGGACAGGGTGAAATATTTGCCCTTCATTGAAGTGGTAAAGAAATGTAATTTATTTTATTTTACTTGTTTTGTTTATGTACTCATTGCTAAATAATTGACATATTCTACGCGCTTAGTATTTAAGGTTGCAAATCGAGATTTATAATTATATTTCTCTGCCCTTCTTGATATCTTCTGCGGACCGGCAGACCAACGGACTAATACCAGTCTGCATACCACCAATTTGAGAAACACTGCTATAGTCGAGCGAAGAAAATACACATCACAGATTCTCCCTCGGTAAAGATCAAACCCTAGGCAATGTATATGACGTTCATGCTACTATACGAAATTGTCATTATGTTCCATGTAATATGACGTCATTAGTTTACTCTTAACTACAGATTCTTAGAAACTGAATTTCTCAAGTTAGCTAATTTGAATTATGTTTAGACTTGGCAACTTTGACAACACATGGTCAAGAATTATGTCTTTAAAAAAAAAAAAAGATTAGAACATCAAGTAAAAAAAAAGACTGAGCCATTTCAAAAACCTATAGTTGTAATACTAGGCAAAGACACTACAGACCGGGAAATGAAGGTGAAATTTTCTAATAAAGTCACTGGAGACGGGAATTTGTATTAATTATATTATCATTTGTATTAATTGTTTCGGGGTTATTATTCAGACAGCTAGTTTATTTCACAAATAATTCTTTGTCTTCATATATATTTTAAGTCAATTGGATTTTTTGTTTGAAGTCCCACGCTGTGATGATCTCAAAGTTAATACAAAAAATTCCCCTACATGTTTAACAATGAGATATTAAAACTTTGTCGCATCCCATAATGATGTGTTATTAGTGTTATTCGGGAAATCAACGCATGATAATGGAATGCGGTTACGATAGAAAGCTCAACCTTACAAAGGGTTGCGCCTCCCCCCACCACACACACACACGCACACGGGGCCAATTAAAAGTTAAAATGACATGATGAGTTACCATCGCTTACGGTAACAGCCATCATTTTAGATAAATCGTTAAAATTGGTGGCGGACCTTATAATCTCAAACTAATATGTAACAGCGGCCTTGACTTTATAACAGCGATAGTATATGGTATTAGCCTTCTAGACACTAGGTTTTAAAATATAATCACTACAGGGGGGGAGGGATTTCTTTAGAACGGGTCAAAGTTAACTGACATACGAATTGCCGCACATGGTGACTAATCTATTTAGTCACTGTCACCCTATCTAATGTGACCCCTAACTTGTTATTCCGGTGTCAGAGTGGCTCAACAACCGTGCATATAACCCTCAGTTTGTTGAAACAGATATATAAAAAATCACCGTGCATATAGTCCTGAGTTTGTTGAAACAAATATATAAAAAAAAATCACCGTGCATATAAAACGTAAAGTTTGCATGAACAAAAGAGGGGCACAGAATCACAGTTCACGTAGCTCAAATATTTGTTTTAAAAAACATGTGATGTCAAAGATTCAAAACCTCCGTTAAAATATCCATAAATTTGTTGTTCAAAGTCAGAGAGAAAGAATAACTTTTCAAATTGTCTTAAGTTTGTGCATTTAAACAGACTGCCACAAGCCCCGTTCTTTAAAGTCGTACTTTTTTGTGGTTAAAACAACGTCCAATGTCAGAGAAACTAAATAACCGTCAATATTCGACAACCATCCGTGAGCGGTGCTTTGTTCTAAGTTTCACCAGAGACAAAGCGACATCGGATCCGAAGGAATTCGACGCAGAAAGGGGTCAAGAACCACTGACAACGCCACCTGCCGGTTCTCGGTATTCGTGTGAGGCGAGCACCCAGACCCGTGCCAGGCTGACAATCTTGTGCATCGTTCTAAGTGTGCTGTCAGTCGTCTGGATGACGTGGACCTACTTCGCGGACAGCCTGGCCACGTCATCAATGTTTACCTGCCATGCTTTGGGAATACGAGGGCAATATTCCCACTAAGTTTTTTTTTTCTGGCAGTTTGCGGAAAATGTTAAACTCGAGTGTAAATTTGCGTAGCATTAATTTTCTTTTTCTTTTTCCAAAACACACATTTATCATCGGTATCAAAATCTGCTACTCGGTTACTCTAAACAGCTACCTAGCGTCCAGTAGATAACTTCGCCGCAGCCTGAAGAGAATATTGCACATGAGGAGCTGTGTACATTTATAACGCAAGCATAAATTCAAGGTCACTGAGGGTTTTAGTAAAGTTAATGACATATTCAGCAGTGATACTTGACATATTCGTCTATGCGGATTCTTTTTTCCTTTTAAATAAATTTTTGCTATAAATAAACATATATTTCGTGTCGGAAGAGTTATTGTTATGAAGGAAATCTGACAGATATGACATCAACAGATTTCCGTATCTTAAATAAAAAAAATTCATTGAGAAATGTGAATGTCTTATTTAAGACTCTTAAGGAGACGTTCTTAATCTTGAGCATTGTTTCACAGGAGGAATTGTTAGTGGGTGTTAATATGTTGTTGTGAAAGGTCGCCAAACGTATTATCTATATAAATAGGCTCAGTGCGTCATGAAGATCCACCTCCCCCTTTTTCGAAGTCATACAAAAATGTGACTGCTATCAGGCCCACAGAGAAAATAAATGTTTGGTGACGATCTGGACCAAAAATGATGGAATTATTTTAGACACGAATGACACTGTGTGCAGATGGAAATTGTTTAGCCTTAACGGCAAACAAGTAACATAAACTCGAATGAATATTTAACCGCGATTTCCAACAAAAAATTTCAGATTTTTTTTTTTCAAAGGAAGTCATTCTAGATTACATTAAAAGTCATTTCAAATCAATAATTATAAAAGTAAACAAAACAATTGCTATCTACAAATTGATGCAAAAAATACAAGAGTCGAAAGAAAGGAGATTTTTCTAAAAGTTCTGCTCTAACAGTTTTTAAATGTTATTAGAAATAGTTTTGCTTTTGTTTCAACCCGATAGATATTATGGTTGGCCAGAAATGGATAAAATACTGATATTTATTTCATTTATTTATTTTTATTTTTACTTTTTTCCCCAGGAAATCCATTTAACCTTTTCGGGAATTTTTTAGCCCGTGCATATCAGCTCGAACAGACAGGACATACCTTTCAAATATATAAACGCATGGGGAAATTGCGTTAAAAATATTGCAGAGGATTAAATGTTTGCACGCCGAGATGAGCCCGCTGTAATCCAATGGAAATTGTTGAGATTTAAGCAAGCAATCCATAAAATAATTTATTAATTATTTAGAGAGCAACCACATCATGGGACATAACTCAGGACAGTGATGTTAGCTATTGACAGATCAACAGAGAATGGCGTGCTAAAGTAAATAATTTGATACATTGGAAGGTCTCATAAGAGACTGTGTTCCTTAGATGTAAATAACATTGGTTGTCAAAATGAGAAGGAAATTACTTGCCTAATTTTATGAATGTTGCCTACATTGTAAGAGGATAGTTTGGTTACGACAATAAACTTTGTTTTTTGGTGTAAGGGGACGTAACAACGTTTTGCTGATCTTATGGGTGCAGCCAGCTGACATTGCAGGGGAGGTAAAACATGTGTCTGCCTCCCTAGATCTGAAAATGTCTGCCAAATATTTTCCCCGACACACCATTTATTTATATTATGCATTTGAGGAGCTTTCTTTCGATGTGTCGAGTGTCGTAGCAGCTGGAAGAGTTTTGAAATAACGCTTGTCTAAAGACGTTGTTGTTATAACGATATAATAGTCAACATCTGTTTTCTTGTTTTGGTCTTATATAAAGTTCTTCCTGTTTGTTAGCATTCTTTTGTATTTCTCTATGAGTGAGTGAATCTATAAGTTTAAAAAGTAGCTGAAGAGCTTAATTGTTGTTGACATGTATTGCTGCATGGAGTTTTTGTGTTCCTTTTTTGTCTTGAAAAAAAATAATAATTTACAAAATCTTCGTGTCAAGAATAAGTTAGTCTCTAAAGCAATTGGAATCTCCTAAAAAAAACTATTCGATGAACATGCACAGATCTGAACACAGATATGAACCATTTTGACAAATCAACAGGTCATCAGATTTCAAGCGACACAAGTATGAAGGAATTCCTACTTTCTCTGTACGGCTTTGATTTCCTCAATGCATTATTTATAGGGTGTGTGTATGGTGTGTTATTCTTCTATTGTGATCAATATTGTCTGTGTGTAAAAAAACAAAGTTACACTCCTAAGAAAGATGTTACATTATCCAAATAAAATTTTGCTGTACTGTAATTCTAAGCTACTGCTATTATTACAAAAAACCAACTACACCAAAAATGTGTGTCATAGAACCTTATGATGTGTTTAGATGTTTGTGCATGTAATTGTGTCAAATATCACATTAGAATAATTATCTTTTATATATATCATTAATCGTTTGCTAAAAACTGATAAGCTGTTTCATTTAGAATTCTGAAGTATCCATTCATAACGTTTAAACACTTTTTTTTTTAAAAAAACATCTTTCTATTTGATTTTAGAGCATAATTTTAAAAAAAACTATTTTAATCAGTAAGAAATTTGAAATAATTTACTTATAATAAACCAAAATGACTCTACCAGATGGGATATCGCCACAATAAGAATGTATCCAATTAGCAAGATAGGAAGGTAGCTCAGGAAAGAGATAAGATGAGATCCGCATCCGGTCAAAACAGCGACAGTCAAAACAGCGACGGTCATAACAGCGACTTCAAAACAGCGACTGTTTCAAAACAGCGACGGTCAAAACAGCGATGGTCAAAATAGCGACTGTATCAAAACAGCGACTGTATCAAAACAGCGACTGTATCAAAATAGCGACTTTTTTCTTTTGCTTGTGATATTGCAGATTTTTTGTAGAGAAGGGACAATATAAAATTTAAAATAATCAACTGGAGGTTTGTATAAATAAATGTTGGTGTGGTGTTTTAAAGAGTGTATACACAGTTTCAGGGCACATTTTTTAAAAAAATCAAAAATAAAATTATAACTGTTATTACTTTAGTCATATGTATTGTGCAGAAATCTCGATAGAGACTGGCAAACATAGATTCAATCGATTTATTGAGGGGGTTTGTGGTGGGAGGGGCAGAGACAGTTTGACTACAGAATTTTTTTATCCTCGGATGTTTCGACCCTCGTTTTTACTTCGCAAATAATTGTTTTTTTTTCTTCTAGTTTTTAAAAATAAAAATAATAGGGTTTAATATTAGATCTTTCAAATCTATCCAACTCCTTCACCACTCCAATCCGATATCATTGGATAATAAAAAGGCAATGTGTTCAGATAATCCTATTTAAGGTACCTACATTCTATCAGCCAACAATCTCTTTGTTTACCTTCTCCATAACAGGCGGTCCGTGGTCACCACTTTGTCTAGCCTTCGTAACATGCCATTGTGTAACCATCGGACAGTCGACCACGTGCCGTTTCGACATGAGGGCTTTAATTTTTTAAAAATCTGGCAGGGCAACCATTATAAACGCCGCAGTATTTTCACCTTCATGATCGCCATACAATGTAACCTAGCCACCATCCATGCACCTCATTTTACACACTCAGTAACACACTATGGTGAACTATAACGCATTACAAACTTTTATTCATCCTATCAATGCATTCGTCATACTCATAAACTAAGACGAAAATAAACTGAACAAAATGTCAACAACAATTAAGGAACGTTCTGTTAGGTAATACCGGCCCAGCTGCTTGAACGATATTGTCCGCTACGCGGTGTTAGTAACTATTTAATGCATTAACTTTATATACTGACAACTTTGTACATCTTATTACAATTCAGTTTTTATGCTAGGTAGGTCTACACAAGAAACAGAAGTGAATGAAAGGGCGCAGGTTTGTGGTTGTTTCAGTGCTGCGAGGTTCGCCATTTATGTCAACACCTTAATAACAAATTGTTTTTGTTTGTTTTTTTTTATATTTCATTAATTGATTTTGATTTTACGATTAAAAGTGTAAAACCAATGGGAAAAATGTTGTTAAAAAACTAAAGATAAATATGGTCCTTTCTAACTTTGTTTGGCATGGGAGTGGAGGGAAGATTGACTTTTATGTTATAGTGTAATGTATACCTATGGTTGTGGCGAGTGTTATGAGAAGGTAAATAATGGAATGAGAGGCAGAATAAATTTAGGTACCTTTACAAAGCACTATCTGACCACGTGCATTTTTATAGTCCTATTACATCGCCACTTTGATCGGGGTGGAGAGATCAATTGAAGTCTACCGAGACCAGGCACTGTTCGTTGGCTGGCCCATGTTACATCAGGACATGTTACGAGGGCTAGACTAAGCGACGACCACAGGTCAACGTTTTCTGGCGAGATTTATGGGAAATGTAAATAAAATGACTGGGGGTAGAGTGAATCTACGTACCTTTACCTGACCACGTGACTTTTTTATTGTCCGATTACATCGGATCGGGTGTGCTTAATTGGACGTTGAAAAGGATACCGGGTATATATACATGCTCGCAAACAACAGGCTGTTGATGATTTACTAAATTTTCTATTTAAATCATTTATGCATCATGTAGTTAAGACAAATTAAATGTTATTAATTCTTTGTTAATATAATTTTATTTTCCCTGAGTAGTTTTTTTTTTTTTTTTTTTTTTTTTTTTTTTTTTTTT